>JAGSMR010000461.1:0-28062 GCA_029286605.1 Sericinus montela
GAGCCCGTCGCCGTCTTTATGTCCAAGCCAACGATATAATTCGTACATAATCGTTTTGAAAAAACCCATTGGTACGAGCTTGCCACCGGGGATCGAACTCGGGTCTTGACTCGTAATTCCGACCATCCAACCACTTGGCTATCGTGACTCAGCTATCTTATAAACTCGGCTAATTATAAAAAAAAACGTAATTTAATTAGTAAATGAACATAAATGATTTATTTATTTATATTAAATTATATGTTTATATTTATCAAAATACATCATACACTTATGGGTGAAAAACAACCGTTACCATGCTGCCGAGTACTCTGTGCTGGAGGGAGCGCAAGATAAGTTGAACATAGGTCATAACGTTAAGGAGAAAGTTTGATTTTACTCCACATAAATTTGCATGCTCCGGACTTGTATACGAAAATATTACGAAAATCGATTCTTAAGGTAAACCCATAAAAATTTGCATTGCTGTCTAAAATCTATATTACGTATTTTATTTTAGTATTATATATATTACACACGAAGTCTTGCAAGAATCTTGCAATTACTTTTCACTTCTAAAATATTCTATTTTATTTTGCGAGTACAGCATACGTAGAAGTGTATTCCACTTTTAATTAAGGTATCTTTAAAAAAATTTTTAATTTTTTTTATCTTTAAAAGATAATTATCTTCAAAAGATTTTTCTACTTAGTTTTCTTTTTCTTTGTAACGTAAGTAATTAGTAGAAATCAATTAGAAAGATCACAGACACATATATAGAATATGTTAGTAGAAATCTAACGTTAGTAAATTAATATATTTTACTGCTCAGACTGATATACCGAGTAATAAATTATAATATTTGTATACGCCTTCATGCCATTTGCAACACTGGGGTAGACAGAGGTCTAGACAATTGAACACTTTCAACCTTCACCTTTTACCGCATTTTTGGGACAACGTGACAGGTAGTCAGTATGTGTATATATACTGAAGTAGTAAAGGGATTGAAATTGTGACAGGAAATATTATTGTCCCCTGTTATGGTCAATCTTTTTTTTTTAAGATTATACAAAAATATGAGATGATTTGTGGCGATTGTGGCAAACGCTTCTTTGGTGGGGCCTTGGTCCTGCAGTGGACTTAGAACAAACCTTTATTTAAGTAAGTATTTATAATATGTACAAAATGAATTATCTTTAATACAAGATAAATGTCTAAATATGGCGTTAAATATTAATAAGATTAATATAGAGTGACGGTTTTAAAGACATTAATATAATGTGGGGCAAGTTGAAGACATATTACATATTTGTCAAAAACTTATCGATCTGTTTTCTCTAGTTACACTTGTTTTGATACCTTTAAACAAATTCCCTTATTGAGGCAGTTAATTTAGGCCCTTTCAAGTTACGCCTATTATAAGAGCAAATATTAACAACATCATGTCTCTTTTTAATACTTTGCCCTAATCCCTACTTCATAATATGGCGATCTAGATGGCCGAGTGGCATATACACCGAGTTGCAAGGTGACCAGCTCTTCAGTCCCGGGTTTGATTCCCGGGCGGGTCCATGTAGAAAATCACTTTTTTTGCATTTTCTCGGATCAGGGTGTTTGTGGTACACTCGGTGCTTTAGTTAATTATTTTGGGCTCAGAGCAATGTATTTGATGTTGTCTCTGTCTATGTATGTATTTAGCTTATTATTCAATTATTGTTTAACAAGTTTTTTTGCTCATGAATCGTCTTATAGATCCAGAAGAGATATTTTCTATTAACTATATTTTGCTATTATCCCAAATAAACAATAGGACTAAATTGTGTAGACCTTTGCCTACCCTAAAAAAAAGCAACCAATATAAATAAACGTAACACGTAATCAAACGTAGTCACCGAGGGTTTGTTGCCTCATAACGCCAATCCAGTTTCATGCGCAGCACGTTTATTGTAGCGGATTTCCGAGTGAAGTATTGCTAGGCTTATGGAGCGACTGAGCCGCGAAATTGGTTGATACGAGCCATTGTTGTCTTCGACCCGGCTTTATTTCTTTAACAATCCGAGACTCTGGCTTTAATTCGCTACAGTTCGGTGCTGTATTAGGTGACGACTTTTTATAAAGTTTTTTGTAGTTCAATGTTCTCGTGGGGTTGTTTCTCGACTACCTCCGTGCGCGAGTGGCGCACACTGGTTTTCAAGGTATCGCCAGCTCTGAGGTCTCGGGTTCGATTTCCGGTCGGGACGATATAGAAAACACTTATTCTGTATTTTCTCAGGTCCAGGTGTTTGTGATGCCTTCGTAGCTTCTAATTCCATAATGCAAGTGCTTAAGGGATCAGAGCAATCTATTTATTTATTTTATTTATTTATTCTTTATTCACACCTAATAAATAGGTAACAATGGCCGGATTCAATACTTTATAATGTTATCTACCAGTCAACTTTGAGCGATATGGAGGATAAGTGGCAGATGTATTAAACAGAGGAAAATAGTAAATCAAAAATCGTGTCAATGATATGGGACTACATCCTATAAACTAGAGGACTATATCCTGCAGTGAAATTTAATAGACCACTATGTATGTATGTATAAACCACTACATCTTTACGCTATTCCCAATACTGGGAGTAGTCGTTTAGATCTTTTAGACTCTTCGTGGCACAAAACACGGAGCTAATTTGGAACAACGTGACAGATTTTAAGTCCGTCACGTTGTTCTAAACTGTTTCTGTCGCGGTCGTAGAATTTAAGCCTACGATAAACTTAATGCGTGTTAATGTCCACGAAATGACATTTTTTATGGTAAATTATTTTCACCGTCGAGGTTGTGGTAAATTGAGCACTTAATATATATAAATATTTATAATAATTTTAAAAATCTTAGTAGAGCCGGGGATCGAACCAATGCCCCTCGCTTCTTAAGCAAGCACCCTGGCCTTGAGGCCACCACGCCTTCTAAAGTAAATTAAAGTGAATATCATACCGGAATAAATTTCTAAGTCAAATATTTATAGTATCTACATTTGTTTCCGTTATTACATAGTTCTGTACACGAAAGGCGTTTGAAAAAGTAGTACACAGAGTCTTATAATTTGATCCCCTATGTAAAATATGGATGTTGGAAGCGCCTATATAATAAAAGCCTGTAACAACTTTTTTGACAAAAAAGTTAGAAGTAGTAAAATCCTAAGCACAATATATGACAAAAATCAGTTTAAAAGTTTTTAATTACAGCTAAGCGTATTTAGAAATGATTTTAACTCTAATAATCTAGCGAAGACAGCACATTTCAATTACAGGTAACCGTGTCCTAAGAATCGCCTGATCTCAAGTGTAGAATAGGGCGGGAATTTTCTAGAACGTTAACCACATATTAAATTACTCGACTCGAACGAAGTTAGGTTTTTTTTTATTAGTTCTGTAAGCAGAATCCATTCATCATATCATAAAAGCCCGTTAAAGTCCACTGCAAGATATAGGTCTCTTCCGTACGGGAGGGTTTGCTCTAATAGCCAAGCAAGCAAACGGATTGGTTATCATAGTCCCTCTTATCACTTCTCTCGTACCTCTTCTCAAGACACCTTGCACCTTAGACTGCCAGACTGACAATTATTCTGCCCGTCACTGCTGTGTTTTGTTCTGGCATTTCTGAGATCAGAATGCTGTATTGGCAATGGGCCGGCCACGTCACCCACAAAAATGACTACCGCTAGGTAATAAACGTTTTCGTGTGACAGCCTGGTGTAGGCAAATCAGTTTAGGACGACTCGTCAAAATATAGAACGACGATCTTCAAAACATAGCGCGGCATCGATAGATGTAGATAGCACAGGACTGTTTTATGTGGCAATTCTTAGGGGAAGGTATCTGCAGCAGTGGACGTTTGATAAGCTACAATGATGATGACGAAGCAATTTTTATCTCCGAAAATAATCCCGTGGGAGAGTAATAAAATATGAGTGATAGTTTTCTAAATGTAGTGTAGAGAGTCCAGGTAACTACTGTTCATCGGTTAATAAATCCCAATGCTGGAGTAGACAGAGTTCTAGGAAGTTAAATCGTCTCGACCCGCCTTCCATCGAAGATATTTTTGGGATATTCTAACGGGTGGTGAGTTCGTCGCCGTCTTTATATCAAGCCAACGATATATTTCGTTCATAAGTTTTTATTAAAACTCATTGGTACGAGCCAGCCACCTGAAGATCGAACTCAGGTGTTCTGTGATTCGAATTCCAATCATCCAACCATTCGGCTGCCGTCGCTTATACTCTGGGAAATTAAGGAAATTTTGGGATATTCTAACGGGTGGTGAGTTCGTCGCCGTCTTTATATCAAGCCAACGATATATTTCGTTCATAAGTTTTTATTAAAAACTCATTGGTACGAGCCAGCCACCTGAAGATCGAACTCAGGTGTTCTGTGATTCGAATTCCAATCATCCAACCATTCGGCTGCCGTCGCTTATACTCTGGGAAATTAAGGAAATTTTGGGATATTTAAAGAACCCGGCAGGAACCTGTTTTAAATATAATCACCCGATTCAAAAGACTGAAGTGCTTGAATAATATTCACTTAGTGCTCATTCAAGGAACAACGTCGTCTAAAATGATAATAGCGTAGATACGAGTTGGAAGTTAATTAAGCTAATACTTAAAATTAATGGAGGGTTGATGAATTCAATTCTCACTTGATATCAAATCACTTGTAAACGTGTTCCCTAAGTTTAGCCCCGACTTCAGTTGCTTGAATTGTCTGTTACAGCTCTAATCGAACACAAGATACAATTTGTAGTCTAAAGAACTGAGATAATGTAGCTAATAAATACACACACAAATAGAGATTTTTCTTCTTTGACTTAAGAGCTAGGCTCTTGTCAGTGCAACATCTATGTTAGAAAAATTGTATAACTCTGTCCGTCTTTCTGAGTCCAAGGCCATTTGCTTTACCTCCTTATAAGATATAACATTAATCTCTTTCTCAGTTTTTGATAGATACCCTGTCATTGGTCTTCCTCTATCTCGCTTTCCTTCTATATATCCCTCCATGATGTTATTAACGAGTTTGTCATGTCTTAGGAGGCAATGACACATATATTGCTCTGATTCCGAAGCAACTAGCTAAACCAATTTTGTTATGAAATCGGAAGCAAAAAAGGTATATCATATAATCGGAAACAATAAACACTGAGACTCGAGATAATGTAGATTAAGTCGTTTTCTACGTTAACCTCTATTGAGCTTCGAATTTAGTAACTGAACTCGAAATTTCTAAGTAACTAGTGCGTTTCACAAGACTATACCGTTAGTCGTCTGCAGCGATACCGACAGGATGAAAGTGGATGGTGTGATCATACTTTTGACGACTTCCATGGACGAGTGGCGCACACACCGGTTTTCACTCCGGTCAGCTCTGAGGTTTCGGGTTCGTAAAACAGTTTTTAATTTTTTTTTATGTCTACAATTTTCGGGTCTAGGTGTTTATAGTACCTTCATTGTTTTAGATCCCACAGTGGATATACTTAAGCCACTTACTTCGGGATGAGAGCAGTGTATGTCATTTTGTTCGTTTCTATGTTGTACGTATTCATACTTCACTTACATAATCGTATAGCATAAAATTGTTTCTGTAGTGCCATCAGCTCGAAAAATTGATATGCTGCCAAATAGTTAAATTTCAAGGATGGATCCGACGATAGTAAATGCCTACGGGGCTGTAACATCAAGTGTACGTGCTGCTTTTGTCTTAGAATGGTATTTAGAAAGAAATAAAGAAAGAAAGAAAGGTTTATTCTCCAAAGTGACGCCATCAGAGAAAACATAAAAAAAAAACACATAATTTACAAATAACACTTGGATTTACAATACAAATTACAACATACTACATATTACAAACTAAACAATACCTATACTCGTATGTGTCAAGGCGTCATCTGGGAACTGGAGCACACTCAGCATAATGCCATGAAATTTTATTTTCCATGGCGCTGATTTTCAGTGTGTCCAACTAGTGACTCGCCGAAATCAGTGCTATATGTATACTCATAATCTTTTAAACACAAAATTATGCTGATAAAATTATGCATTCAAATGCTCTTAGAAGGGCAATACGAACACTACAAAGGGAAATTATTAAAATACTATAAAGGACTATATACTACAAAAGGGAAATTGTTAAAATACTATATAGTGCTATATAACAAAGTGACCAGATAATTTGTAAAAAAAATATATATATATGTAATTATTGAAGAATATAAAGAATATAACAAGACAAAACAAAACAAAAGCCGCATTCAAGAGGACGATTTTAATGCTGCGTTGTTAAAAATCTATGACGATGAGGTACGTAATTGTGCAAAGCTTTATGAACTTTGATCAAAGTTAATCTGACTTTGCAGTAATTGTGTTCTGTATTTATTTTTAAATGTATGTATTGCTTTCAGATTTCGCAAAGGAGGCGGTATGTCGTTCCAGCACTTGGATGCGGCGTATTTGAAACTTCCTCGGAAAGCGTGAGTGCGGTGACGAGGCACGACGAGAGTATTCCCTCTAGAGCGCGTATTGTAAGTTTTTATATCACGTGACCATATGAGTTTGTCAGCAAGATAAGGAGGTGTTTTATTTTTTAATACCCCGAATAGGAGAGTTGCCATGTGCAGTTTTCGACGATATTCCATTTTTAACATTTTGGCATTGTTAATATGAGGGGTGACGTGCATGCGGGGCGGTATTGTAAAACTAAATCTGGCACATGCATTTTGAACACGTTGCACTAGACGTCGCGACCGCGCTAAAAGTCTCGGGCCATATACAATGTCCATATAATTAAATTTTGAAAGGACAAGAGTGTCACACAATTTTACCCGAATATCCGTATTTAAAAACTCCCTTATTTGATAAAGAACCTTAAGTCTATAAAAGCAGTTTCTGCTAGTACTTAGTATGTGTTTCTCAAACTGTAATTTGTCATCCATTAGTAAGCCCAGATTGCGAATCTCATTTACACGTTCTACGACTTCCCCCCGAATTTGGATGCCTGCCCTCTTTCTGATATATTTTTTATTTGATTTTTAGAACCCATTATTAGTAGTTTAGATTTAGTTCCGTTTAGTACAAGGCAGTTTGAGTCGCACCACGCGGCTATACTTTCGAGGTCTTCGTTGATTTTATTAACGACTTCTTGAGTATCACGCGGATTACATGCCATATAGACTTGCAAATCATTTGCGTATAAATGAAATTTACAGTGCTTAATGTTTTTTACTAAGTCGGCACTGTACACTGAAAACAATATTGGAGCCAGTATTGATCCCTGGGGCGCACCGGCTTTGATATTTTTTGATTGCGAACGTATTAATGTTCCTCGGTCATCGCTCAGTTCTACAGTTTGTTGTCGGTTTTTAAAATAACTATCGAACCATTGTATAGCGCTGCTACTGAATCCATAGTAATGAAGCTTTGATAAGAGAAGGGAAACATTTATACAGTCAAATGCACGAGAAAAATCTAGTAATACTAGTATTGTGCCTTTTCCTTCATCTTGAGCGGTTAGTACATCGTCAGTTAGTTGGGCTAGGGCCGTCGTGGTGCTATGGTTTCCGAAATCCCGACTGCATTTCCGGTAGAATTTTTTTTCTATCTAAATATATAGTGAGCTGTTCTGCGACAATTTTTCAATAATTTTAGAGACACAGGGAGAATACTGATGGGCCGAAGGTCTTTTCAGACAAAGGATTTGAGTTCTTAGGTATGGGTTTGACTAACGCATGTTGCCATAATGTCGGATAGGTTTTAGAGTTAATGGATTTGTTCACCATAGCAGTAATAGTTGGTAGTGTTTTCGGAAGGGTCATACGGACCATATCGAGAGAGATCCCATCAATGCCTATGGCTTTAGATTTTAAAATTTTAATGAGTTTTAGTACGTCTAGTTCATTTACCTCCTTTATCTCAAATATGTCATTAACGCAGCAGTGGAACTCAAAGTACGATAAATATGACAACGAGACGTTTCTATTTCCAGGCACGTTTAAAAAGTAGTCGTTTATTTTATTTGGATCATTAAACAAGTCTATTGGGATATTGTGTTTTGGTTTTATCTTAACATTGGACTTTATATGTTTCCACATTGAAATGGGATTATTTATATTACGATTAACATAAAAATTATAGTAGGCTTGTTTTCTCTATATATTGCTTTATTGACGCAGATTTTAAATCCTTATAGTATTTAATATGTATGTCGTTTTTACTTTTCTCATTTTAATGTATGCGTCATCTCGTTTTTCATCATCAATTTTATATTAAAGGTTAGCCACGGAATTGCTGATGTTTAATTGTTTTTTCTAAGAGGTGCGTGTATTTCAAACAGTGTAAGTATAGCTGTGTTAAATAGCACTACCTGATTATTTACATCCGCGATACTCTGAATTTCTTTCCAATTTATTGATGTAAGGTCCTTATGAAAGTCTTCCTCGTCTATGTCAGAGATTCTCCTACTCATTATTGTTACTGGTGCCGGCTTTTTTACTCATATCAATGTCACATGTAATAAAAGCATGACTACTTAATTCGCGTATAAGATCTACAGTAACTGCGTTTACTTTTATGTCGGTACATATTACGTCAATTAAAGTCTCGCTATGTTCCGTAAAGTGTGTTGGCTTAGTTACATGCTGTTTTAATTTAAAGCAAGTAAGAAAATTATTTAGCTTTATAGTGGTATTATGCGTCATATTTAACATATTAATATTAAAATCACCGAGAAGAAGTAAATTTTGGCTCCATGAAAAAGTCCCCATCGTAACGGAAAGCGCGTCTATGAATGTATCGACATTCAGCCACGGCGGTCTATATGCGGTACCGATAACTAGTTGCTTTCCGCCGCTAGAGGTCGAGATCCACATTTGTTCTACTGGCGGGGCCGGCGGGTGGGGCAGCGCGCGGACGCCGACGCCTCGCTTCACATAGAAGCCGACGCCGCCGCCGCGCGCGCGCACGTCGGGCGGACGCGGCGCGTGCCGCAGTCGGTAGCCGGGCACCGCGGCCGCGCGCCCCTCTTCGCCCTCCCGCAGCCACGTCTCATTGATGGCCATGATATCGACACTATGCCGTAGCATTGCGACAATAAATTCATCGTGCCGCGTTCCAAGGGATCCTGCATTTAAAAGACCAACTTTTACGTTACTTTTAGAAGCCATAAACGAATTTTAGATAGACATATTTATTTGACTTAATAGGTTCTGACGCAAAATTTAACCTTGATTTGCTTCTTGTACAGGCAACATTAATTTTATGTGATTGGAAAGAATAAATAATATTTATGGGGATATCACAAATTTTAAATAGTTATCTTTTGAGTCAATTTTCGTGTACCTTAATGTACCCGTATAGTAATTAGTGTATGTATGTATTGCAGAACTTAAAGACAAAACGCTAGTGAATCTTTTCAATACATTGATGTTAGAAATTTGTGACAGAACTAACCAGGATATATTATTATTCCACATACGAGTATAGGAATAGTATATTTCATTTGACAGAAATAGAATACTAAAATAGTTCTTAAATAAAAATACAAACAAAATTATTAACGACTTACATAAAAATGACAAATAGCAGAACAAGATAATATTTAAAAAATTCAGATTATTATGACTTTTATATTCTATTTCCATTGTTTCCGATAGCCCCAACTGAATTTGTTCCAAAAACCCTCTCGAGATCTATTTCACTTTTTATGCGATAAGACGTTGTTCCGTGTTCTCGACGAGTATAAATTTTTCCCTCTTTTGACCATACGTAGCGCCAATCAAATCGCCGAGCGAATTCCTTAGTTCTAAAAAATATATTGCGGTTGAATTTAGTAAGCCGTTCGTTTATATAGAAGGCTCGTGTATTTTCGGAGCGGAGACCTAGACCTTCAGTAGTTAAGGAGCGGCGCACTCGCGCGGCCCGCAGCAGAGTGTCGCGCGTGTGCCTGCGCGCCAGCCGCGCGACTATGAGACGTGGCTTCGCTAGCCTACTCTGCTCGTCGCGCACAAGACCAACTCGCACACAACTCACTATATCGCGCTCTTCTAGGGTTACGCCCAGCTTAGTAGCGCACGCAGTCACAATGTGTAGAACATTTTCTGCGCCCTCTTCTGGAATGCCTGCGACTTCGATATCATTGTACAGCAGCTGTTGGTCTCGATCATTTAAATCTGCTCTTAAGTCCGCAATAATCGTCTCGAGATCCTGAATTTTGCCGCCGACATTTTTCGACTCAATTAGGGTTTGTTGTTCTTCAAGACGGATGTATTTGTTTTCTAATGTATCTAGGCGATCTTCACACGATTTTATGGACTTACGCAAATCAAACATCTCCTGTCGGAAAGATCTAAATTCTTCCCTGGTTTCTCGCAGTTCTTCTCTAAATCTACTTAGTTCAAGAGCTAGTTCCGACTCTTTGAAGCCTTGCGCCATAGGGCTTTGGGATTTCTCTTCGCTTTGCTTGATAATATACTCGGAATTAAGTCCTCGCACAGGCGTATTCTGATCTGTCTTTCGGGGCGTCCGTATTTTACAGTCCGGACACAACCAAGTAGGTTGGACCTGCACACCTTCAGGAACTTTAACGCAGGCCCTGTGTGATTTTCTATCGCATTTAGGACACGTAACGCCCTCTACCGCCGCCATAAACTTTCCGCACGCACTGCACTTCATCGCATTAGTTTAAGTAAAATGCAATGTAATAATGCAGATGATTATCACTAGGTGTCGCCGACTATATATTGTAATTGACACTTTGTAGTTCGAGGGTAAATAGACGATGTACATTAAAGTTATTAATAAATGTACCTCTTATATTTCACTTTTAGATGTTTTATTTCAATTTTCTTTCACCACAATCCTTAAGCACACACAAATGATTAATTTATTAACATATGCACCAGTTTTTAAAGTCCAGAAAAAATGTTTCAAAACATCAATATCACAACTTTAGACGTAGATATTTATTTTTATTTCGCGACAAGCTTTGCGTACTTCTAGTAGCACTGACATCCGCAACGTCACTCCGTTTACGTTATTTAATTATGTTATATCAGAGAAAACTTTATTAAAGGCATTTGTTAATTAAAAGATTTTTAATTACTTATACATTTAATATAGATTTAATTTTTTAAGACTGCCATAAGAGGAGTAATGTCATAAAATTGTCACGATGGTCGAGCGCTTGGGTCATCGGAGATGGAGTCAAGAGACCCAAGTTCGATCCCCAGATAGCAGGCTCGTACCAAAGGGGTTTATAAAAAAACTTATGGACGACTTTTATCGCTGGCTTGGACATATAAACGGCTACAGCCTCACCACCTGTCACTTTGTCCCAAAAAATATTTTCGACGGAAAGTGCGTCGAAAGGACTTAATTGTCTAGATCTCTGTGTACCCCATTGTATTGGGAATAGCGTAAAGATATTTATTTATTAAATTTTATAAGAACATGACAAAATTGATCGTATATAGGCACTTTTGCCTATAATATACCTGCTTCTTAAGTTACGCAGACAGGGTACCATTTACTTTGTTCCCAACACACGCTGGTCCACGTGTAGAACATGTTTACATCCCGTCTGAAAATGCTTCCCGGTTATACATTTTTTATTTAATCCACTTGTTCTAGATAACTAAGATAGTTTAAGGCATTGTAGAGATTAAGATAAAGATAGATAGTAATAGATAGTTTACCCAAAATACACTCTATCTAATCTATTTAATCTCTCTATCTAATCGTAGTCTATTTGTCCCGTCTAAATAAATAATTTTTTTTGCATTCAAACGGAGACCTTTATTACTAATTCATAAATTCCTCCTTCATACACTTGACTAATGTCTGCAGTACGAAACTCTTGTATAAGAAAAATAAACATGTAAAGGACAGATATTACTTTCTCGGTTTACATCTATCTCTCATCTCAATTTAAGTTTTCTTCCATAACTTCATACTTGGGACTTTACAAATATGAAGAAACTATTTACATATCGCTCTCAGATATGAGCGGATATACATTCGCTTTGCAGTAAGGGAAGCAGATGTTTCCTTATATGTAAAATCTTGGAGTTTCTACAAGAACGTGAAATAAATATTTTTAGAATAATAAATAATAATAGTTAATATCTTCACGCAATTCCCATTACAGGGGTAGACAGAGGTCTAGTCTAGACAATTAAGTCCCTTCGACCCTCCGAATATATTATGGTGCAACGTGACAGGTGGTGAGTCCGTCGCCGTCTTTATGGACAAGCCAACGATATAATTCGTACATAAGTTTTTGAAAAAACCATTGATACGAGCCTGCCACCTGGGGATCGAACTCGGGTCTCTTGACTCGAAATTACGACCACCCAACCATTCGGCTATCGTGACTTTTAAAATATTTTTAGAAAAAAAAAAGATTATTCGATTATTTCGATTCAATTTGGTCAAGTGTATTACCTATAAAATTACGTCTTGTCTGGACATCTGTACATCCCAGTTTTGGGAGTAGCGTGAATACCTTAATTTATTTCATTTATTAATTTACAAGTATATTTATTTATTATTAAATAAATTATTTATTTTTTATGGAAATTTCTCTAGTTATAAACTAAAACTAAAATTTATGTACAGGGTGGGCCAAGAATTCGTTAACATTTAAATGTAACTCCGCGCAAACTATTGCCGCGCGGGGCGCGGGCGCGGGCGGGGGCACCAGCTTGCTTCTTGGAAATTTAGTCGCAATGGATCGCTTCACGGGGCTGCAACGCGCTTACTGCGTGAAACAGTTTTATTTAAACGACTTTTCGCTAATTACTGTGAGACGCTTATTTCGCGTTGAATATGGTTTACACGACTTAAGTCAGTGTCCAAGTGTTCCTTTAATAAAGAAATGGGTGAAGAAGTTCGAAGAGACGAGATCTACACTAAATGTGAAACAAACCGGCGGCCCACGGACTTCTCGGAGCGAAGAGAACGTGCTGCAAGTTTCCACTTCTGTTCGACGTGATCCAGATTTATAGACACGCAAATATAGTTCGGCTGAATTAGGATTATCCCGCACATCATTACGCCGTATTTTGAAATTAGATTTGAAATTAAATCCATATAAGATCCAGCTAGTGCAAGAACTAAACCCTAATGATTTAAATTTGCGTAAGTCATATGCCGAAACAATGTTTCAGTAATTTTCACAACATCTTATTTTCTGACGAAGCCCATTTCCACCTAAATGGACATGTAATCAAACAGAATTGCAGGTATTGGAGCAGCGAAAATCCTAAAGCTTCACTCTCCTAAGGTCAGCAAAAGGAATCATCGGACCTTACTTTTGAAGATTCTCGAGGCCGTTCAGTTACTGTTAATTCTGCCGAGTATGTGAAAATGTTACGGGATGTCTTAGCACCGATGCTACTGGAATTTGCTGGCTATAATCGTAACACATGGTTTCAACAAGATGGAGCCACGTGTCACACATCGAACGAGTCCTTGCCGGTGGTCAAAGACATGTTTCCGGAAAAGCTGATATCCAGACGGGGTGACATCCCATGGCCACCCAGAAGTCCAGATCTATCCCCAGCAGACTTCTTTTTATGGGGTTATTTAAAGAGTTGTGTCTACATTGATAAACCGAATACACTGCGTCAACTTAAAGAAAAAGCATCGAAGAGATGTCGGCGATCTCGCGGTCTCTTTGCAGAAGAGTATTCCAAAACTTCAGGACTCGCTTAGGTCATTTACACGAAATAATTTTTAAAAAATAAATTACAACTAATGAGCTTTCTCGTAAATAAACGATTTCTAAAATATGTTAAATGCGCGCAGTTTTTCATTTTAGCAATTATTCGTCCCTACGTCTATATAATTTAATATTTTATTCGTACTGTCTAAGGAAAAATATAGTTATTGCAGACATGCACATTACTGTGAAAGCACTACTTATAGTATTTCAAAGCTGTGGACCGACACGCTCAGTTAATTCATTACGAATAGTTCATTTAAAATAGATCTCTTAGTGGTAGAGTGTTAGATCTTACAGTGGTACAGCCATGCATCAGCTTTTGTTGTTGCATGAATGGGCCGGTTCGACCGGGGAAGTACCACGACCTCACAGAATACCGGCGTGAAGTAGAAGTCTAACAAACTTTCGCGTTAGCGTTAGCGTTTCGTCTGGTGAGTACAGGTAACCGGTGGCCCACACACCTCCCTCCCCAATTCTGGGAGGGGCACTTAAGGGAGGCAACGCATCTGCTAAGCCTATGGTATTGCGGGTGTTCATGGGCGGCGGTAATCACTTACCATCGCGTGAGCCACCTGCTCGTTTGCCTCCCTTTTCTATAAAAAAAGATCTTTTCACCCTCACATTCGCCATCGTCGTCATCATCATAACAGCTTTTAAAAGTATAGTGCAACATGAACCTACTCCGAAATTTAGTCTGGTATATTTCGAAATGGTTTCTCGGTGTCATATAGGACACAGGATTAGGATTGGGTGATTGGAATATAATTCAAGAGACCCAAGTTCGGTATAGGATTGTCTAGGTAGCAGGTTCGTACCAAAGGCCAAGATATGAACGTTACGTAAGTTATTGTAAAAAATAAATATAAATATCTTCACGCAATTCCCAATACAGAGAGAGAGAGAGAGAGAGAGTAGACAGAGGTCTATTCTAGACAGTTAAGTCCCGTCGACCCACTTTCCACCGAAGACATTTTTTGGGATAACGTAACAGGTGGTGAGCCCGCCGCCGTCTTTATGTCAAAGCCAACGATGTGAATCGTACATAGGTTTTGAAAAACACATTGGTACGCACCTGCCACCTGAGAAATGCCACATGAGAAAAGCCTTTATCCTGTAGTCGATATTTTCTGTTTAAATAACTCTTATACTATAACCTCGAAGTTAATTGGAATTCTGAAATCTATATTCATTAGAAGTAAAGAAACGAAAAAAACTTCTGCATTAAAACTATTACTTTCGAAAAATAGAATTCAGTGGGATTTATATTTAATATTATTTTCAGTTTGGAATAGAAGAAAAATTCTATGAAGCATTTATAATAATTCAAGGAACTGAGATTTATTATTTAGTTGGACCGCGCAACAGAAACTTATAATCGTGCGCAGGTCTTTGTGCGGCACGGCGGCATTATGGTTGAAGTCAGAAAAGGTATTCAAGAGATTGTTATTCTTATCATATTATTATTATGATTAGATTTCTTTTAAAAAGAGCTCAAGACGGCTATACAAAAGGAGTTTCCCGATGTAATCAACAGTAAAGAAATGCATGAGCGGATGGCAAATAGAATGAAGCGTAAGGACGAAAGCTACTATCAGTATATGCTTGCGATGAGAGAATTGGGGAAAAAGCGAGATTTCCCGATTATGTTGCTATCCAGTACATAGTGGATGTAATCGACGGCGCTCAGGCGAAATTATTTTATATGGCGTAACGACGTACACTATGCTCAAAGAGAAATTAGTAATTTAGAATTCAAGATGGTAAACAATGCGAAGAAAGAAGCGGGAACCGAACCAGCTGTAAGAAAGAAAACAGAAAAATCCATTCGACGTTGTTACAACTGCGGCGAAAACAGTTATATCTCGACACATTGTCCGAACGGTCTCAAGTGTTTTCGCTGTAATCAGTACGGCCATATTGGATCACGATGCACTTGGGCTGCGGCCGGCGGCGGCGCGAGCACGGAACGCAGCGCTAGCGCTCCTCACAAGTCGTTAAAACAGTCCGCGCCGAACGCAGCGCAAGATCGTGCGGTTAGCAGTAGTGGATCTCAGTCGGCAAAACTGCGCTCAGCTAACTTCAGGGTGGGTGCGACAAGTGACAGCAGTTGTGACAGCCAGACGTCAAAAGGTGGAAACGAGGCTATGCAGGTGGAAAATAACGTAAACAAAACAAGAAATCTCTCAACGAAGCCGATGATTAGTGTCAAGATTAAGGAATTAATAGTGAACGCTTTAATTGAATCCGGCAGCGACTTCAATTTAATGACGGACGAGCGTTTCATTACTGTTGGAACAGAAAAATACGAAGATAACTTATATTTGACGGGACTCGGACGTACGATGGTGAATTCATTAGGAAAGATGTTCTTGGACATTACAATCGACGGAAAACTATCAAAACGTGTTATTTCATATAGTGAACAAAGATGTTATGTCTTTTGATATGATTTTAGGCCTAGAATTACTACGAAAATAACCATGATAATGAATGGGTACAAAGTGAAGTTTTGTCTGACAGTGATGAATGGATGCCTAAGTTGTGTTGTTTTTCAGATCCCACTTTGGAAGTTGAGCATATTTCTGATTATTCCATAAGGGAAAAGTTTTGCAGTGTATTGAAGGTTATAATCCAATCCAATTGAAAGATGCACCTTTTGAGCTGAAGATTGTTCTTAAAAATGACGTGCCTGTCGCCCAGAGACCACGACGTTTGTCCTTGGCAGAGCAGAGAATAGTTGAAGAGCAGGTAAAGGAATGGATGGATGATGGTGTAGTA
Organism: Sericinus montela; assembly: GCA_029286605.1. Taxonomy (NCBI): domain Eukaryota; kingdom Metazoa; phylum Arthropoda; class Insecta; order Lepidoptera; family Papilionidae; genus Sericinus; species Sericinus montela. The sequence goes on from JAGSMR010000461.1 coordinate 16,516, forward strand.
CAAGTAAGTTTTCACAGATTTATTGAGAAAGGAAAAAGAATTTATTTTTGAAGATGAACAAAGACCAGCATTTAATATTTTAAAAGAGAGATTAGCATCCAGTCCTGTGTTAAAGATTTTTAATCCCAAGTTGAAGATGGAGTTGCACACAGACGCCTCTAGTGTGGCATATTCGGCCATACTCATGCAGTACCATCCAGATACAGGTCTCCACCCGGTTCATTACATGAGCCGAAAGACAAATGATGCTCAATTAAGGTATTCAAGCTATGAACTGGAGGCAACCAATATTATTGAAGGTATAAAGAAGTACAGGCAGTATTTGTATGGAATACATTTTAAAATTGTCTCAGATTGTAAGGCATTTGAAGTGACATTGAAAAAGAAGGATATTTCTGCTAAGATAGCCTGCTGGGTATTATTCCTCAAAGAATATGACCTCGAAATAGAGCATTGTTCTGGAACAAAAATGAGGCGTGTCGATGCTTTGAGCAGTTATCTCTTTGTGGCATTTACTACACTACATGATCAAGTAAAGCAAGCACAAGATCAGGACGAGGGGCTCTCAGCTGTAAAAGAAGTTTTGAAGGAAAAGACATACTAAGATTACTGGGATGAAAATGATATATTGTACAAAGGAGATAAGAAGTTACTGGTTATACCTAAGACTATGGAGAAAGAAGTATTGAAGAAGGTGTAAGCAATGGACATTTTTCTAAGAAGAAGATGAAAGAAGCTATTGAAAGAGATTATTACATAACAGGATTAGATAAGAAAATTTAAGATTTTATAGTGACATGCATTCCATGCCTGTTAGCTATGAAGAAAGAAGGGAAGCAAGAAGGATTTCTGCATCCAATTGAGAAGAACAGTATTCCCTTGGATACCATTCATTTGGATCATGTTGGACCTTTGACGCAAACTAGTAAACAGTATAACCATATACTGACAGTGGTGGGCGCTTTCGCTAAATTTGTTTGGCTGTTTCCAACAAGAAGCACCTCAAGCCGAGAGACTCTAAATAAATTGGAGATCCATCAGCAAACCTTCGGAAACCCTCGACGAATAATCACTGACAAAGGCACTGCATTCACTAGTCATGAGTTTCTAGATTACTGTAAGGAGGGGAAGATTCTACATGTGACTATTACGACGGGTGTTCCACGAGGCAATGGACAAGTTGAGAGAATACACAGAATATTAATTCCATTACTTATGAAGTCGTTTATAGAGAACTCTGGCCTTTGGTACAAACACATTAGTCGAGTGCCTTGAGCCATTAATAGTACCTTTCAAAGAAGCATCAACTGTACACCTTGTGAACTACTTGTAGGTGCAAAAATGCGAGTAAAAGAAGACATGAAGATACAAGAGTTACTACAGGATGAGTACATACAAGTGTTCAATGAAAATAGAGAGGATCTCAGAAAACAGGCCAAAGAACAGATTCTCAGAGTTCAAGAAGAGAATGCAAAAGCTTTAATAGAAAAAGAAAAGGACATTCACAATACAAAGTTGGAGACATTGTGGCTATAAAACTTACACAATTTGGTTCAGGACTTAAACTAAAACCTAAATATCTAGGATCTTACAAGGTGATAATCGCTAACCAAACAAAATGGAATGATCGCTATGATCTGCAAAAATGATAGTGCTACTGAGGGCCTATAAGAACATGTAGCTCAGCAGATTGTATGAAGCGTTGGCCAACAGAAGGTGAAGAGAGTTCTTAATGTAAGAAACTTGGTAAGAATAATTTGGTGAAGAATGATAGATCATGAATGCATTGTTTCATTTAAATTTTATTATTTTTTTCTATGCTATATGTTTATCTAGTATGTTACTTTGTTATGGTTTTAACTGGAGTAAATAAGTAGTGTATTTAAAATGTAAAAATAAAAGGCATAACTAAATACTGAGTATAGAAATTTGTAACTAACTTCGAAAGATGTTTTGTTTTTAAGATGTTTTCTTTTGTTTTTAAGATTGTTTTTCTTTTGTTTTTAAGATGTTTTCTTTTGTTTTTAAGATGGCTTATGTTTTTTTTAATATTTAAGATAATGTTTGTAAAGTATGACTGAAGGAATGTGGAATGTGTGTGTGATGTATTGTACTGAAAGACTTGAAACATCATGAATGCTGAGGAATGCCTGAGGACAGTCATTGTATCAGGACGGCCGAATGTGGGAAACGGAATGTAAGTTGGGAACAGAACGCAGGGATGAGTGAGAGTGATGAAAGGGAAGGAATGACAGGGAATGATGGTAAGTGATCACCGCTGCCCATGAACACCTGCAATAACAGAGGCTTAGCAGATGTATCGCCTTCCTTAGAGTGACCCCTCCCAGAATTAGGGAGGGGTGTGTGAGCCACCAGTTACCTGCACTCACCAGACGAAACGCAAAAGTTTTTAGACTACTTCATGCCGGTATTCTGTGTGGTCATGGAACTTCCCAGTCGAGCTGGCCCATTCATGCAACAAAAGCTGATGCGTGGCTCTATCACTGTTAAAAGTGTGGATCGAAATAATTAAATTTTCTAGATCTCTGACTATTTCCTTGAAGGAAAATGCGTGTAGTTATAAAACAAAATTTTATCAAGTTAGATCTAGAGAGCTTCGCTAATATTCTATCTCGTTCCAAGATTAATCTGGGTTCTTTCAGTTTAAGTTAATTCACATCAATGACAATGTTACATTTTTAATCAGCCATTAATTAGAAATGGAGTATTAATTTCCTATATTAGATTTGACAATGTTTTTTTTAAATTATCTTGCAATTTACCATACTGGGGTAGACAGAGGTCTAGACAGTTAGGTCCTTTTGTCCCGCCTTTCACCTAATACAATTTGGGACAGTGCGTCAGGTGGAGAACCTGTCCCCGTCTTAATTTCCAAGCCAACGATGTTAATCCTACATAAGTTTTGAAAAAAGTAATTGGTACGAGCCTACCACCTGGAGATCGAACTCTTGACTCGAATTCAGATATTATCACACCTCCGCTATTAGGACTTTTTAACTTTTAACATATTTTAATTTTTAAATTTTAATCAACAGTCTTGTATTGCATTGTAAAGGGAAAAAGCCTTTAAATGCAATTGGCTGCCGGCAGATTATAGGTTAATCATCTTGAAAAGTACCAGATCAAATTCCTGCAGACCGGCGACGGATAGTAGTAATGTCTCAGGGCAGGTTATATTGTTAATTTATTTCAAACTAGCTACGCCCTGAAGCTTAAAAATAGCTTTATTATGTAACTACCGGATACATTTACTTTTATATACATTTCGTGAAAAGCTTTAATTTGGTATAACAAACAGACACTTCAATTTTATGTAAATGTATAGATTTTAACAATAAGTCAGAAGGTCACGTCACGTGCAGCCAGTGCAACCGATTTCAATTACTCGATAACCGCAATCAGGCACATTCTGCTTCGTTTTATTTTCATCCGACCGATTGCGCTACGTGGACATTTTGATATTTAAATTTTTTCAAGCTGATAAATCACTTTATTTCAATTTTATTTTGCTTTCGTAAAAGCAATCGGTATGTTTTGAATGTACAGCGGAAAATAATATAACCATTCAGTAATTGGTATTAGAATTTTTTCACCTTTACGCATTTCACCTGAACTGGGTGGGCCTGTCGTGGTCTTAGTGCGCAAAGGAACGGTACGATATACGTCGATAAATATTTATATAATCATTTGTCACACAAATATTTACCCCAAGCGTGATTTTAACCCGCAACCATTAGTTTTCAAGACATGGTAACTACTGTCTGTATCTGGGGAATAGCTTGGAGATATTTTATAATACTCATTATATTGTATTCGAGCTATTAAACTTTCCGATTATATTATTATATACATACATACATATCGGGCTGTTAAAGACCACTGCAGGACATTGGCCTCCCACAGGGAGGATTTGCTATAATCGCCAGGCTTGGCAAGCGGATTGGCGATTGCAGTACCAGACCACTCGCACCTCGGACGCTACTGCTCATACTCGGTCTGATATTTTTAGAGATGGTTGTCCCGCAATCCATCGGTTGCTACAACGATATTCAAGGCTGTATCCCTTAGTCGCCTGTTACAATATCCACGGGAAGAAAAGGAGTGGCAATATTCTTACGCAGTTACCACACGGATTATATTATTATTAGAATATTATTTTACAACTGCTGACAGATGGTGGCATATCCACCCCGAAAATTAGTATACTAGAATTCAGTACACCGGTGATGGCCCATAGGGTCTAAGATGTAAGGTGTCTGGTACAGCGCTCGTCAATCCCCTTACCTAGCGTGGATATCATGGCAATCACTTCCTAGCAAGGTTTCCTATCAATTGTAATACCAGAAGAACTAGGGATTGAACAAAGAAGAAAATATGCAATTTTAATGATTTTTAAAGCATTTTATACTGAATTTTTATGATATTAAAGAGAAAAAAGTTAACATTTCAACTTACAAGGACGGGATTCGAACCCGCGACCTTCGCCGATCCGTGGCGACGCTCTTACCTCCCAGCCACCGTGTCTTACACGCATCAGTTGAAATTTTAACTCTGTATTCTCTTAAAAGTTGTTTTAAAAAAGTTAAAGTTTTAACTTTGTTCTCTTTAATTAATTAACATAAAAGTTCAGCATAAATGTGCTTTAAAAATCAATAAAATTGCATATTAAAAATTAAAGTAGGCGATATCGTATTGATAATTCCTAACTGAAAAGTCAGGATTATCAAATTGTCACTTGCAAAAGGGATAACCGATGGCGCCTATGCCAATAAACAAGGCATAAGTAATATAAGACAATACAGAGTTTAAATTTCAACTGATGCGTGTGAGACACGGTGAATCGAAGGTAAGAGCGTCGCCACGAAACGGCGAAGATCGCGGGTTCGAATTCCGCCCGTGTCCGATGAAATTTTAACTTTTTTCTCTTTAATTTAATAACAAAGAAGAAAGATAGAAAATAAATAAATATTAAATATAGAATAAATAGATAGGGATAACAAATATCGAGAAGGACGATGAAGAACAGGAAAAGCTCTGGTGAAAATGGTGGCAATCTTTTGGGGAGGCCTATATTTAGCAAAACAATAGTCACTATAGCTGAGAGGTTGCGTGATCGATTTTCGAGTCAAGAGACCCGAGTCGATCTCCAGTTTATACTGGTCATGGTACTCTCCTTGATCATGATACTCATCAAAATTTATGTACGATTTTATCGTTTACATAAAGATGGCGACAGGCTCAGCATTGGTCACGTTGTCCCAAAAATGTCTTCAGTGGAAGGTGGGACAAAAGGACTTAATTGTCTGGACGTCTATCTGCCCCAATATTGAAAATAGCGTGTAGATATTTTTTTTTGTTATTGTACATTATCCAAGTAATATTGTAAAAGACGAAGTTTGTATTAAGGCGTTGTTATGAAATTCCGCCCAGATGGCTCCAGTCTCACTACCTGTATTGGTGTTCCCAAGTTCCGGTGACATTACAAAAATTAAAAAAAAGAATTGGATTCGCAGGAGGTAGGTCACCAATATTTTTTTTTTTTCAAAAGTAAAACAAAAGTAATTTTCTGAGGTCTGGCCGTTTTGCCTTGTTGTTTCCGATTCCTTAACACAAGTGCTTAAACTGCTTACTTTGGAATCAGAGGAATATATGTTGTCACTATCTATGTGTGGATTTATTTATTTTATTTACTCTGGCTAACCTGTCAGCTATGGGATGAGGGAAGGGCGCATGAATATATTTATTCATTTATTATTATTTACTAACTTCACTGTTTACTTGAGTTTTTTTTACTGATACGCAATTATTCATTGATTTTAAAGCATGTGATTTATACCGCAGTGGTCGCGGGTTCAAATCCCGCTCGTGTCAGTTGAAATTTTAAAATCATTTTTTTCTTTAATTTAATAACATAAAGTTAAGTAGAAATTATATGCTATAAAATTGCTGTGTAATAATGTGTAACAACCATATGGAGGTGAAACAAACATATGGAGGGAAATTAACTGCAATTTTTGAGTGACGAGTTACGAGCTTTCGATTTAAACGTTTTATTTTATTTAATTGACACTTATTATAAGACATTTATCACATTTTGTTTAAATAAACAAATAAATAAATAAATATGGATAACATCACTGGTACAACATACATTGCACTGATCCCGAGGTAAGTACCTTAAGCACTTGTGTTATGAAATCGGAAACAACGAAGGTACGACAAACACTAAGACCCGTGAAAATGTAGAAAAGGATTTTTCTACATTGAGCCGACCGGGAATCGAACCTGGATGCTTACGCATCATCACGCATTTCCCAAAACAAGGGAAGCCAATGCGACAACTTAGTCCTTTACACAAATACTTGAGCTTAGTTTCAAGCCGGATATTATTTTTGTTTAAAGGTGACTGGTGATGAGCCTGTAGTACTAAAGTTTTTGGAAAACCTGCGATACTTCTTACTGGCGATCGAACTAGTCTTTGGACTAGGATTCCGATGATCCAACTACTCAGTAATCTAGAACTGAACTTTGATGTCTACAAATGGGAGTACGTAGCGGCAATAAAACATCACGTCCGGCTGCGTGTCCGACAAACAACAAAACATTACAGCTATTGTTTCCTTTCCCGGAAGATACAGATCCTTTAAAGGATAACAAGAATACTTACACTTTATAGACTTAGTTAGAAACATGAACAATAACTTTTATTTATTTATCTTCACGCATGACACATCTTGTCGTGAGGCGTGACTATGTACCACAACCTTTTCTTCCCGTGGGTGTCGTAAGAGGCGACTAAGGGAAAAGCTTAGAAATGTCATCCTTCTGTCAAAGATTACTATAATAATATAGCCTTCTGTCAAAGATTACTTCAAAATCACATTTTCAATCGATAAATGGCGGAACGAACGTCTCGAAATATACCAGGCTAAAACACTATATACAGCATAACGGCCATCAGTGACCAAGCCAACGATATCTGAGTTCGATCCTATGGCCGGCACTATCAACATTTTAAAGTGATTTTAAGTCTACTGTAATTATTATTTTTGTCAAATTCCATTTAAATTCGTTGTTTTAAGAAATATATATCCATACCGAAAAAAATTGTATGGACGTAGCGTAAATCCGGATGAAAGAGGAAGTCTTTCAACCTGCGAAAACTGCTAACCGCTTGAGTTATAATTAAAAAAAATGGTTTAAACTCTAGTACAATAATTTTAATTCTTTTGTATTGCATTGTCAAAAATATTATAAAACTAAAACAAAAAAAATAACTTCACGCCATTCCCAATACTGGGGTACACAGAAATCTGCACAATTAAGTCCACCAAAAACAAACATATGAAAAATTATACAAAATATTACGCAAAAAAGTAATATGAAACCAAGATAACATAACACATGCGTTTATGCGGGCAACTTGACAATGTATCACAGCTTTTTGAAGGGTTGCCGGGAATACAAGACGCCGGGGTGTCTGGCAACCTTGACACTTGCACACGGCTAGCAAACGTTCTCCAGTTTTGGCAGCAAATTTGATATAAAAGTGTTATTGTTTTAAAAATATATTAGTTTTTTGTCATCACAAAATTATTAATATGAAAGAAACGAAAGAGTTATGTAAGGATCGCGACATTTGGTTATATGTTCCCTTCATAAACAATCCCATCAGGGATTGTTTATGAAGAAAAGTCAGTATATTTAGAGTATTCACAAAAATGTTATTCTATTCCTCTATGACGGGAATAACGAAAGTGGACGAAGCGAAACAAGTATTTAAGGATCGTAGCAAGTAGAAAGAAGTGGTATTTGCCTATACCTACGGGAAAGAGGCGTGATTGTATGATGATGATGACAAAAAAGTTTTCACGTCACTATAAATAAATAAATATCTTCACGCAATTCCCAATACAGGGGTAGACAGAGGTCGAGTCTAGACAATTGAGTCCCTTCGACTCACGCGACGCGAATACTACACATTTGCTTGTCAAATCTAATATAATGGTAGGGCCCATCTAGTATGTGATCACAGACTGCAGACTTCCTTGAGCGTCTATGTTTAACATCACCATGTGTTCTTTAACGCGAGTTTCTATAAAAAAATTAACACAAAGCTGATGTTAAACATAGACGTCGACATCCGAAAAGTCGGGAAATAAAAATTGTTTTTTTTAAAAACTAATTAAAGACGTTTTAAAGTGTTTTTTTGTTTTTGTACTTTGTTTATATATCAATTAGAATATTAATTATGTCATGGTTAGGAACTAGATATCAGTTACGTTATAAAGTGCTCTGATATATCCCGTTACATCTTTACGAGTATATTATCTTAACCGGTGTTAGGAGCTAGCCCAAACAAAATGAGCTAATCCTGCAAGTGATACTGATATCACAGAACGGGCTGTACCGATTTCAGTGATACTATTCATTTTGTTATAGTGCTACGAACGCGGTTAGTTTGAGTATATACACAAAAACAGCCTATGAAAGTCCATTTCCGGATTGATTCTACAGGCTTCTCGCGGTCATTCAGGCGGATTGGCGATCGCTTTGTCACCAGTTTGCTTATTTTAATCTGGTATTTTTCGAGATAGGTAGGGCTCTCCCTCTGTCGCCTCTCGAGACACTCACGGACAGAGAGGATTCGTATGCACATGTAAATCATCAACCCCTAGCTTCGAAGGCGGGGTCGCTAGCAACTAAGCTACGGGGTCAGTTTGTGACCTGCTCCTCCACGCTGCAGCTGCGCCCGTCCCGGGAGTGGGCGCTGCCCCCTCCCGCCGCGCGCCCCGCGCCGGGGCGGCAGCAGCCCGCCGCGCACCAGCCCCCGGAACTACGACAGCTGTCCAAGTGCACAGACGTAAATAGAGTATTTAGAGATGCCTTCACAAGCCAATCCAAGAAAGTCACGATAGCCAATCTTTAATCTTAAAACTACTTGAAGTTGTTATAAGTTTAAATCCTAGAAACTCCTAACTCTGCCCTCACTGTACATATTATAAGTGGCTACTTATCTCTGTTTAAATAATGTTAATGTTGAAAGATACGCGAAAACGCATAATAAGTATGAGAACGCGATATCTACACTGGTGTGCATGAGATAAAGTTAGTAAAAGTTAGTGTAATTTGCGTGTATGACAGGTCATATTCAATACTAAAATACTAAAAAGTATAAAACATCAAAATCTCAATATATTTAAACAGAAACATACATCTAGAGATGGTAGACCAATCGATAAATGTTGTCATTCAATAAATGACCTTTCAACTAACAAAGTGTAATTGCAATATCTCATGTGACATGTACTTCTTATCATGATCATCGTCATCATAACAGTCTAACAGAAGTCTACTGCTGAACATACGCCTCTCCTAAGGATCGCCACATAGAAAGGTCCTGTGTCATTTGCACCCATCGACTTCCCGCAATGTTCTGCAGGTCGTCGCAGCATCTTGCGGGAGACAGTCTAATACAGACAGTTGCATAATCAGTGACTAAGAAAAATATATTAATTAATAATAATACAAAATTAAATAAGTAAAGAATTCATTAATTAATTTAAAGAATTCATTAGTTAATTTATAATATACTTAATATAATATACTTTATAGAAATATGTATATATATCAACAAAAATCAAATTGCTATATAATCTTCAAGGTGTGTAAATATTTTTAAGAACTTCAAATGGGAATTTTATATTCTTTTCTCCAAAGTATGTACATATAAATAAATTAATAAATACGTTAATATGACACCTCGGCTGAAGTGATCGTGCCCGACTAATGTCTAGGAAAAGAATTAAAATTATATTTCCAACATTATAAAAATTTCTTTTCGCCTGTTTTATCTCCGCTAGAGATAGAATCTGTGTCGATAGACGAATTTAAATTCTTATTCCAATGAATAAATACACACATACTGTTGTCAAGGGTCAGACAAATCAAAATCAAACTTAGACTTCAATAAATGTTTATTGATCCACACTAACAACATTAATTAAAATATGAAAACAAATGTAGTTTTTAATTGTATGTTGCGTCTAACATCAAACATGGTTGCAGCATCGAATGCCCCCTGGCTAGTTTGTCAATACAACATCCCTTTTAAGCCAATGTTAAAATAATATTATTACAATAGAAATATTATTAAAAGTATCATTTTTATAAATAGGCTGAATATTAATCTAAATTAAATGTTTCACTATTAATTTATACAATTATCTATTAAAACTTAGTAAACTTTAATTGACCGTTTAACTTGAACACTGAACATCTATCAAAACAACGTCCTTTTAAAACCAATGTTAAGATAGTGTTATTATATAAGAAATCTTATTACAAGTACTATTTTTATAAATAGCCTCAGTATATTAAAATTTAAGGCTCTCTAAACATTAATTAACCCAACAATACATACGTAGAAACATACATTGATATGTTCTTTGTCTATTAATGTTTGTTCTCTAAGTCATGTAGATTGTCGTCCGCAGAGTGTTTTGTTTCCACTTTTTCTATCGTGTCGTATTCTAGTTTGAGGGTGTTCATATTTGTGTTTCGAGTTAATTTAGATTGGATTGGGTTTAACAATTGTAAAGTTAATATCGTTTTGTACAATAGCTTTATGTATATTACGATTGACTTTGATGAAAAGTTATGGTTAAAGACCTGTTTTTACTACCAAATCATGTATGTTTGTAGGACCTCTGCCTCGTTATGTCTTAATTGTTAATTCTGTGCAGATTTTGGGTGATAGTTGGCTATTGTGTTTGGTAAGAATAATGCGTGTTACCCGTTCTATGGTGTGTATATTGTTTTTGTTCCATTTATAATTAAATGAGTATGTGAGTATTGGGATAGCGTAAGTTAATGTTTGTTCTCTAAGTCATGTAGATTGTCGTCCGCAGAGTGTTTTGTTTCCACTTTTTCTATCGTGTCGTATTCTAGTTTGAGGGTGTTCATATTTGTGTTTCGAGTTAATTTAGATTGGATTGGGTTTAACAATTGTAAAGTTAATATCGTTTTGTACAATAGCTTTATGTATATTACGATTGACTTTGATGAAAAGTTATGGTTAAAGACCTGTTTTTACTACCAAATCATGTATGTTTGTAGGACCTCTGCCTCGTTATGTCTTAATTGTTAATTCTGTGCAGATTTTGGGTGATAGTTGGCTATTGTGTTTGGTAAGAATAATGCGTGTTACCCGTTCTATGGTGTGTATATTGTTTTTGTTCCATTTATAATTAAATGAGTATGTGAGTATTGGGATAGCGTAAGTGTTAATAGCTTTATGGGTTTTGCCTGAAAGTCTCGTTTTACAAAGATGTGTTACTCTTTTTTGTATTCTGTTATAGGTTTTTTGTAATTTACTGTGATCCTGTATGCCCTTTGGTTGGTAGTATCCCAAATACTTATACATCACTTGGGTTTCCATTGTGTTATAATTTTATTCTGCGTATCATCAATGCGTGGTTCCAGTTCGTATAGTGCCTTTAACAATGTGAAGTATTTTACATTTTC
>JAGSMR010000462.1:0-25988 GCA_029286605.1 Sericinus montela
AGATTGTCGTCCGCAGAGTGTTTTGTTTCCACTTTTTCTATCGTGTCGTATTCTAGTTTGAGGGTGTTCATATTTGTGTTTCGAGTTAATTTAGATTGGATTGGGTTTAACAATTGTAAAGTTAATATCGTTTTGTACAATAGCTTTATGTATATTACGATTGACTTTGATGAAAAGTTATGGTTAAAGACCTGTTTTTACTACCAAATCATGTATGTTTGTAGGACCTCTGCCTCGTTATGTCTTAATTGTTAATTCTGTGCAGATTTTGGGTGATAGTTGGCTATTGTGTTTGGTAAGAATAATGCGTGTTACCCGTTCTATGGTGTGTATATTGTTTTTGTTCCATTTATAATTAAATGAGTATGTGAGTATTGGGATAGCGTAAGTGTTAATAGCTTTATGGGTTTTGCCTGAAAGTCTCGTTTTACAAAGATGTGTTACTCTTTTTTGTATTCTGTTATAGGTTTTTTGTAATTTACTGTGATCCTGTATGCCCTTTGGTTGGTAGTATCCCAAATACTTATACATCACTTGGGTTTCCATTGTGTTATAATTTTATTCTGCGTATCATCAATGCGTGGTTCCAGTTCGTATAGTGCCTTTAACAATGTGAAGTATTTTACATTTGTCCTAACTTAGTGCATGTTAATATCGTTGATACTAAATGTAGTCGTTATTTTTATTAATCTGTCACTTCTTTCTCAGTTTGTATAATAATTTAATATAATCCACATATAAATCATTAGGATAATACTGTCTGGGTAAGTATCATTTTAAAAACAATACCAACATTTTGGCTGTTAAAGTAAAAATTTGATAGTGGGTTTTAAAAGCAGGGGCTTAAGAACCACAGTGGGCTCAGAGAATCACCTTGTCATCACAACACCAATATTTGTTTCTCGTGTTCTAAATATTTATTATTACTGGTGATTAATGTATGGTTCCCATAAGGGCATAATTTTAAGAATTGTATAATAGAGTTATTTATTTTATAAATTTTAAGTGTTTTGATTAACCAAGAGTGTGGAATACTATCGTAACTTTTGATAATCTATAAACGTACAATATAGTGCGTTTCTTCGTTCCTGTTAATGTTTGTGTATCACAGAATCAATTTCTAAGTTGTTCTTTGCAACCCATGTTATTTCATCTGCACCTTTTTGTTCTTCTCTTATTATATTGTGTTTTTCCGTGTGCGTTCTGATAATTTTATATATTGTAATAATTTTTATTATATATATATATATATATATATATATATATATATATATATATATATATATATATATATATATATATATATATATATATATATATATATATATATATATATATATATATATATATATATATATATATATATATATATATATATATATATATATATATATATATATACTCTTTCTCTTTTATATATAATAAATAATGTGTATTTCAGTGTGCAGTATATATGTTTTGTATTGTTGTTGTACTTAAAAAGAAGAATTTTAATTTATTTTCTGAAACTATTTCATGTCTTCAATGACCGAATTGGCGGTGGAAGTCATTCCAACAATTGTGTTGCAACAAAATTTAAAGCTGCCTCCAGAAATGCTGCGGTGCGGAATTAGCAAAGGGTTGCTAAGTGAATTATGGGAGGAAGCTCTGGTGTTACATTTACTTTCTTCTCGACACACTTCAGCTTTTGATTAAATATTTCGACACTCTGTTTATGATCGTGTATAACAGAGTTATTCTTTATAGTTGTTCTTTGCAACCCATGTGGCCTCGTCTGCATCCTTTTGTTCTTCTGCTATTATGTGTTTTTCCGTGTGCGTTCTGATTTTATGTTATTAGCAATAATTGACGTAAGTATTTTGTATATCGTTGGCCAAACGTATAATAGGTCTATATTGTGAAGGTTTTGTAGTGTATTCTTCTTTTGGTAACATGTAGGTTATCCCTTTAACAATAAATTCAGGTATTTATGTTTTGTTTTGTAATATGATTTCATTAAATTCTTTTAAATGTTTGTGTAATACTATAATTTTTATACCAATAATTACAAATTTTGTCACTGCCTGGTGTTTTCAGTTGTGTAATTTAGCAGTAATGTTTTAACATCTTCCTCTGTAATATTTTCAGACTCCATTTCAGGGGATCGAATTCCAACGTTTACTTTCTTTACTTATCCATTCTGCTTCAGTGTTGTGTTGTGTTCATGCTCCCAAATGTTCGACCAGAATCTCTCAATCTCTTCAACAGCCAGTATTTCATTAGTTTCCACGTTTTATTTCCTTTACTTGTGTTAACTTTCTGTAGAATAATTTTCATTGGTCGTAAATAGATTATTGTCTTCCTTTCCTTTGTAATGCTTTTTTTTATACCTCATAAGATCTATTAGCTTTGGTGATAATTTTTGTTTAATGTATCTAAGAATTCTTCCGGTTTCTATTTCGCCTTCATGTGTAGAATGTATTTTATTATTTTTAAAAATTAGTGTTACTCTTTCTACTACTTTTTGATCTATTATTATTGTGAATAAATTGGGTGAGTTTACCTATATCAGACGTAACTTTTGTATATCTTTCCAGTCTAATTTGCCATGACGGTCTAACATAGTTTTTATGCATGTGTTTTGTCTGATTTTGATTTTATAGCCTAATTCTTGCGAAATGATCATTTCCGTACAGTATATGAGTGTGTGGATGTCTGTTAAGCGTACTTCGTCAGATATGTGTGGTGGTATACTGTTGTTGAAAATATTCCTGGTCGCTGGAGATGCTACTATATCTTAATTTAGAGTGGTTTTCGGTCGGGCTGTTGGATCCATCCCTGAGAATTCCAATAACACTGTTTTAAATTTATTATTTAACTCTTTTGTTATCGTGTCTTCGTTAATATTTGGAGGTGAGAGATTCTATTTCATTTCAATAAGCAATGTAACTGTGTTGTTTGCGTAGAAACTATTGGTGTATTCATGGTTAGTATATAATGATGAACATATTTGAGTTATATATTGTTGTGTATGCTTGACAGTGATTGTGTTTGTGTGTTTGTGTGAGGAGGTTAATTTGGGGATTGAGAATGCACGTTAAATTTTCAGTGTCAAAGTATACTTGAGTAGTGGTGTCGTATTGTGTCTTATTTCCTGATTTGTATTTTCTTCTGATTTAGTAATACTCGAACTGCTAACAATAGATTCAATGTTTTTCTTCGCTTAATAATTTATTTCGAATAATAACTCTCCTCTGATCGGATATTCTTTGTTCAGTCACATTTACGCCTGGGTATTTTTGGGTGAATTTTGATGTAACAACAGTGTTCTGTATGTTGTCATGTCTGTTTCTAATTTTGTTATGTGGTGACAAAGTGCCATAATAAATAAATTTATTTCAGCTGACCATTTCATGCGCACTCTTGGTTTCCAGCCTTTGTGGACTGACGCAGGTAAAAGGCCTTAGAGACCTCCTGCACAACATCAAAGTGGGCGTCTACGGATTCGCAGGTCATCGCAAGTAGTTTTAAATGTTGGTGCATATGACAATGTACTATTAGGACTGTATGGTTCTGTTAAGCTGGATGGGGATATTGTACCTCTATCAGGGTATGGTTTTGTTTGGCTGTAACATTTTCAACGGATATCCCGGTGGGAGCCCTTACAAGTCAACTCCGCACCGCCTGACGGTTCGCATGCTGTGACACCCAGCGTCAACCAGGAGTGTGCCGGCGATCACCCGGGAAGCGGCTCTATACGTTTGCAGCAGACCTCGTCTCCATTTTTAATGGATTTACCTTGGCATTAGCCGTATAAGTTTCTATAATATTACGTGTCCGCCCCGTGGGTCAGGTGGTCGACCGGACGTAAGGTTGGATTTGAGGGCTTATTATTATTATTATTATTGTTTATATGTAGGTAGTAAAGGTATTAAAAAGGGCTACCACAAAAACATTACCGAGTACTAAGTCTTCGTCGTTTCTCAGAATAAGAAGAAAACACCTAAAATTCAAATCGTGCATCCACTACTACTACTAATGTTTTGTTGTGCTGAGGTCCTTCGTTTATGATCGAAATTCCGGAGTCAAGAGACACATTGTCTCAAAAATTTCTTCAAGAAAAGTGGATCGAAAGGACTTAATTGTCAAAAAAATTATTGTAATACATATATTCTTGTATATATTTAGAACCTCGTATTATTTTAATTACACAAATAAGACATTTACTTTGCAAATAATCTAATTTGTAGGGATTAACTAATGAATAAATATCTTTACGCAATTCCCAATACAGGGGTAGACAGAGGTCTAGATTAATATCACTTCCACCCACATTCCACCGAAGATATTTTCGGGATAACGTGACAGGTGGTGAGCCTGTCGTTGTCTTTATGACCAAGCCAACGATATAATTCGTACATAAGTTTTGAAAAACCCATTGGTACGCTCGTATTCTTGAAACAAACTCGGCTCTCTTGACTGAAATTCGAAGACGCAACCACTCGGCTATCGTGACTTAAGTTAAGTAGCAAGGAGTTATTAAATTTTGCTGGCTGGCGTCAGAAAAAAATTTTTAGAGTTCATAGTTTTAACTGTAGTTGATATCAATTTTATGTGTTCATGTCGTTTTTGTATCTGTATCTAAATGTACCAATATAATCAGTACTAACAAAAATACTAGATATGTAATGTACTTTAATTAATAATTTTGCACTGCTCGCATATCGGATACCGTGAAATTTTATACTATCTATAGGAAAATCAGTATCATAGGGTTTCCTACACTATTATCACACAGGAATATAAAATTATATGTAAATATCTTCACGCAATTCCCAATACAGGGGTAGACAGAGGTCTAGTCTAGATAATTAAGTCCCTTTGACCCACCTTCCACCGAAGATATTTTCGGGACAACGTGACAGGTGGTGAGCCCGTCGCCGCCTTTTATGTCCAAGCCAACGATATTAATTCGTACATAACTTTTTAGAAAAACCCATTGGTACGGCCACTGGAGGATCGAACTAAAATTGAGACTCAAGAATTTCATTACACACAATAGGGTTCCGCGTTAAGTGTTAAACTGCAGGCAAAGCCGCGGGGAGCAGCTAGTAATAACAAAAAGTCAATTATTTTATTTAATTAAATAAAATAATTAACTTTTTGTGCTTATATTTTTAACTGCAGGTGTATGCTTATAATTACACTTCAAATTATTATCAAAATAAGCAGGTTGAATGACTTATGAAAATTATTTAGGGTTCTCTAAAAAATCTCTAGTTTATTTTTGAGTTTTCTGTGATTTTTATGTATTAGTAGCAGAACTTAATTTTTAAATTTATTCATCGTATTATTTCGTCGTCGACAGTATCATAAATGCTATTATTAGATTTGAGCATACGATACATAGGAATATTTTTAACAACCTTACTTTTTGTTAGAGGTACGTGATATTTTGACTTTACAACATTTGTAGACATGTTCTAAATACAAAATTTCACATGTTTTCGTGGAATACGAAGAGTAATTTAATTTAGGAAGCGTATTCCAATAAACTAAGAACGAGCAAAGTTAAAGTTTTGGTTCTGGTTGATTAAATTATTTCATCTTAAGCTTGAAAAAAAACAAAGTTTAAAAATATCAGGAATAAAAATAACGAAATTCAAGATGAATAAGCCTTTTGACCCACCTTTTACCAAAGACATTTTTAGGAATTGCATGACTGGACTGGCATGACTATCGTCGTTCTATATTCCCAAACCTATGAAATAAATCGTACTTAAGCTTTGAAAACATTGGTACAGGCACTACCACCCTGGGGATCGAACTCAGTTCTCTTTATAATTCAATCTTAACCGTGACTTAAAAATATTGTGTGTACATAAAAACAGTCTGCATATATTATTGCTTTAAGCGACTTGCTGACCTCTAAGTTTTGGTACAAAGCTTTAGATCTGAACGGAAATTGAACGCTAGTTCAAGAGTTGATACAAAACCGTATTTAGTTAAAGCGCAGAGATTTAGGGCCAATCTACCTTCCCGTAGCTGGCAAAATTAAAATATTGGTTGTTCTGCATAATTAAATATACAACCAAATAACTAACAACAATTCGTTTAAGGATGCGGACTGGGAAATAAGACATAATAGGTTCATGCCGCACTTACACTCACTATGAATTGTGACTATTTTTCATTATTTCTTTTAATGAAATAAGAACTTTATTTATTGTTATTTATTACTGTTCTGACTTACAGAAAATATTTTTAAAGAAGATTAAACAAAAACAATGAAAACACTATTTTAAAGTTCCGTTTGAACGGTATTCGGATCCCTACAAAACCCGCTTTGCTCATCTTTGTGCAGCAACTTTTCAATTCATTTCAGGTGAAACACCTGAATACCTTTAAACTGAATATATGAATGCAGAGCTTTGCTTAAAATTTATACTTGGATTTTGCGGTTTGCAAAATTTAGTAGAAATATGAAACTAGGTTGTAAATACGTTACGTTCTAGTTTGTTTGTTAGGTATTACATTTTAATGTTGCACTTTCCCATTTGAATCTTGAATATTATCTTGAATAATATCCCATCTTGAATATTTAAAATGTAACTTCGATTATTCGGCATGCTTTGTCTTATGTACTAAACAATCAAAAATCTAACTTTCATAACTTTAAACATAATCAATCAATAACCTACAAGATAACCACCAAAATTATTAATACATTATAATTATGGGTACCAATTGAAGTATCAAATAACCAAAATTCATTCGCAACAACGTTATCAATCAATAACGTACATAACTAATAAATTTAACAAAAATTAACGACATAGTGAACAATGCTATTATAAATTTAAATTTCTATTAAGAGTCAAACTAGCATCCCATAATGCATTTACGTTATAGCGACGGCCTATTTAGTTTATACAAGCGTTATTTAATTTTCAAAGCTTTAACGAGTCGTGAAAGTAAACTTTTGGAATATTCTGCGGAAGCGTTCTAAATATGGAAAATAATTATTATTATGCAAGAGTTGTTGGAGTGTTGTTTCTTTCATATAATCCAATAAAACTCAAGTCGCTCAATACAAAATTAACACTATTTTTAGTATTTTTTTAGCTAACGAAACTAAAATATAAAAATGTATATTTTATATGTTCTTGAACTGCCAAGAGATGTCTTAATGGAGTTTGATAGTTGTAAAGAAAATATCACAGGACAAAACACTGAAAATTAAAGAAAAGCATATAAAACTTTGCGACGAAAAATTCGCCTACACTTTCAGGCATATTATCGCAATTTGCGTCGATACCGATACATAACGACGAGTATTTCCCATCTCCCCTTTCAGTCTCCATTTCTGTCAAGTTTATGGATGCATATACTTTTTTTACATAAGACGTCCACCAGTCTCGCCCATTTTCATTATTCAACCCGTGCAAGTAAGGTTGAAATGTTTACTTAAGTTACTAAATTATTAATTTAACATAAATCTGCTAATACTGCTACTAATAAATATATAATTTACTTTTGATGAAGGTTGCTGTAATATATATATACATATATATATATATATAGACTTACTATCTATCTCAAGCTAAAACTCAATAGTGTAGGTAGGTATATATATAAGACAAGTTAATCCGAACTTTTAAGTCCCTTTATTACGCCTTCCACCGAAGATATTTTCGGGACAACGTGACAGGTGGTGAGCCTGTCGCCGTCTTTATCATCAGTAACGATATATATATATATATATATATATATATATATATATATATATATATATATATATATATATATATATATATATATATATATATATATATATATATATATATATATATATATATATATATATATATATATATATATATATATATATATATATATATATATATATATATATATATATACATATATTTTACAAATTGTGAATTTGATCGAAGTAAAACACCTGGACATTTGCCGATCTGTTTTCTCCAGCTACCTTGTTAAAGATAGTACGTGTACTCGGCATATGTGAAAAAAATACAGTACATTTCACATAACTTTTAAAAAATGAAGAGAAAGAACACAGTCTCTTTAAAAGCGTTTTTCTTTTAACAATAGAATGGGAATAAATCGAAGGCATTATCTTTTATATACGAGCAAAATAAAGGCTTCCATTGCTCACCAAGTTTTTTCTACTTTTCAGAATATGTTACTTTTGCTTTTCTGTTTAGTTCAAACACGCTTAAGTATAGAATCTCATTTTTAATGTATTGTATTATAGGAAATAGTTCAACTGTTAATATTTCAACACTTTTTCCGGAGAATTTTTTCATATTAATTTAGATTATTTTTGTGTGTTGGGTAAAATGACGGCGAATAAATGGAAACCATTAAAATAGCAACCAGTTATTGAATAAGACTCGAAAAAACTGTAAAAGTTCCGCTTTTGTATACTGGTACGTATCAGTATTAGTAACCTTTTCTAAGATATTTCTTTGATGCACTATTATTATAATCCGACCGTGGACAAATGGCGTTGCCAGTTTTCAGCGTCACCAGATCTGAAGTACTGGAGTTCGTCGTAGGTCAGGTCAATATAAGAACAGTTTTTCCTAGAATTTTTCTGGTCAAGAGTGTCTGTTAAGTTGTCGATGTTTTTGATTCCATAACACAAATGTAAGCTACTACTTTGGGATCAGAGCAATGTATGTGATACGATATTCCCGATTTTTTATGAAAACAATGTATGGGAAAGCACATTCAAATTCATCATAGAAATTACTACTTATGACATCTTAATATACCAAATAAAGAAGATCAGTGACAGACAGCAGCGTCTTACGAGAGACATCTGATATTATGATCGCCAATCCGCTTGCCAGGCATGGCGATTCTAGCAAATCACCACCTTACAGGGTTCACCTTGGGGTGGCCTATGTGTAACAGAAGGCTTTAATAGAAGCGCATTAATGAGACCTTACGCTTTACGAAGAAGAACACGCAAAAACCTATGACCTATAAATCCAGGAATAAATTTTAAAACAAAATATATAATAAAATGGCCATCCTTATACAACTTTTACGTACCGCAATTATAAGTTGTTTGCCAACTCCTTAATGACGTATGGTGGATGAAATATGGTAAAACCTTTTGTTTTCAGACGAAAAAGGAGATAGCCACACTGTATCTAACGCAAAAAAAGTCATACATTTATACTATGATACGATGACTTATTTGCGTGTTTTCTTGAACATATATTGTAAGATATGACCGTCATTTAGCACGATAATCTCTTCACTAAAGTGGATACGGACGAACTTCAATGGTCGCGTAATAAACAATGAAAGGTGATGAAAATATCAGCTCTAGATCATCAACCAAAGTGGGTCGTAGGTCAGTAGGAAAATCAAACATCTGAAAACAAATCACATCATTGGCAAAGAAGATAAAGTACTCAGATATCTTGATATATAAACGACAGAAGTATGCAATGATCGCGTAAATTGATCATTTATTTCTCTCTGGCTTCCCTGTCAGGGATGATGCGACATAATATAATAACTATTGCCACCACAGGTAGCCGACTCCCAATACTCCCTCTTCTCCTAATATTTCTGTTTATACAGTGTATTCTTTATTTTACACCACTTTTGAAAACAAAAAAATGAAAGGAACAAAAAATATATTGAATACTCACAATTGTGGTCCCTTGGAGGAACTTCATCTTTAAACAAATTAAAATTCTTTTACAAAATAAATAGTGAAATAAGTAAAGTGAATTTTAAATTATCTTCTTAATAAAAAGCATTCTTTCAGACAGCCTGTAAAGCAGATAAAGAAATACTGATGAAAAGAGGTTAGTGTAATGATATTAGAGGTTATTACAATGAAATGGCAGTTCGTCTTCATGGAAGTTTTAAAATATGTTGTAAGTTATGTTTCTGTTGATTATTCATTTTGTTTTTAATGCATGTAGTAGTCACGAAAGCCAAGTTGTTGGGTGGTCGGAATTTCGAGTCGAGAGAGACCCGAGTTCGATCCCCAGATGGTAGTACCAATAAGTTTTTAACAAAACTTGTGTACCGGAATTCGTCGTTGGCTTGGACATAAAGACGGCGACAGGCTCACCACCTCATTGTCCGAAATATCTTCGGTGGAAGGCGGGTCAAAGGGACTTAAAAGTCTAGACTTAACCTCTGTCTATATATACCTACCTGTGAGTTTAGCTTGATATATATATATATATATATATATATATATATATATATATCTCTAGAGTTCTTTGTATTGTCGCCTCCTATTAGTTCTTCTCAACTCCAACTCTGACAATACTTTTATATTACAGCAGCTTCTAAAGTAAAGTAAATTTTATAATTATTAGTAGCAGATATATATATATATGTATATATATATATATATATATATATATATATATATATATATATATATATATATATATATATATATATATATATATATATATAGTTCTTGTATATTGTCGCCTCTATTTGTTCTCACCAAACTCAACTCGTGACAATACTTTTATAATATTACAACCTCACTAAAAGTAAATTATAATTATTACAGTAGCAGTACTACAGATTTATGTTAAATTATCAATTTAGTAACTTTATAAACATTTCAACCTTACTTGCACGGGTTGAATAATGAAAAATGGCGAGACTGGTGGACGTCTTATGTAAAAAGTATATGCATCCATAAATCCCACAGACATGTACCACAGAGACCGAAAGGAGATGGGAAATACCGTCGTTATGTATCGGTATCGACGCAAATTGCGATAATATGCCTGAAAGTGTAGGCGACCTTTCGTCGCAAAAGTTTTATATGCTTTTCTTTTATTTTTCTGTGTCTTGTCCTGTGATATTTTCTTTACAACTATCAAACCTTATCATATATCTCATGTGCTCAAGAACATATAAAACATATATTTTTTATATTTTAGTTTCGTTAGCTAAAAAATACTAAAAATAGTGTTAATTTTGTATTTGAGCGACTTGGGTTTTATTGGATTATATGAAGAAACAACACTCCAACAACTCTGCATAATAATTATTTTCCATATTTAGAACGCTTCCGCAGAATATTCCAAAAGTTTACTTTCACGACTCGTTAAAGCTTTGAAAATTAAATAACGCTTGTATAAACTAAATAGGCCGTCGCTATAACGTAAATGCATTATGGGATGCTAGTTTTGCTTTAATAAATTTAAATTTATAATAGCATTGTTCACCATGTCGTTAATTTTTTGTTAAATGTATTAGTTATGTACGTTATTGATTGATAACGTTGTTGCTGATTAATAATAGGTTATATGATACTTTAATTGCAACGAATTTTTGGTGGTTATCTTGTGGTGGCCGTTGACTGACTATGCTTGAAAGTTATGAAAGTTATATTTTTGATTGTTACACATAAGATAAAAGACATAGGAGTATATATATATATATATATATATACATATATATATATATATATATATATATATATATATATATATATATATATATATATATATATATATATATATATATATATATATATATATATATATATATATATATATATATATATATATATATATATACATATATATATATATATATACATATATATATATATATATATATATATACATATATATATATATATATATATATATATATATATACATATATATATATAGCAGTTATATATATATATATATATATATACATATATATATATATATATATGTTTAATACTGCCACTAATAATTATATAATTTACTTTTGATGAAGGTTGTTGCAATATAAAAGTATTGTCAGAGTTGAGTTTAGTGAAGAACAAATAGAGGCGACAACATACAAGAACCATATATATACATATATATATATATATATATATATATATATATATATATATATATATATATATATATATATATATATATATATATATATATATATATATATATATATATATATATATATATATATATATATATATATATATATATATATATATATATATATATATATATATATATATATATATATATATATATATATATATATATATATATATATATCAAAATTTTCCTATAGTATTTTTGTTTTATAAACAACAAAATGTTATTAATATGTACAGATGTACTGCGTATTACAGATCTTATTAATGCAGAAATATATTTTAAATACATTTTAACCTACAATTTTCCACGTATAACATAAACCTACCTACACATAAATAAATGGATCTACCACAGATTCTGATTTACATTGTTTCTTAGACGTTCTCAGCATATAATAACTAAGTGACTCTCACTACAATACACGTTGTACAAGATTTATAACGTCATTAGTGATGAGTATTCAATGGAACCTTGATATCGCTTGACATCGATCCATCTCTCAATGGTGATTAATTTTAAGTCCTGTCATCGATCGTTACTGAATGTTTATTACTAATAGTGTATTACATCAGCTCGTAATAACTTTGGGGGAAACAATGGAAAGGAAAGGAACCAACCAAGACGAATGTTCACGAGATAAGAATTGAGTGAGGTAATTTCAAGGGGACGCATAAAAGACAAAACGTATCAAGATTTTAGTATAGTAATACTGGCTTACCTTGCTCGTGCAAACCGAGCAGGTAAGTCATGAACAAATGAATGATTATCCACGTATTACAACTGAAAAGAGGAATGTATTAATGTCACTGTCTTGAGCGACGGTAACTGACGTTAGAAGTTCCTTGTCCTTTGCATACAGACTCAAGAGTATAACTGAAAATAAAAACTTTTGTGCCTTTATAAACTTTCCAAATACTGGATTAGATTTATAGATTTTTAAATAAGACAACATTAAGTATGTCGTAGTATATAGTATAAGACTTGTTTTTCTTTTTAAATTGTTTTATTAAATAAAATATCTTACACTGTTTCTAATACTAGGGTAGACACAATACAGAGTTCTAGACAATTAAGTCTTTTCGACACCTTTTCACCGAAGACAACATTTTGAAATAATATCTCTTGACTCGATTTCCAATCTCGTAACCACTCAGCTACCGTGGCTGTTGTTTTATTACATCAGATGTTACGGCTGTGACTGAGTTTGTAGTCGTCCTGATAATCAACTTTTATCACCGTATTGTAATTTGTTATACTTTATTAAACCTTACCATTATGTAGACAAAAGTTGAAAAATAATGTTAAAAGCATTCTGTACCATCAACCAATTAAGGAATGACAAAATGGCAGCTATGTACGTAACGTACGTACGTACGGCAGATAATACGTACAGCTACGTAAAGCATGAAAGGTAAAAAAAGGCGTACGTAAATAAAACACAACATTACATGAATTAACTATCTATACATACAAACAGATTCCTACATTTTCATAAATACACATATACACACATACACTTAAATATACAAAAAATACATACAAATATAAAAATACATAAATTAAAGATGTTGATGATGACAATTCAGGAATTTAAAATTTTAGCCCGGAAAATGAGCCTTAATGTTCTTTTTGAATGTGGTTTTATTACAAAGTTATTTTAACTATTCTGTGGGGCATTCCATAGACAGCGCGGCTTGTATAACAAACGATGAAGAAATGAAACCGGAACGAAATATGAAACGAAGAATATATTTAACAGGAAATATATTTATTTGGAAGTATATGGTCATATATATACACAAAGATTTTTATGTCTTTAATCTAAATAAAATATCTATATTTTATGAAAGTACCAATATACACGAATTAACCTTAATATTGTAACTATACGGGCTATTTGTGTGGCACTTTCAAATATTCTCTGTCATTTATTTTATCTTCAGAAAGTGAATAAATCCTTTTCGTCTTTAGTATGAAATTATTGAGAGTATCAAAGCGTTGAATATATTGACTGCATAATTCTCCCATTCAACTTAAAACAGTAGACTTGATCACAACTCATTCGTCTTTCTATTATATGTGACTTTAAAGTCTTAAGTTCTCTGAAGTTCTCAATTTGTTTGAATGTTTTTAGACCTGACCATGAAATAATCAGGACTCCGCAATAAATAAAACAAATTAATTTGTTTGAAAGGTAATACACAAAGATATTCCCATATCACTTGGCTGAAAATTAATGGTGGAAGCTTAAGTAATTCGAAGGGGGTACCAGCACCACCGGTGCTGGAGAATCCCCTCTGGGCACCACCCCGCTCGGTGACCATTCGCTGCCTGGTGTGGATGCTCGAGCTGCACCTCGAATTCTCTCAATTCAAACAGTATGGAACATGTGCTGGAGACGGCAAAAACCGGCCTTGCTCTTTCTTACCGAAATACAGATATCCTCTCCGACGGATAACACCTCTCATCTTTCCTACCTAGGGTAAAGAAAGAAAGAAAGAAAGAAAGATATTTATTCACTACTACTTAACAAATTAAACAAATAATAAAAATGTTACTAGTTAAACTAACAAAAAAATATATAATTAAATGGTAGATCTGGTAACAATAATAATGGTAGTGCTCCGAGAAATCGTTAGGATAAATCCCAGCCGCTGAATTTCACCATCGTACCTTACGGCACAGTCAAAATTTCATCAACACTACCTTGATGCTTGGCATTCCACCACAGTGCATTTTCGCACAATTTTCTGCCACGCACTTGCAATTTATGGAATGTCCAGCTGTCAGCGGTTTTCAGGACCGATGCCATAGGGACCTTCAAGAAAAGAGACCTTTCTCAAGGCCGGCAACGCATCTGCTATTCCTCGGTCGTTTGCCTCCTTTTCTATAAAAAATCCGTTACGTAAAATCTCAATAAATATCTCTGCCACAGCAGCTGCGTACTTTACGGGTTAATAGTATTCCTATTTCAATTTCCACAATATTAATTCAAATATTTTTCATAATTGTTATAATGAACAAATTGACATTTTTTCTGAAAATATTTTCATTAAATATTTAAACAATTATGTAAAAAAAATCGCTATTAATTATATTGAAAACTTTTCTCGTTGTTCGTAAGTAAATTTAAAATAAGTTAAAACACAGTTAAACGTTAATTTACTTAAGTCTATTATTGTTGAGTCACCAATCTTATTATTCTATCTAAACGTTTACTGTAATTTGAATTTATTTGCAACGTGTCAAATGGGAAAAAGTGCTACCTCAATAGTGTAATGTTAAAGATGCAAACATTATTTTACAAACCGTTTAATATGTTTGCTTGGTTGTAAATCTATCTCAAAGCAAGTTTTCTAAGCTATGACAAGGACGAACAAATAAGCAAGCGGCAAACTTTATATTAAATTTTGGCCAATATCCAATACCAGGTTCAAGCCACCACAAGTTGATGTGTTCGATGTATGTAAATGGGAAGGCGTTATGGGACTAGAGGTAACCTTACAAGTAAAATGCTAAAGAATGGAGGATGGGATGTTTTTAGTCTATCACAGATAATATACAAAGTTTAGCTAAATGCTAAAGTAACACAACGAGATCCTCAACGCTATTTCTTAGTTTTATTAACTGAGACTAGATGCTTCTTCTTTATTTTGTAAATCTGGGAGGATTCGTGGTATTTAAAATAAGTTACTGTAGCCCACCAAAGTGGTTTCGCATTGGAATTTCAATTAAAGGAACCGATTGCAATCCGTATAAAGGCTTGTAAGGTTTTATCGAAGCTAATGTACGATTAGTATTTCGACACTAAGATGATGACAAGTTCACCACGCGTCCCGGTATCCTAAAATAAGCTGTACCTATAGTTTTTTTTATTATTACAGTAAAACTATTTCTTTTCAGTAATAGCTAAACGTATTATATTTTCCTAAGTAACTATAAGTCATCTAAAATTAAGTACAATCAACATAAAATGAATCAATGACTTTATTATCTTATCTTTAACCCCGACACTAAATTAGGAGTGTGTACTATGAACCGTAACTGATGAAGGAATTTGGGCAACTTCTACATGGATAGACGGATGGATCCAAAATTTGGTATGCTGTTTCTTTTGGTGGACTATAAGTGGCCAATGCTATAAAGTTTATAGACTCTTTCTTTGTTTAGGGGCGCGTAAGTAACATAATCCGCACTCTGATCCTTTCCTACCGACTAACGGCAGTGTGAAAACTATTATGTCCCAGTTTGAAATACATAGATAACCAATGTAATTGCAAGCTATAATGTAATTCTGCTTAGTATCTAGGAAAATAACGCATCCTTAAACTTCTTCGTCATTTGGTTCTATTTTAGTAGTCGCTTTAATCTGGTGGATTGACTAGCTAGGATTTCACTTTAATAGTACAAAATATGTATATTTGACAATTTTTAAACACATCATGTTTGGCGACATGATAGACTTGTTGGTAGTGATCTTGGCCTTCGAAACCTTCAAATTGGCAGGTTGAAATCCCGCTAAGAACGAACATTTTTTGTTAAGAATATGAATCGATTTAATTATGTTTTGGTGTATTTATATACATTTATTATATCATGATGATTTATATCATCATCATATAATCATTCATTTAAATATGTATTAGTGTGTAAGTATATGCTATCCTCTGCTGTGACACTAAGATGGCATTAATCTCGCCACCTGTCACGCAATTGCCAAGACGTTTGTTAATGAATACTGGGCGTATTAAGAAAATGCGTTCTTCACGCATTTCTTATCGCCTTCCTAATATTCGAAAAATTACTGGAACGATAACTATCACTAATATGTTTAGAAAATTCTCTGCTAACTTAAATCCTGTTACTTGATTCCATCAACACTTGCAATTCTCTTTAGATATAGTGTCTATGTAGGAGTGGTATCTTGCGGAATTGCTTTTAAATTTAGTGAAGTTGATTGAAATTTTTGTTTAGAAGACACCCGGAATGTGTGCGGAATACTATAACAAATAATGAATAATAATGTTGACGACGTTACAGTAGCCGAGTTGTTAGAGACCCTGTATTGTAAGCTGAGGGGTGCAGGGTTCAGATCCGCAAGGGAAACAGCTTTGTGTTAATATAAATCTTTGTACTCGAGATATGTGCGTCTATATGTACATATGAATATTTTCTTAATAAATATATTTATAATTTTGCATAAGTTTTAATAAATGAGCTTGGAGGCATAGGTTAGCAGCAGTGCTAGCAGTTCTTTGGACCAACCGTTGGGCGATATCCAACGGTTAGAATCTAATACCATTATTAATAGAGACGCAGCTAGCGTAGCCAGAGTAGGACTCTAAGATAACGGATTATTTTCCGGCGTCTTAGTGTCCAATCCAACAACATGTACACAAATATTCATAGTTAAACATAAAATTTTTGGCCATATACAACTATAAATATTTTGTTATTGAGTTTTAAAATATTTAATGGATGGTAAACTTAAAACTATTTAAAAAATCTTCCTGAATTCCCAATACAGGGGTAGACAGAGGTCCTGATCTAGACATTTAAGCCTCTTCGACCACCTTCCACCGAAGATATTTTCCACGTGACAGGTGGTGAGCCCGTCGCCGTCTTTTATGTCCAAATAACGATATAATTTGTACATAGGTTATTAGAAAACCCATTACCACGGCCCTTGAGATCGAACTCAGGTCTCTTGACTCGAAATTTCGACCACCAACACTCTATCTTGGCTATAGTGACTTATTTGATATATAATACTCGTGAAATTTTATTATTAGTTACGAAAATTTTCGGAATATCAAATAAAGCTTAATATAAATTTTGACATTAAATGACAAGGTAAATTTTTATACAGGTAGTATATGGTTCAGCTCACCCAACTTTTGTTCGCTAATAGTATCGTATTTCCTTTGAATTCTATAACTTCATTGGTAAAAATCATGCCCACAGGGACACTGTTTTTTACCAGCCCAATTTACCAATGTTTACCTGGACCATAATGTACGAATCACATAAAAGTTCAGCATAAATATAACTTTAAAATCAACAAAATTGCGTAATAAAAAACTTTTCTTTATTTATGGACGACAAAATCAAATATGTTATACCTGTCTTAAAATTTAACAGTTGATATGTGGGTCGAAAAAGTAATTCATCTAGACCTTTATTGCTCTGATATTGAGAAGATGCTAAAGATATTTTGTCCAATTTAAACAGGATCGGATCAAAGATTATATGAGTTGTTACTGTTTCTCCTAGTTAGATTGAATCTGTAACTAATCTTGTTTGATCGGAGTTCAATGCTGCTTTTTTTATCTATCTAGGCCTCTCGCCGTCTTAATAATATTCGAGCTAGATAAACAGTATTCGTTTATACATACATATTTATTCATATGCCATGACTCAGTACAAACTTTGATATTCATCTCTTCTTTATAATATATAATGTTTCACATATTTCACTATCACCGTTATGATATTTTTAATTACATCGTAACTCGAATTCTGTTTGGTTCGACCTTCACTTACGCTTTTCTAATTCGTACTGAAATCATCCAACCCGTATCAGTCGCGGACAGGAAGTATTTATTTAAAGCTAACGGAATCTTAATTACCAGCATTTCTTTATTAAATACCGTGATGAGCCTACCTGTTAATACATATATTATGTTGCCTTCACGCATTTTCCCAATACAGGGGTGGGCAGAGAGATTTAGAAAATTAAGCCTTTATCGACCCAATTCTCATCGACGCCTGTTTGGAATAATGTGACAAATTGGTTAATATCCTGCCATCTTACCGTTTGAGCCAACGATGTAATGTAATTCTTCCATATTTATGTTGATTAATTAAATACGTATAATAATAAATAATAAAAATATAAGTTCTTACATCTATGACTCAGTCCCGAGTCATAGATGTAAGAAATTCTTTACCTCACCTAACTCATATTCATCACATAAATATTCATAACCCCTATCGTGACTTCAACTGACACTCCTTAAGTTCAGCGGGATCTCACACTACCAAATATGGGCTATAGGGTTGTCTGTAATTTGATGATATATATAATCCGAACTTTGAATTATTCACAAAATATTTACCAATTCACTTGTAATTATAGTACGTAACACACTTCCTTATGTTTATGTTATCGGTTCTCTACTAATACTTTTAGAAAGACCGCCGCCTAGCCGCCGTCGCGCCAAAGCGGCAGCTCGTTTCGATTCGCCGCTCTCCGAACCGTGAGTACCTACCGCTGTCAGGTGCTGGCAGCTCCGTTTGATTCGCCGCTCGAACCGTGAGTACCTACTTTGTAGGTGCAAACTAATAACTATTGATCTTAATTATTTTTTAATAAGACACATGTAGTTGTTATTTACTAATATGACGTTTAGGTAACCTAATTTGTCTAAAGAAAAAATTAGTCTTGCTTGAAATATTCTGTGTGCAGAGGTTTGCAGATAACAATGTGAAAGCGGGAAACAGCAAGTTAACTCATCGCCAGAAGTCACATACATACATATAGCAGCAAATTTCTTTGAATAATCGAATGTACCACAGCGCACTGTATTTACCAGCACAACCTCACAAAATGACGATGTAAATCCATGTTTTTCTAGGCGTAAACGCATTCTGCGAAACAAGCGGCTCAGTGGCATTATTATTCAGGATCTGGGGTGTTACAGTCTGAAATGCAGCGACTATTTTCTGGGGCATTTCTTCTTCAGTTGTTAAACTCATTTGCGTAAGTTGTTTGCTTTTCAAATATCCCATGAAGGTCAGTCAGTCCATAAGACATTTCGGTTGGATAAGGATGGTATTGATCACAATACCATCGCGCAAACCCTCACGTGGAAGAAGTCACTCTTGACGGGGTCTTGGATCTTGCGGTAGTGATACGGATCTTAACCGACCCTATTCAATATCCTCCATACTGCTCCATGGTTAACACAAAAACTAGTCCAACACGGTACTGGATGTTGGGTCCTCATCAAAATATTCTAAAATATTGTCTTCCTTAGCCGTGCTCAAAGTCGCCAAATTGCGCTGAGTGGAAGAACCAGTTGTGTAATCTACTGACCAAATTCCTAAAACAAACTTAGGATGAAAGAACTCAGGAGTTATTTGGGTTTCCACGATATGTACCGCTTGTTGTAAAGGTTCTAGCATCTGTTAACACCGTCACTAACACCAACACACATTATCATATCATGTACTCTGCGTTCGTATAACTTATTTTCTTATTTATGATACGTCCGCACGTCTCAAAATTCGTAAAACTAATAGGAAGAGGCAAATACATCCAACGAATAGCGCCAAATAGCGGTTTGTTTCAAACATTTCTTTCAAAAACCATGAAGTAGGTACTCAGGTTGCATTCATTCAATATTCTTGGGAAGTTTATTCATTGGTCGATCAATTTTCGCGCGAAAATTATTGAATCTGGATTAGTAGGAACGTATAGGAGCACAAATAAGGTGACTTGATTTGTGTTGGAGAAGGGTCATTGCCTTTGTCAGCTGACTAATATGATTAATGAGGTTGACATAACGAGTTTAATATAAATTCTTGAAATTACATCTCCCATGGAAATCAAGCCACGAGACTCTTAATATTTAGGGTATACGTATGGGTCCTAAGTCCGAAGTTGCCGGTATTTGTACGACTTTTTATAACACCTTGTATATATATATATATATATATATATATATATATATATATATATATATATATATATATATATATATATATATATATATATATATATATATATATATATATATATATATATATATATATATATATATATATATAACTCTTCTATATATATATATATATATATATATATATATATATATATATATATATATATATATATATATAAGGTATATACTCATATACATTTGTACATACATACATACATATAAAATACATATAAATACATACAAATATACACTTAAATACTTAAATAATATAATTATTATAAATAAACGGATATTACGATGATTCTGCCAAAGTTTTTAGGAGGTGATCTTTCACCTTCTTCTTAAAAACATAACGGCTCTTGGACATCCTGATTTCGAGAGGAGTTACCAAAAGCAGAACAGATTGCACGAGAAAGGAGGAATAGATAAAGCCTGAAGTATGATGGGGACCATGAAGCTGGCTTGTCTGATGACCGAAGGTTTCTGTAGTGGTTAGAGCTTAGGTATTTAAATAGGGAAGATAGGTAGGAAGGTGCAGTGGTTGATGTTTGTAGGTACAGAGTTGTGAGTACGCAAACTACGGCGATGGGGAATGGTAACCGCTGGTGCGAGCGATAATTAGACACGTGATCATACTTACGAAGATTAAAATGAATCAGATACGGTTATTGAGAAGTCGGTCATATTTGTCAAGAGGTCTGCATTCAGGTCCGACAACACACATCACCATGATAATCTTCTATCCTATTCGGCTCTGACATGCAGAACCTAAAGTTTAGATTACATTGCTGGGTTCCATATTACTTCGTGAGGAGTTCTGAATCTTGTAAGTCGCGCTCTGTTGTCATTGTCGGTGGGGTAGTAAAAGAAACTCTATTTTCAATTACTGGTATAAATAAATGTTGTGATTTGCCGCAATATCTTATTGTGGATCCTTTACTGTTTAAAGCATTTAGTAATATAAATCTCTATGCCTATACTACGATAAATAAAATTTTAAGGAATTGGGGTGAAAAATTTGCCTAGTGATAACTCATCTTCACGCCATTCCCAACACAGGGGTAGACAGAAATCTAGATAATTAAATCCTTTAGCCTTTTTATTTTTGCGACAATATGACAGATGGTGGGCCCGTCGCTGTCTTTATGACCAAGCCAACGATACAAATCAGACATAAGTTTATGAAAAAAAAACACTAATACACGTGCCTCACCTGGAGATCAACTCAACGGGTCTCTTGACTCTAATCCCGATCACCTTGTACTCAGCTGCCGTGACTTACTAAGTAATAATTCAAGAACAAAAATGAGTTAAAATTAAGATTTCCTTAATAACTCAATAGTGTTTACAAAAATATTTTCATCAAATCAAATCATTTATTCATCGACATAAGAACATACATTCGTTTATCGATAGTCATTTTTAATCTACCACCATTTCGAAATGAGGTTCCTCTAACGTAGAAGAAACAGGCGAAAAGAAACTTCGTAGGTACATCCTCTTTTTGGTCCAATATTTTTAACAATATAATTCATTATACAAATATAATGTGATATTTTCTAGAAATAGATTGGGAGCGATCAACTCATTCCCAGGGTTACTGTCATTAAAATATTTTTTTAATGACAGTATATTCTATTATAATAACCCTTCCTATAAAGCTTTTCTTTAATAAATTTCTTAAACCTGTTAATAGACAGGCTTTGCACATTCACCGGGACTTTGTTGTAGAAGCGTATACACCGCCCTAAGAACGATTTACTTACTCTATGAGTCTAGGTACCGGTGTTACAAGCTGGTGTTTGTTCCTAGTATTTATTATGTACATCGGAAGTCTTGCTAAAAGTATTAATGTTTTATGCACATACATGAAAATTTATTATATACATAATAAATTTTCATATATTCAATGAGGAGGTAGTGTTAAAATATTAATTTCTTTAAATTTCTCTCGAAGAGTTCATTTAGAGTTTATTAAGGAATTTAGACAATATACAGCTCGTTTGGCCCTCTTTTTGTAAAACAAATACTGTTTTACGTCAGCTGCATGACCCATAGCAGAATACCATATGACATTATGCTATGGAGTAACTAAAATAAACAAGTCTGTCGTTTGTACATCAGTTAAGAGCCTTATTTTTCTTACAGCATATGCTGCAGGCTTAACCTACTCGCAAGTTGGGATATGTAGGGGCCCCATTGAAGCCTTGCATCAAGTGTTATTCCGAGAAAAATGACTTATCCACAAAGCTTAACTCATCCCTATTTATAAGTACATTGTTATCACCCAAATGTTTAACATTAGGTATTGAAAATTTTATACATTTAGTCTTATTGCTATTTAAATGTAAATTATTAGCATTGAACCAATGGACTATTTTTGACATAGCATCATTTACCTCGTCAAGTGTAACAATATGTCGTTTGATTTTACATATTATAGAGGTATCATAAAATATATTACCTCTATAATATTTATCATAAAATAAGTCACGATAGCCGTGTTTGATCCCCAGGTGGCAGTACAAATGAGTTTTCAAAACATATGTACGAATTTCATCGTTAGCTTGGACGTAATAAAGACGACATTGAGCTCACCGCCTGTCACGTTGTCCCGAAAATATCTTCGGTGGAAGGTGGGTCAAAGGAACTTGACCTCTGTCTACCTATTGGGAATTGCGTGAAGATATTTTTATATTTATAGGGTATCATCAGCAAATAATACTATATCGTGTTTATTCCTAGTAGGTAATCATTAATATAAATGAGAAAAAGGAATGGATAGGAACCGAGCTCTGCCCTTTACCTCGATCAGAGGAACACACGCCGTTGATTTCCACTCTCTGAATTCTATTAAATAAATAAGACTTAATTGGGTCAAGGCATACGGCCTGACACCGTAATGGTGTAATTTCCTGACAAGTGTTTCATGATGAACGCAATCAAAAGCCTTAGAGATCACAAAGACACCCAAAGCATCCTGTGATCTCCCAAGCCTGACATATATACTTAATTAGCTCAACACCATCAGTTGTCGAGCAACTCTTTATAAAAACCAAATTGATTGCAGTGTAATAGTTTGTTTAAATTAAAATATCTTAACAGTTGAGCAGAATAATTTTTTCAAAAATTTTACTAAATGTTAGTAGTACCGAAATCGGTCTAAAGTTAGTGGGGTCAAAAGTACTACCAGCAGATTTAAATAAAGATTATTACTTTACTCTGCTTCATGAGATCAGAAATACAGACTCTACACTACTATTAAATATTATGGACAAATGAGGTGCAATCAAATCTGTATAGAAGCGAATTACTTCAACGGACATTCCCCATAGATCCGCCGTTTTACATTCAATAGTGTTAAACATTCTCACAATATCTTTTGAACTAACGGCCTCCAACTTAAAGATTGAGGTGCAAGCTCTTACATTTTCCTTCAGTAACGTCCTTAACAACAGAAGAAGAAATCAGCGACTGTGGTCAAAATTCAGGAATTTTAAAAAAAGTCGCATAAACTTTAGCTTCTACTTCATGATTAGTATTTATAACTTTATTGTCAATATTAGTTGGTAGTCAGAACTTCGTGACATATTCTTCCCCGTTTCACTAATAATATTCCAAGTCATTCTTACTTTATTAGAAGCATTTTTTATTTTATTGCTTAAGTGTTATGACTTGTACGAAACAGACTTTAAAAAAAAAAAAATTGAATAGTTTCTAAGATAATCCTGAAAAGTATAATGATTGTATGACCTTTCGCTGTAAGTTCATACAATCTTCATATACTCCGGTGAATTCCTAATGTTGCCCAATCATTAAAGTCTTTCGACTATTCAAAGAAAATGTTTTAAAAGTAAAACAGCATAATTAAATTTTTTAAGAGAATTAAATAATGAACTGTACAAGGCGTTAGTATTGTCATGGTAAGATAGTTAATTGACTCAGGCGTTACTTTGCGGAAATTCATTGTAAAGTTATTATTGAAAAAATTACTTTGCTACCCTCCGCATGCAAATATAGTATATGTTACCTGGTCGAGAAGAAGAGCACCACCCTCCCTCCCACAGATGCATGCACTAATTCCACTGTATGCACACCACTGTGGTGGTGGTGGTGTCATAATGAGCAACACTGGAAGTTTTTTTTTTAAAATTACTTCTAAATTTATCTTTGCGATATAAATTTATCGCAACAAACACAACTTTCCCTAATACGTGTGGTTGGTCGGTCGTGGGTGAACTAACAAATTGACAAAGTGGTAATGATAATGATAATGATAATGATAATTTATTTGTTAAAACATGTGTAAAAGCTGTTACATAATATTTGGGAGTAATGTCCAGCATATCTTTACCTTGTGTGGCGTACAAATACTAATTATTTCAATTACAACGTACTGTTAGAATATCTTGTCTTACAAATTCATGTCAATAAATAATTTAATTCATGTGAATAAAAAAATACAGAGAATCAAATTGTCAAAAGTAATAAGTTAAATATTAAAAAGTAAACAGTTTAATGGATTATCGTACGTCATTCACCGAAATCAAAATCTTAAATGTCATTCTTCAATTGTCAAAATCTTCATTAAGTTGTCATTTAAAAATCGTTAATATGGTAATAACATTTTCAATCAGGAATATTAGACCTTTCATGAAACTTTTCATGTTTAATTCTTTTTATGTTTTTGGAATTTTGTTATAAATAATTTGGAGCCATGCAGCTGCTCTTATGCATAACCGCAGTTCTGGCTCTGCGAATGCATGATAACTTGTATTGTCTATCAATTAGAATATTAATTATGTCATGGTTAGGAACTAGATATCAGTTACGTTATAAGTGCTCTAAATATATCCCGTTAAAGATGTTACGAGAGTATATTATCTTAACCGGTGTTAGGAGCTAGCCCTGAAAATGAGCTAATCCTGCAAGTGATACTGATATCTGGAACAGGCCAGCCACCGATTTCAGTGATACTATTCATTTTGTTATAGTGCTACGAACGCCTTGATTGGTTTGAATATATACCTTAAAAACAGTCTATGAAAGTCCATTTCGAGTTTGATTCACGAGCTTCTCGCGATCATTCAGGCGGATTGGCGATCAGCTTTGTCTGGTTGCTTATTTTAATCTGGTATTTTTCGAGAATAGGTAAGGGTTGGTAGAAGGCCATCCCTCTGTCGCCTCTCCGAGAGACACTCACGGACAGAGAGGATTCGTATGCATGTAAATCATCAACTAACTTCCGAGGCAGGGTTGCTAGGAACAAGCTACGGGGTCAGTTTGTGACCTGCGACAGCTGTCAGAGATGCACCGACATTATAGAGTATTTAGAGAGATGCCTTCTGACTATTAATTACATGGTTAGGAA
>JAGSMR010000463.1:0-35714 GCA_029286605.1 Sericinus montela
CTAGATATCAGTTACGTTATAAGTGCTCTAAATATATCCCGTTAAAGATGTTACGAGAGTATATTATCTTAACCGGTGTTAGGAGCTAGCCCTGAAAATGAGCTAATCCTGCAAGTGATACTGATATCTGGAACAGGCCAGCCACCGATTTCAGTGATACTATTCATTTTGTTATAGTGCTACGAACGCCTTGATTGGTTTGAATATATACCTTAAAAACAGTCTATGAAAGTCCATTTCGAGTTTGATTCACGAGCTTCTCGCGATCATTCAGGCGGATTGGCGATCAGCTTTGTCTGGTTGCTTATTTTAATCTGGTATTTTTCGAGAATAGGTAAGGGTTGGTAGAAGGCCATCCCTCTGTCGCCTCTCCGAGAGACACTCACGGACAGAGAGGATTCGTATGCATGTAAATCATCAACTAACTTCCGAGGCAGGGTTGCTAGGAACAAGCTACGGGGTCAGTTTGTGACCTGCGACAGCTGTCAGAGATGCACCGACATTATAGAGTATTTAGAGAGATGCCTTCTGACCAATCCAAGAAGTCACGATAGCCAATCTTTAATCTTAAAACCACTTGAAGTTGTTATAAGTTTAAATCCTACAAACTTCTAACTCTGCCCTCACTGTAAATATTATAGAGTGGCTACTTATCTCTGTTTAAATAATGTTAATGTTGAAAGATACACGAAAACGCATAATAGAAACAAGGAACGCGATATCTACACTGGTGTGCATGAGATGAAAGTTAGTAAAATTAATTGTAATTTGCGATTGACCTTGACAGGTCATATTCAATACTAAAATACTAAAAAGTATGAAACATCAAAATCAATATATTTAAGCAAACATACATCTAGAGATAGTAGACCAATCGATAAATGTTGACCATTCAATAAACTTTTTTGTGCCTTTCAACTAACAAGTGTAATTACGTATCTCATGTGACATATACTTCTTATCGTGATCATCGTCATCATAACAGTCTAACAGAGTCTACTGCTGAACATACGCCTCTCTAAGGATCGCCACATAGAAAGGTCCTGTTTCATTTGCACCATCGACTTCGCAATGTTCTGCAGGTCGTCGCAGCATCTTGCAGGGAACGATCTAATACAGACAGTTGTATAATCATTGACTAAGAAAATATATTAATTAATAATAATACAAAATTAAATAAGTGAAGAATTCATTAATTAATTTAAAAATTCATTAGTTAATTCATAATATATAATATAATATAATTTATAGAAATATG
Source organism: Sericinus montela (assembly GCA_029286605.1). Classification (NCBI taxonomy): domain Eukaryota; kingdom Metazoa; phylum Arthropoda; class Insecta; order Lepidoptera; family Papilionidae; genus Sericinus; species Sericinus montela. Next base: position 1,259 of record JAGSMR010000463.1, read on the forward strand.
TTTATATATCAACAAAATCAAATTGCTATACTCTTTCTAGGGTGTGTAAATATTTTTAAGAACTTCAAATAGAATTTTATTTTCTTTTTCTCAATGTATGTATATATACAAACAAATAAATACATTAATATGAAGCACCTAGGACTGGGGTGATCGTGCCCGACTAATGTCTAGGAAAAGAGTTAATATTGTATTTCCAACATTATAAGGAATTTCTTTCGCCTGTTTTATCTCCGCTAGAGATAGACTCTGTGTCGATAGACGAATTTAAATTCTTATTCAATGAATAAATACACACATACTGTTGTCAAGGGTAAGACAAATCAAAATCAAACTTAAGACTTCAATAATGTTTATTGATCCACACTAACAACATTAATTAAAATATGAAAACAAATGTAGTTTTTAATTGTATGTTGCGTCTAACATCAAACATGGTTTTTGACATCGAATGCCCCTGGCTAGTTTGTCAATACAACATCCCTTTTAAACCAATGTTAAAATAATATTTAATTATCCTTAATTTTCCTGATTCACTTTATCTACTTTTGCTTTTATTTGAAGCTTTTCGTATTTTACACTTTAGTATAGTACATTTAGGCTTTGTAGAGCTATATTATTGCAGATCTAACGCAACCCCATTGAACTTAAGTAAACTTTAATTGACCGTTTAACTTGAACACTGAACATCATCAAACATCTATCAAAACAACGTCCCTTTTAAAACCAATGTTAAGATAGTATTATTATATAAAATCTTGTTACGAAATACTATTTTTATAGATAGCTCAGTATATTAAAATTAAATATTAAAAACAATGGATTTATAATTATCCTTAAAACTATGTGAACATTAATTAACTATAATAGCTATGAACACTGAAAAATTAGTCAAAACAATATCTCCTTTTAGGCTTATGTTAATACCATTGGACACATTGCCATAAATGACCTTAGTCACATTGGATTGAATAATTAACTATGAATTTGTAATTATATCTTAAGGCTCTCTAAACATTAATTAGCAAGAATACATACGTAGAAACAGCACATTGATATGTTTAATCACATATATTATCCGATGTCTCATGCGTAAGTATGACTCACTTGTGTTATGGGATCAAAACAACGAATGGGCCACAAATACACAGTCCCGAGACATATAGAAAAAGTAGATTTACTCTTTAAAGATTTTCCCGCAGTCTATATGCCCCAAGGAATAATATCATCATAGATGCCCCCAAGGAATAATACCCAATCCCTAAGTACAAATGTTAGGTTAGGTTGCGAGGTGTCTGGTAGTGCGATCCTTAATCTGCCTGCCAAGCGTAGCGATTACGGCACGCGAGGCCCTATGTCAACCAGTGGACTACTGCAGAAAGCTGTTATGTGTGAACGTTATATAAGTGTAATGTATGATCGAAGGTAACATAAGCTTTTTGTCGGTGCAAGCATCTAGTAAGTAAGCTTAAGTTGTGTAGCAGCCTTCGACTAAATGCTGCCCCTGCGGCTCTTCTCACCAGTTTTGTAGTTAACGCAAACCCTAATTGTTTCTAAAATAATGCTAGCCTTAGTTACACCCTTATAACGCCAACTACCGCCAATAAAAAGTCCCGTCAAAATCGGTCAGACCACAGTTTCAAGATGTCTGTCCGTTTTGTTCGCTAGTCTCTGAGACAGCTAGACCGATTTCATCAGGATATACACTGGCAGAAAATTGTTTTTGTGGCGTAACGTGGGCTGGTAGGCGATTTTATTTTAGAAACATATTCATATATTCCTCAATACAGAGGCAGACAAGTCTGAACGGTTAAATCCTTCGACCCTTTCACGGAAGATTTTGGGACAACGTGACAGAGTAGCGGCTTGAGCTTATCGTCGTTTTGCATAGTTGTTAAGAAATAAAACAGTTAAAACTTATGTCAGTTTCATTGATTATAAAAATATAACACAATACAACAAATTATTAGTAAATTTCTTAGTTCGGAAGGACATAGTTTTAATTGAGTTTCAGCTCAATTTAATGTGCATCGCATCTCGTTTGTGACTTCAGTCCAGGGCTCCCAATTGGACCTGGTGACGCCAAAGGACGTGGGGGTCGTGCAGTGTGGCACAGCAGCTCGGATACCTGGCGAGGAGAACGTGCAACTATCTTAACGTTTAAAGTTTTTTTTGTTTTGTGCTTTGTTTATATATCAATTAGAATATTGAATTTATGTCATGGTTAGGAACTAGATATCAGTTACGTTATAAAATTGCTCTGATATATCCGTTAAGATGTTGCAGTATGTATCTTAACCGGTGTTGGGAGCCAGCCCACACAAAATGAGCTAATCCTGCAAGTACTGATATCCGCAGAACCCGGGCTGTACCAGTTTCGGTGATACTATTCATTTTGTTATAGTGCTACGAACGCGGTTAGTTTGAAGTATACATAAAACAGTCTATGAAGTCCATTTCAGGTTTGATTCTACAGGCTTCTCGCGATCATTCAGGCGGATTGGCGATCGCTTTGTCACCAGTTGCTTATTTTTAATCTGGTATTTTTTCGAGATAGGTGTTGGGTTGAGTAGACCCATCCTCTGTCGCCTCTCCAGAGTTACTCACGGACAGAGGATTCGTATGCACATGTAAATCATCAGCCCCTAGCTTCGAGCGGGGTTGCTAGGAACTAAGCTACGGGGTCAGTTTGTGACCTGCGACAGCTGTCCAAGTGCACCGACGTACGCAAGAAATATTCGAGATGCCTTCACAAAGCCAATCCAGAAAGTCACGATAGCCAATCTTTAATCACCAAAACCACTTGAAGTTGTTGCTAGTTTAAATCCTACAAACTTCTAACTCTGCCCTCACTGTAAATATTATAAGTACGGCTACTTATCTCTGTTTAAACCAATGTTGAAGATACGCGAAAACGCATAATAAGTATGAAGACATGATGATATCTACACTGGTGTGCATGAGATAAAGTTAGTAAAAATTAGTGTAATTTGCGTGTATGACAGGTCATATTCAATATAAATACTAAAAAGTATGAAACGTAAAATCTCAATATATTTAAAACGAAACGCCATCTAGAGATGGTAGACCAATCGATAAATGTTGTCATTCAATAAACTTTTGTTTGCCTTTCAACTAACAAAGTGTATGGTACAATATCTCATGTGACATATTATACTTCTTATCGTGATCATCGTCATCATAACGAGGTCTAACAGAAGTCTACTGCTGAACATACGCCTCTCCAGGATCGCCACATGAAAGGTCTGTGTCATTTGCACCCATCGACTTCCCTGCAATGTTCTGCAGGTCGTCGCAGCATCTTGCAGGGAGACAGTCTAATACAGACAGTTGTATAATCATTGACTAAGAAAAATATATTAATTAATAATAATACAAAATTAAATAGTAAAGAATTCATTAATTAATTTAAAGAATTCATTAGTTAATTCATAATATATAATATAATATAATTTACAAGAAATATGTTTATATATCAACAAAAAATCAAATTGCTATACTCTTTCAAGGTGTGTAAATATTTTTAAGAACTGAGTAGAATTTTATTTTCTTTTCTCCAATGTATGTATATATACAAACAATAAATACATTAATATGACACCTAGGACTATGGGGTGATCGTGCCCGACTAATGTCTAGGAAAGAGTTAATATGTATTTCCAACATTATAAAAATTTCTTTCGCCTGTTTTAGCTCACGCTAGAGATAGACTCTGTGTCGATGAGCTGAATTTAAATTCTTATTCCAATGAATAAATACACACATACTGTTGTCAAGGTAAAGACAAATCAAATCAAACTTAGACTTCAATAATGTTTATTGATCCACACTAACAACATTAATTAAAATATGAAAACAAATGTGGTTTTTAATTTGTATGTTACGTCTAACATCAAACATGGTTGCAGCATCGGAGAATGCCTAGCTAGTTTGTCAATACAACATCCCTTTTTTAAACCAATGTTAAATAATATTTAATTATCCTTAATTTCCTGATTCACTTTATCTACTGGCTTTTATTTGAAGCTTTTAATATTTTACTTTAGTATAGTACATTTAAACTTTGTAGAGCTATATTATTGCCGAATCTAACACCTTCATTGAACTTAGTAAACTTTAATTGACCGTTTTAGCAGACACTGAACATCATCGACATCTATCAAAACAACGTCCTTTTTAAAACCAATGTTAAGATAGTGTTATTATATAAAATCTTATTACAAATACTATTTTATAGATAACCCTCAGTATATAAAATTAAATATTAAAAACAATGGATTTATATTATCACTTAAAACTATGTGAACATTAATTAACGCAATAGCTATGAACACTGAAAAATTAGTCAAAACAATATATCTCCTTTTAGGCTTATGTTAAAATACCATTGGACACATTGCCATAATGGCTGTCATTTGGATTGAATAATTAACTATGAATTTGTAATTATCTTAAGAGCTCTCTAAACATTAATTAACCCAAGAATACATACGTAAAAACAAACATTGATATGTTGAAAATCACATACATTGCTCCGATGTCTCATGCGTAAGTAGCAAACCTTTGTGTTATGGAATCAGAAACGAATGGGCCACAAATACCCAGTCCGGACATGTATGAAAAGTGGGTTACTCTTTAAGATTTTCCCCTTAGTCTATACCCCCAGGAATAATATCATCATAATAGATGCCCCCCCAGGAATAATACCAAGTCCTAAGTACAAATGTGAGGTTAGGTTGCGAGGTGTCTGGTAGTGCGTCCTTGATCGCACCAAGCGTGGCGATTACGGCACGCGAGAGCCTATGTCAGCGATGGACTACGCAAGCTGTTATGTGGTAGACGTTATATAAGTGTAATGTATAAGTCGAAGGTAACATAAAGCTTTTGTCGGTGCAGCATCCCCAAGTAAGTAAGCAGTTACGTGTAAACAGCCTTCGACTAAATGCTGCCCCCTCGGCTCTTCTCGTGGTTTTGGTTAACGCGAAGCCCTAATTGGCCATTTCTAAAATAATGCTAGCCTTAGTTACACCTTACAACATCAGCTACCGCCAGTAAAGTCCCGTCAAATCGGTGGTTGTTTCAGATGTCTGTCCGTTGATTGTTCGTCTCCTGAGACAGCTAGATGGTTGTCAGGATATACACTGGCAGAAAGGTGATTTTTGTGGCGTAACGTGGGCTGAAGTAAACGAATTTTATTTTAGAAAACATATTCACATATATTCCTCCAATACAGAGGCAGACAAGTCTAGACGATTAAATCACTTCCGAAACCCCTTTCTGGAAGATTTTGGGACAACGTGACAGAGTGGCAGCGAGCTTATCGTCGTTTTTGCATGGGTGTTAAAGAAATAAAACAGTTAAAACATGTCAGTTTCCATTGATTATAAAATATAACACATTACAACAAATTATTAGTAAATTTCTTAGTTAAGGTAAAGGACATAGTTTTAATTAGGTTTCAACTCAATTTCAATATTGCATCGCATCGTTTGTGACTAGGTCCAGAGGGCTCCCAATTGGACCCTATGGTGAGCGCCGAGACGTGAGGGGTCCGTGCAGTGGCACGACAGCTCGGATACCTGGCGAGGAACGTGCAACTATCTTAACGTTTGCAAGTTTTTTTTTGTTTTGTGCTTTTTGTTTATATATCAATTAGAATATTAATTATGTCTTGTTAGGAACTAGATATCAGTTACGTTATAGGCCTCTGATATATCCCGTTAAAAGATGTTACGAGTATATTATCTTAACCGGTGTTAGGAGCTAGCCACACAAAATGAGCTAATCCTGCAAGTGATACTGATATCACAGAACGAACAGCCTGCCGATTTCAGTGATACTATTCATTTTGTATAGTGCTACGAACGCAGTTGGTTGAGTATATACATAAAAACAGTCTATGAAAGTCCATTTTCCAGGTTTGATTCTACAGGCTTCTCGCGATCATTCAGGCGGATTGGCGATGCTTTGTACCAGTTGCTTATTTTAATCTGGTATTTTTCGAGATGGGCCAGGGTTGGTAGGGCCATCCCATACGCCTCTCCGAGACACTCACGGACAGGGGATTCGTATTATGCACATGTAAAATCATCAACTAGCTTTGAAGGCGAGTTGCTAGGAACATAAGCTACAGGGTCAGTTTGTGACCTGCGACAGCTATTGATGCACCGGCGTACATAGAGTATTTGAGAGATGCCTTCACAAGCCAATCCAAGAAAGTCACGATAGCCAATCTTTAATCTTAAAACCCCACTTGAAGTTGTTATAAGTTTAAATCCTACAAACTTCTAACTCTGCCCTCACTGTAAATATTATAAGTGGCTACTTATCTCTGTTTAAATAATATTAATGTTGAAAGATACACGAAAACGCATAATAAGTATGAAGACATGATATCTACACTGGTGTTATGAGATAAAGTTAGTGAAAATTAGCGTTTGCGTGTATGACAGGTCATATTCAATACTAAAATATAAAAAGTATGAAACATCAAAATCTCAATATATTTAACAGAAACATACATCTAGAGATGGTAGACCAATCGATAAATGTTGTCATTCAATAAACTTTTTGTTGCTGCTCAACTAACCAAATTATAATTGCAATATCTCATGTAACATATACTTCTTATCATCGATCATCGTCATCATAACAGTCTAACAGTCTACTGCACAGACATACGCCTCTCTAAGGATCGCCACATAGAAGGTCTCCTGTGTCATTTTACACCCATCCGACTTCCCTGCAATGTTCTGCAGGTCATGCGGCATCTTGCAGGAGACAGTCTAATACAGACAGTTGTATAATCATTGACTAAGAAAAATATTTTAATTAATAATAATACAAAATTTAAATAAGTAAAGAAATTCATTAATTTAAATTTAAAAAAGATTCATTAGTTAATTCATAATCCTGTATATATTATAATTGTATGTTTATATATCAACAAAATCAAATTGCTATATCTTTCAAAGATTATTGTAAATATTTTAAGAACTTCAAATGGGAATTTTGTTTCTTTCTCGTGTATGTATATACAAGCAGAAATAAATACATTAATATGACACCTAGGACTGAGGGTGATCGTGCCCGACTAATGTCTAGGAAAAGAGTTAATATTGTATTTCAACATTATAAATTTCTTTCGCCTGTTTTATCTCGCTAGAGACTAGACTCTTAATCGATAGACAATTTAAATTCTTATTCCAATGAATAAATACACACATGCATTTGTCAGGGTAAGACAAATCAAAATCAAACTTAGACTTCAATATATGTTTATTGATCCACACACACAACATTAATTAAAATATATGAAACAAATGTAGTTTTTTAATTTGTATGTTGCGTCTAACATCAAACATGGTTGCAGCATCAGTGCCTAGCTGGTTGTCAATACAACATCCCTTTTAAACCATTAAAAGTAATATTTAATTATCCTTAATTTCCTGATTCACTTTATCTACTTTTAGCATTTGAAGCTTTTAATATTTTACTTTAGTATAGTACATTTAGGCTTTGTAGAGCTGTAATACGAATAACGCAACTTATTGAACTTAGTAAGCTTTAATTGACCGTTTAGCTTGAGGCTGAACATCATCAAACATCTATCAAAACAACGTCCCTTTTAAAAACCAATGCAAGATAGTATTTATTATATAAAAGAAATCTTTATTACAAAATACTGTTACCTTGATAACTGTTAAAATTAAATATTAAAAAACAATGGATTTTATAATTGCTCCACTTAAAACTATGCAGAACATTAATTAACGCAATAGCTATGAACACTGAAAAATTAGTCAAAACAATATACACACGGAGAGCATGTGTTAAAAAATACCATTGGACACATTGCCATAAATGGCCTTAGTCACATTGGATTGAATAATTAACTTCTTGAATTTGTAATTATGTCTTAAGAGCTCTAAACATTGATGCTTAAAATACAGCGTGAAAACATACATTGATATATTTGAAAATCACATATATTTACAACCGGTATTCTCATGCGTAGGTAACCAAACTCACTTGTGTTATGGAATCCAGAAACAACGAATGGGCCCACAAATACGGTCGAGACATGTAGAAAAAGTAGATTTACTCTTTAAGTTGCCTTAGTCTATATGCCCCAAGGAATAATATCATCATAGATGCCCCAGATAATACCCGTCCTAAGTACAAATGTTAGGTTGGGTTGCAGGGTGTCTGGTGGTGCGATCGCCAATCTGCCTGTAAGCGTGGGGTGCAGCGCATGAGAGGCCTATCCAGCAGTGGACTACTGCAACTGTTATGTGTGTACGTTATATAGAAAGTGTAATGTATAAGTCGAAGGTAACATAAGCTTTTGTCGGTGCAGCATCTAAGTAAGTAAGCTTAGTTGTGTAACAGCCTTCAGGCAATGCCTGCAGCTCTTCTCGCGGTTTGTAGTTAACGCGAAACCCTAGTGTGTTTTCTAAAATAATGCTAGCCTTGATTTACATACAACATCAGCTACCTTGATAGTCCCGTCAAAATCGGGTCGGGCGTTTCAGATGTCTGTCCATTTTGTTCCGGCTAGTCTCTGAGACGGCTAGACCGAATTCATCGGGATATACACTGGCAAAGAAGGGTGATTTTTGGCGTAACGCGTGGGCTAGTAGGCATTTTATTTTAGAAACATGTTCACATATATTCCTCAATACAGAGGCGGACAGAAGTCTGAACGATTAAATCCTTCCGACCCCTTTCACGGAAGATTTGGGACAACGTGACAGGTAGCGAGCTTATCGTCGTTTTGCCGATTGTTTAAAGAAATAAAAACAGTTAAAACATGTCAGTTTCCATTGATTATAAAAATATAACACAATACAACAAATTATTATTAAATTTCTTAGTTCGGAAAGGACATAGTTTTAATTAGGTTTCAGCTCGAATTTCCATTTCAAGGTCAGGGCTCCCCGAATTGGACCTGGTGACGCCGGACGTGGGGGTCCGTGCGGTGGCACAGCAGCTCGGATACCTGGCGAGGAACGTGCAACTATCTTAACGTTTAAAGTTTTTTGTTTTGTACTTTGTTTATATATCAATTGGTTGGATTGATCATCGTTTATAAAAATTGCTCTGATATGTCCGTTAAAGATATTTACGGTATATTATCTTAACCGGTGTTGGGAGCTAGCCCACACAAAATGAGCTAATCCTGCAAGTATGATATCACAGAGACAGGCTGTACCGATTTCAGTGATACTATTCATTTGTTATGGTGCTACGAACGCAGTTGGATTTGAATGCTCTAACAGTCTATGAAAGTCCATTTCAGGTTTGATTCTACAGGCTTCTCGCGATCATTCAGGCGGATTGGCGATCAGCATGCGGTTGCTTATTTTAATCTGGTATTTTCGAGATAGGTAGGGTTGGTAGGGGCCATCCTCTGTCTCGCCTCTCGAGACACTCACGGACAGAGAGGATTCATGTGCATGTAAATCATCAGCCCCTAGCTTCGAGGCAGGGTTGCTAGAGACTAAGCTACGGGGTCGGTTGTGACCTGCGACAGCTGTCCAAGTGCACCGACGACATAGAGTATTTAGAGATGCCTTCACAAGCCAGTCAAGAAAGGTCACGATAGCCAATCTTTAATCACCAGGCACTTGAAGTTGTTATAGTTTAAATCCTACAAACTTCAACTCTGCCTCACTGTAAATATTATAAGTGGCTACTTATCTCTGTTTTAAATAATGTTAATGTTGAAAGATACACGAAAACATAATAAGTATGAGAACACTGATATCTACACTGGTGTGTGAGAGATAAAGTTAGTAAAAATTAGTGTAATTTGCGTGTGACAGGTCATATTCAATACTAAAATACTAAAAAGTAGCAAAAACATCAAAATCTCAATATATTTAAACAGAAACATACATCTAGAGATGGTAAACCAATCTAGGTAAATGTTGTCATTCAATAAACTTTTTGTTGCCTTTCAACTAACAAAGAAATTGTTGCAATATCTCATGTGACATATACTTCTTATCGTGATCATCGTCATCATAACAGTCTAACAGAAGTCTACTGCTGAACATACGCCTCTCCTAAGGATCGCCACATAGAAAGGTGCCAGCATCATTTTGCCCATCGACTTCCCGCAATGTTCTGCGGGTCGTCGCAGCATCTTGCGGGGAACAATTCTATCTGAACGTTCTTAATCATTGGCTTCTAAGAAAAATATTTTAATTAATAAGAATACAAAAATTAAATAAGTAAGGAATTCATTAATTAATTTAAAATTGTTAATTTAATTCATATATGTACAATATAATTTATAGAAATATGTTTATATATAAACAAAAAATCAAGTGCTATACTCTTTCAAGGTGTGTAAATATTTTTTTAAGAACTGATAGAATTTTATTTTCTTTTCTCCAATGTATGTATATATACAAGCAAATAAATACATTAATATGACACCTAGGACTGGGAGTGATCATTTAATGTCTGGGAAAAGAGTTAATATTATACATTTCGCATTATAGAATTTCTTTTTCATATATTTTATCTCCGCTAGAGATAGACTCTGTAATCGATAGACGAATTTAATTCTTATTCAATAGGAATAAATACACACATACTGTTGTCAAGGAGTAAGACAAATCAAAATCAAACTTAGACTTCCAATATATGTTTATTGATCCACTAACAACATTAATTAAAATATGAAAATAAATGCTTAGTTTTTTAATTGTATATTTGCGTCTAACATCAAACATGGTTGCAGCATCGAATGCCTAGCTAGTTGTCAATACAACATCCCTTTTAAACAGTATTTAAAATAATTTAATTGTCATAATTTTCTGATTTACTTTATCTACTTTTGCTTTTATTTGAAGCTTTTAATATTTTACACTTTAGTATAATTTGTTTAAGGCTTTGTGAAACTATATTATTGCGAATCTACTTTTAACCCAGTGAACTTAGTAAACTTTAATTGACCGTTTAACTTGAACACTGAACATCATCAAACATCTATCAAAACAACGTCCCTTTTAAAACCAATGTTAAGATAGTATTATTATATAAAAATCTTATTACAAAATACTATTTTATAGATAATATCAATATATAAATTAAATATTAAAAACAATGATTTATAATTTATCACCCAAACTATGTGAACATTAATTAACGCAATGGCTATGAACACTGAAAAATTAGTCAAAACAATATCTCCTTTTTTGGAAACATATTTAAAATACCATACAGACACATTGCCATAAATGGCTAGTCACATTTGGATTGAATAATTAACTATATGAATTTATAATTATATCTTAAGGCTCTCTAAACATTAATTAACTTAAGAATACATACGTAAACATACATTGATATATTTGAAAATCACATATATTGCTCCGGTATCATGCGTAAGTAGCAAACTCACTTGTGTTATGGAATCAGAAACAACGAATGGGCCACAAATACAGTCCCGGGGCTTGTATGAAAAAGTAGATTTACTCTTTAAGATTTTCCCCCTTAGTCTATATACCCCAAGGAATAATGTATCATCATAGTTCTTACAGGAATAATACCGTCCTAAGTACAAATGTTAGAGTTAGGTTGCGAGGTGTCTGGTGAATTACGTCCTTAATCTGCTTGCCAAGCGTGGCGATTACGGCGCGCCGAGAGCCTATGTCAGCCGTGGACTACTGCCAGCTGTTATGTGTGTACGTTATATGGTTGTAATGTATGCAATCGAAGGTAACATAAGCTTTTTATCGGTGCAGCGTAAGTAAGTAAGCTTGGTTGTGTAACAGCCTTCATTCGTCTGCCCCTGCAGCTCTTCTCGCGGTTTTGCTTGGTAACGCGGCCTGATATTGTTTCTAAAATAATGCTAGCCTTAATTTTTTCTTACGCTCAGCTACCGCCAGTGTAAGTCGTCAAATCGGTCCAGACGTTTCAGATACTCTGTCGTTTGTTCCAGCTAGTCTCTGAGACGGCTAGACCGAATTCATCGGGATATACACACTGGCGAAGGTGATTTTTGTGGCATAACGTGGGCTGGTAAACGTTATTTTAGAAACATATTCATATATTCCTCAATACAGAGGCAGACAGAAGTCTAGACGATTAAATCAACTGAAACCCCCTTTCACGGAAGATTTTGGGACAACGTGACAGGTAGCGGCGAGCTTATCGCCGTTTATGAATTATTAAAAGAAATAAAACCATTAAAACATGTCGAAGTTTCCATTGATTATAAAATGTAACACAATGCAACAAATTATTAGTAGAGATTTCTTAGTTCGGAAAGGGACATAGTTTTTAATTGAGTTTCAGCTCAATTTCAATTTCAGGTCAGGGCTCCCATTGGACCTGAGCGCATCGAGGACGTGGGGGTCCGTGCAGTGCTTTGGCAGCTCGGATACCTGGCGAGGAACGTGCAACTATCTTAACGTTTTAAAGTTTTTGTTTTTGTACTTTGTTTATATATCTAATTAGAATATTAATTATGTCATGGTTAGGAACTAGATATCAGTTACGTTATAAAGTGCTCAATGTATCCGTTAAAGATATTTACGAGTATATCTTAACCGGTGTTGGGAGCTAGCCCACACAAAATGAGCTAATCTGCAAAGTGATACTGATATCACCAGAACGGGCTGTACACCGATTTCAGTGATACTATTCATTTTTATTATAATTACAGGCGCAGTTAGTTTGAGTATATACATAAAAACAGTCTATGAAAGTCCATTTCGAGTTTGATTCTACAGGCTTCTCGCGATCATTCAGGCGGATTGGCGATCGCTTTGTCACCAGTTTGCTTATTTTGTCTGGTATTTTTCGAGATAGGTATTAGGGTTGGTAGGGCCATCCCTCTGTCGCCCCTCTCGAGACACTCCGGACAGAGAGGATTCGTATGCACATGTAAATCATCAACCCCTAGCTTCGAAGGCGGGAATTTATAGAACAAACTACGGGAGGTCAGTTTGTGACCTGCGACAGCTTCATCCCAAGTGCCGACGTACACTTAGAGTATTTAGAGATGCCTTCACCGTAATCCGAAAGTCGATAGCCAATCTTTAATCTTAAAACCAGCAGAAGTTGTTATAAGTTTAAATCCTACAAACTTCTAACTCTGCCCTCACTGTAAATATTATAAGTGACTACTTATCTCTGTTTAAATAATGTTAATGTTGAAGATACACACGAAAACGCATAATAAGTGGTGCGATATCTACACTGGTGTGCATGAGATAAAGAGTTAGTAAAATTAGTGTAATTTGCGTGTATGACAGGTCATATTCAATACTAAAATACTAAAAAGTATGAAACATCAAAATCTCAATATGTTAAGCAAGAAACATACATCTAGAGATGGTAGACCAATCGATAAATGTTGTCATTCAATAAACTTTTGTTGCCTTTCAACTAACAAAGTGTAATTGCAATGTCTCATGTGACATATACTTCTTATCGTGATCATCGTCATGTAACAGTCCTAACAGAAGTCTACTGCTGAACATACGCCTCTCTAAGGATCGCCACATAGAAAGGTCCTGTGTCATTTGCACCATCGACTTTACCAATGTTTCGCAGGTCGTCGCAGCGCATCTTGCGGGAACAGTCCTAATACAGACAGTTATAATCATTGACTAAGAAAAATATTTTAATTAATAATAATACAAAATTAAATAAGTAAAGAATTCATTAATTAATTTAAAGAATTCGTAGTTAATTCTTAATATATAATATAATATAATTTATAGAAACTGTGTTTATATATCAACAAAATCAAATTACCTATACTACTTTCTTAAAGGTGTGTAAATATTTTTAAGAACTTCAAATAGAATTTTATTTTCTTTTCTCAATGTATGTATATATACAAGCAAATAAATACATTAATATGACACCTAGGACTGGGGTAGTCGTACTTGACTAATGTCTAGGAAAAGAGTTAATGTTATTATTTCCAACATTATAAAATTTCTTTCGCCTGTTTATCTCCGCTAGAGATAGACTCTGTGTCGATAGACGAATTTAAATTCTTATTCAATGAATAAATACACACATACTGTTGTCAAGGGTAAAGACAAATCAAAGATAAACTTAGACTTCCAATATGTGTTTTATTGATCCACACACCTAACAACATTAATTAAAATATGAAAACAAATGTAGTTTTTTTAATTGTATGTTGCGTCTAACATCAAACATGGTTGCAGCATCGAAGATGCCCTGGCTAGTTTGTCAATACAACATCCCTTTTTAAACCAATGTTAAAATAATATTTAATTATCCTTAATTTTTTCTGATTCACTTTATCCTACTTTGCTTTTATTTCCAGAGCTTTTTAATATTTTACACTTTAATGCATAGTACATTTTAGGCTTTGTAGAGCTATATTGTTGAATCTACTTGCAACCCATTGAACTTAGTAAACTTTGTTGATAAGATTTAACTTGAACACTGAACATCATCAAACATCTATCAAAACAACGTCCTTTTAAAACCAATGTTAAGATAGTATTATTATATAAGAAATCTTATTACAAATACTATTATTTTTATAGATAACTCAATATAATTTAAATAGCTAAAACAATGGTTATAATTATCATAAAACTATACTTGAACATTAATTAACGCAATAGCTATGAACACTGAAAAAGTTAGTCAAAACAATATCTCCTTTTAGGCTTATGTTAAAATACCATTAGGCACATTTGCATAAATGGCCCTTAGTCACATTTGGATTGAATAATTAACATGAATTTATAGGTATATCATGAGCTCTCTAAACATTAGTGTAAGAATACATGCATGAGAAACATACATGATATGTTGAAAATCATATATTGCTCCGATGTCTCATGCGTAAGTAGCAAACTCACTTGTGTTATGGAATCAGAAACAACTTGAATGGGCCACAAATACCCAGTCGAGACATGTGAAAAGTAGATTTACTCTTTAAGATTTCCTTAGTCTATATGCCCAAGGGGAATAATATCATCATAGATGCCCCAAGGAATAATACCGTCCTAAGTACAAATGTTAGGTTGGGTTGCGAGGGTGTCTGGTAGTGCGATCGTAATCTGCCTGTAGGCGTGGCGATTACGGCACGCGAGGCCTATGTGTCAGCCGTGGACTACTGCAAGTATGTGTGTATATAAGTGTAATGTATAAGTCATGAAGGTAACATAAGCTTTTGTCGGTCACAGCATCTAAGTAAGTAATGGTTGTGTAACGGCCTTCGACTAAATGCTGCCCTGCGGCTCTTCTCGCAGTTTTGTAGTTAGCTTGCCGCAGAAACCCTAGTGTGTTTCTAAAATATTAGCCTTGAATTTACACCTTACAACATCAGCTACCGCCAGTAAAAAAGTCCCGTCAAAATCGGTCCAGACGTTTCAGATGTCTGTCCGTTTGTTCAGCTAGTCTACCAGAGCAGCTGGACGTTATCGGGATATACACTGGCAGAAAGGTATTTTGGCGTAACGTGGGCTAGTAAACTGACCCACATTTAGAAACATGTTCACATATATTCCTCAATGCAGAGGCAGACAGAAGTCTAGACGATTAAATCCTTCCGACCTTTCACGGAAGATTTTGGGACAACGTGACAGGTAGCGGCGAGCTTATCGTTTTGCATAGATTGTTAAAGAAATAAAACAGTTAAAAACATGTCAGTTTCCATTGATTATAAAAAATATAACACAATACAACAAATTATTAGTAAATTTCTTAGTTCAGAAAGGACATAGTTTAATTAGAGTTCAACTCAATTCCAATTTCAAGGTCCAGGGCTCCCAGGTTGGACCTGTGGTGACGCCGAGACGTGGGGTCCGTGCAGTGGCACAACAGCTCCGGATACCTGGCGAGGAACGTGCAACTATCTTAACGTTTTAAAGTTTTTTGTTTTTGTACTTTGTTTATATATCAATTAGAATATTAATTATGTCATGATTTAGGAACTAGATATCAGTTACGTTATAAAGGTGCTCTGATATATCCGTTAAAGATGTTGGTATATTATCTTAACCGGTGTTGGAGCTAGCCCACACAAAATAAGGCTAATCCTGCAAGTGATACTGATGTCTAGAACAGGCTGTATACCGATTTCAGTGATACTATTCGTTTTGTTATAGTGCTACGAACACTTAGTTAGTTTGAGTATATACATAAAACAGTCTATGAAAGTCCATTTCAGGTTTGATTCTACAGGCTTCTCGCGATCATTCAAGGCGGATTGGCGATCGCTTTGTCACCAGTTGCCATTTTAATCTGGTATTTTCAGAGATAGAGGCTGGGGTTGGTAGGGCCATCCCTCAGCCGCCTCGAGACACTCACGGACAGAGAGTTCGTATGCATGTAAATCATCAACTAGCTTCGAGGCGGGATAGCTACAGGGTCAGTTTGTGACCTGCGACAGCTGTCAGAATGCACCGACGTACATAGAGTGTTAGAGATGCCTTCACAAGCCAATCCAAAGAAGTCGATAGCCAATCTTTAATCACCAAAACCACTTGAAGTTGTTATAATTTTAAATCCTACAAACTTCTAACTCTGCCCTCACTGTAAATATTATAAGTGGCTACTTATCTCTGTTTAAATAATGTTAATGTTGAAGATACACGAAAACACGCATAATAAGTGAGAACGCGATATCTACACTGGTGTGCATGAGATAAGTTAGTGAAATTAGTGTAATTTGCGTGTATGACAGGTCATATTCAATACTAAAAATACTAAAAAGTATGAAACATCAAAATCTCAATATATTTAAACGAAACATACATCTAGAGATGGTAGACCAATCGATAAATGTTGTCATTCAATAAACTTTTGTTACTTGCTTTCAACCTAACAAAGTGTAATTGCAATATCTCATATGACATATACTTCTTATCGTGATCATCGTCATCATAACAGTCTAACGAAGAAGTCTACTGCTGAACATACGCCTCTCCTAGGATCGCCATAGAAAGGTCTGTAATGTTTCACACCATCGGCTTCCGCAATGTTCTGCAGGTCGTCGCAGCATCTTGCGGAACAGTCTAATACAGACAGTTGTATAATCATTGACTGAAAATATTTTAATTAATAATAATACAAAAATTAAATAAGTAAAGAATTCATTAATTAATTTAAAGAATTCATTAGTTAATTCATAATATACTTAATATAATATAATTTATAGAGATATGTTTATATATCAACAAAATCAAATTGCTTATACTCTTTTCAAGGTGTAAATATTTTAAGAACTTCAAATGAATTTTATTTTCTTTTCTCAGTAATAATAATATATACAAGCAAATAAATACATTAATATGACACCTAGGACTGAGGTGATCGTACTTAAACTAATGTCTAGGAAGAGTTAATATTATATTTCCAACATTATAAAAATTTCTTTCGCCTGTTTATATCTCCGCTAGAGATAGACTCTGTAAATAGACAATTTAAATTCTTATTCAATGAATAAATACACATACTGTTGTCAAGGGTAAGACAAATCAAAAATCAAACTTAGACTTCAATAAATGTTTATTGATCCACTAACAACATTAGTGTTAAAATATGAAAACAAATGTAGTTTTTTTAATTGTATGTTGCGTCTAACATCAAGCGCGGTTGCAGCATCGAATGCCTGGCTAGTTTATTAAATACAACATCATACCAAACCAATGTTAAAATAATATTTAATTATCCCTTAATTTTCCTGATTCACTTCCATCTACTTTTTGCTTTTGTTGAAGCTTTTAATATTTTACACTTTAGTATAGTACATTTAGGCTTTGTAGAGCTATATTATTGCGAATCTAACACCAACCCCATTGAACTTAGTAAACTTTAATTGACCGTTTAACTTGAACACTGAACATCATCAAACATCTATCAAAACAACATCCTTTTTAAAACCAATGTTAAAGATAGTATTATTATATAAGAAATCTTATTACAAATACTATTTTTATAGATAACCTATTATATTAAAATTAAATATTAAAAACAATGGATTTATAATTATCATAAAACTATGTGAACATTAATTAACGCAATAGCTATAGTTTTTCAAAAAATTATCGAAACAATATCTCCTTTTGGAAGCATATTTAAAATACCATTTGGACATTACCATAAATGGCCTTATTCACATTTGGTTTGAATAATTAACTATGAATTTGTAATTATCTTAGACTCTAAACATTAATTAACAAGAATACATACGTAGAAACATACATTGATATGTTGAAATCACATATATTATCCGATGTCTCCATGCGTAAATAGCAAAACTCACTTGTGTTATGGAATCAAAGGGAAACAACAGAATGAATGTACAAATACAGTCCCAGACATATTAGAAAGAAGTAGATTTACTCTTTAAGATTTTCCCCTTAGTCTATGCCCCAGAATAATATCATCATAGATGCCCAAGGAATAATACCCGTCCTAAGTACAAATGTTAGGTTGAGTTGCGGGTCTCTGGTAGTGCGATCCTTGATCTGCCTGCCAAGCGTGGCGATTACGGCGCGAGAGGCCTATCATCCAGCCGTGGACTACTGCAAGCTGTTATGTGTGCGTTGTATAAAATTAGCAATGTATAAGTCCGGTAACATAAGCTTTTTGTCGGTGCAGCATCTAAGTAAGTAAGCTTGGTTGTGTAACGGCCTTCGACTAAATGCTGCCCCTGCATCTTCTCGCTTGTTTTTGTAGTTAACGCGAAACTAGTGTGTTTTCTAAGAATAATGCTGGCCTTAGTTACACCGCGGCATCAGCTACCGCCAGTAAAGTCCCGTCAAAGTCGGTCCAGACGTTTCAGATGTCGCATCATTCCGGCTTCAGTCTCTGGAGACGAAAGCTAGACCGAATTCATCAGGATATACACTGGCGAAGGTGATTTTGGCAACGTGGGCTGGTAGGCGATTTTATTTGAAACATATTCATATATTCCTCCATGCAGAGGCAGACAGAAGTCTAGACGATTAAATCCTTCCCATTGCTTTCACACGGAAGATTTTGGAACAACGTGACAGGTAGCGACGAGCTTATCGTCGTTTTTATAGATTGTTAAAGAAATAAAACAGTTAAAAACATGTCAGACTTTCCATTGATTATAAAATATAACACAATGTAAATTATTAGTAAATTTCTTAGTTCGGAAGGGACATGGTTTAATTAGGTTTCCAGCTTCAATTTAATTTCAAATTCGATACAATTGGACCTGGTGACGCCAAGACATTAGGGGTGTGCATTTGACACAACAGCTCGGATACCTGGCGAGGAACGTGCAACTATCTTAACGTTTTAAAGTTTTTTTGTTTTTTGTACTTTTTGTTTATATATCAATTTTAGAATATTAATTATGTCATGGTTGAACTAGATATCCAAGTTACGTTATAAAGTGCTCTGATATAGCCCGTTAAAGATATTGCAGTATATTATCTTAACCGGGGGTGTTAGGAGCTAGCCCACACAAAATAGGCTGAAAATCACTGCAAGATGCTGATATCACCAGAACGGAATGTACCGATTTCAGTGATACTATTCATTTACATTATAGTGCTTACAGGCGCAGTTGGTTTAAATCTCCATAAAAGCAGTCTATGAAAGTCATTTTCGGTTTGATTCTACAGGCTTCTCGCGATCATTCAGGCGGATTGGCGATCAGCACAGCCATGATTTGCTTATTTTAATCTGGTATTTTTCAGATGGTACCAGGGTTGGTGAGGCCATCCCTCTGTCGCCTCTCGAGACACTCACGGACAGAGAGGATTCGTATGCATGTAAATCATCAGCCCCTAGCTTCGAAGAGGCGGGGTTGCTGAGGAACTAAGCTACAGAGATTAAGTTTGTGAGCCTGCGACAGCTGTCCAAGTGCACCGACGTACATAGAGTATTTAAGAGATGCCTTCACAAGCCAATCGAAAGATGCGATAATGATCCTTTAATCTTAAAATGCCGAGTTTGTTGTTTCGATCCTACAAACTTCGGCTCTGCCCTCACTGTAAATATTGTAAGTGGCTACTTATCTCTGTTTAAATAATGTTAATGTTGAAAGATACACGAAAACATAATAAGTATGAGAACGCGATATCTACACTGGTGTGCGCTGAGATAAAGTTATTAAAAAAATTAGTGTAATTTGCGTGTATGACAGGTCATATTCAATACTAAAATACTAAAAAGTATGGTACATCAAAATCTCAATATATTTTAAACAGAAACACATACATCTAGAGATGGTGAACCAATCGATAAATGTTGTCATTCAATAAACTTTGTTGCTTGCTTTATTAACTAACAAAGTGTAATTGCAATATCTCTGTGTGACATATACTTCTTATCGTGATCAATCGTCATCATAACAGTCTAACGAAGTCTACTGCTGAACATACGCCTCTCCTAAGGATCGCCACATAGAAAGGTCCTGTGTCATTTGCACCCATCGACTTTTGCAATGTTCTGCAGGTCGTGCAACATCTTGCAGGAGACAGTCTAATACAGACAGTTGTATAATCATTATTCGAAAATATTTTAATTAATAATAATACGAAATTAAATAAGTAAAGAATTCATTAATTATTTAAAGAATTCATTAGTTAATTCATAATATATAATATAATATAATTTATAGAGATATATTTATATATCAACAAAAATCCCAATTACTATACTCTTTCAAGGTGTGTAAATATTTTAAGAACTTTCAAATGGGAATTTTATTTTCTTTCTCCAATGTATGTATATACAAGCAAATAAATACATTAATATGACACTAGGACTGAGGTGATCGTGCCGACTAATGTCTGGGAAAAGAGTTAATATTGTATTTCCAACATTATAAAAATATAACACAATACAACAAATTATTAGTAAATTTCTTAGTTCGGAAAGGACATAGTTTTAATTAGAGTTTCAGCTCAATTTCAATATCGCATCGCATCGTTCGTGACTAGATCCAGGGCTCCCAATCGGACCTGGTGACACCGAGGACGTGGGGGTCCGTGCAGTGGCACAGCAGCTCGGATACCTGGCGAGGAACGTGCAACTATCTTAACGTTTTAAAGTTTTTTTTGTTTTGTACTTTGTTTATATATCAATTAGAATATTAATTATGTCATGGTTAGGAACTAGATATCAGTTACGTTATAAAGTGCTCTGATATATCCCGTTAAAGATGTTACGAGTATATTATCTTAACCGGTGTTAGGAGCTAGCCCAAACAAAATGAGCTAATCCTGCAAGTGATACTGATATCATAATGTACTGATTTATACGTTATTCATTTTGTTGTAGTGCGAACGCGGTTAGTTTGAGTATATACATAAAAAAAGAAAAGATGTTGGTTTAGTATTATTTTATTTCCAAAATAATAGCAATACGTAACTGAACGAAGTACAACAATCAGTTACGTATTGCTATGTCCAGCAGTGGACTACTGCAAGCTGTTATGTGTGTACGTTATATAAGTGTAATGTATAAGTCGAAGGTAACATAAGCTTTTGTCGGTGCAGCATCTAAGTAAGTAAGCTTAGTTGTGTAACAGCCTTCGACTAAATGCTGCTCCCTGCGGCTCTTCTCGCTGTTTTGTAGTTAACGCGAAACCCTAATTATTGTTTCTAAAATAATGCTAGCCTTAGTTACACCTTACAACATCAGCTACCGCCAGTAAAAGTCCCGTCAAAATCGGTCCAGACGTTTCAGATGTCTGTCCGTTTGTTCCGGCTAGTCTCTGAGACGGCTAGACCGATTTCATCGGGATATACACTGGCAGAAAGGTGATTTTTTGTGGCGTAACGTGGGCTAGTAGGCGATTTTTTATTTTAGAAACATATTCACATATATTCCTCCAATACAGAGGCAGACAGAAGTCTAGACGATTAAATCCTTCCGACCCCCTTTCACGGAAGATTTTGGGACAACGTGACAGGTAGCGGCGAGCTTATCGTCGTTTTTGCATAGATTGTTAAAGAAATAAAACAGTTAAAACATGTCAGTTTCCATTGATTATAAAATATAACACAATACAACAAATTATTAGTAAATTTCTTAGTTCGGAAAGGACATAGTTTTAATTCGAGTTTCAGCTCAATTTCAATATCGCATCGCATCGTTCGTGACTAGATCCAGGGCTCCCAATTGGACCTGGTGACGCCGAGGACGTGGGGGTCCGTGCAGTGGCGCAGCAGCTCGGATACCTGGCGAGGAACGTGCAACTATCATAACGTTTTAAAGTTTTTTTTGTTTTTTTACTTTGTTTATATATCAATTAGAATATTAATTATGTCATGGTTAGGAACTAGATATCAGTTACGTTATAAAGTGTTCTGATATATCCCGTTACAAAGTTACGAGTAAATTATCTTAACCGGTGTTAGGAGCTAGCCCAAACAAAATGAGCTAATCCTGCAAGTGATACTGACTTGTCCTACAGAACGGGCTGTACCGATTTCAGTGATACTATTCATTTTGTTATAGTGCTACGAACGCGGTTAGTTTGAGTATATACATAAAAACAGTCTATGAAAGTCCATTTCAGGTTTGATTCTACAGGCTTCTCGCGATCATTCAGGCGGATTGGCGATCGCTTTGTCACCAGTTTGCTTATTTTAATCTGGTATTTTTCGAGATAGGTAGGGTTGGTAGGGCCATCCTCTGTCGCCTCTCGAGACACTCACGGACAGAGAGGATTCGTATGCACATGTAAATCATCAACCCCTAGCTTCGAAGGCGGGGTTGCTAGGAACTAAGCTACGGGGTCAGTTTGTGACCTGCGACAGCTGTCCAAGTGCACCGACGTACATAGAGTATTTAGAGATGCCTTCACAAGCCAATCCAAGAAAGTCACGATAGCCAATCTTTAATCTTAAAACCACTTGAAGTTGTTATAAGTTTAAATCCTACAAACTTCTAACTCTGCCCTCACTGTAAATATTATAAGTGGCTACTTATCTCTGTTTAAATAATGTTAATGTTGAAAGATACACGAAAACGCATAATAAGTATGAGAACGCGATATCTACACTGGTGTGCATGAGATAAAGTTAGTAAAAATTAGTGTAATTTGCGTGTATGACAGGTCATATTCAATACTAAAATACTAAAAAGTATGAAACATCAAAATCTCAATATATTTAAACAGAAACATACATCTAGAGATGGTAGACCAATCGATAAATGTTGTCATTCAATAAACTTTTTGTTGCCTTTCAACTAACAAAGTGTAATTGCAATATCTCATGTGACATATACTTCTTATCGTGATCATCGTCATCATAACAGTCTAACAGAAGTCTACTGCTGAACATACGCCTCTCCTAAGGATCGCCACATAGAAAGGTCCTGTGTCATTTGCACCCATCGACTTCCCGCAATGTTCTGCAGGTCGTCGCAGCATCTTGCGGGAGACAGTCTAATACAGACAGTTGTATAATCATTGACTAAGAAAAATATATTAATTAATAATAATACAAAATTAAATAAGTAAAGAATTCATTAATTAATTTAAAGAATTCATTAGTTAATTCATAATATACTTAATATAATATAATTTATAGAAATATGTTTATATATCAACAAAATCAAATTGCTATACTCTTTCAAGGTGTGTAAATATTTTTAAGAACTTCAAATGGAATTTTATTTTCTTTTCTCCAATGTATGTATATATACAAGCAAATAAATACATTAATATGACACCTAGGACTGAGGTGATCGTGCCCGACTAATGTCTAGGAAAAGAGTTAATATTGTATTTCCAACATTATAAAAATTTCTTTCGCCTGTTTTATCTCCGCTAGAGATAGACTCTGTGTCGATAGACGAATTTAAATTCTTATTCCAATGAATAAATACACACATACTGTTGTCAAGGGTAAGACAAATCAAAATCAAACTTAGACTTCAATAAATGTTTATTGATCCACACTAACAACATTAATTAAAATATGAAAACAAATGTAGTTTTTTAATTGTATGTTGCGTCTAACATCAAACATGGTTGCAGCATCGAATGCCCCCTGGCTAGTTTGTCAATACAACATCCCTTTTAAACCAATGTTAAAATAATATTTAATTATCCTTAATTTTCCTGATTCACTTTATCTACTTTTGCTTTTATTTGAAGCTTTTAATATTTTACACTTTAGTATAGTACATTTAGGCTTTGTAGAGCTATATTATTGCGAATCTAACGCAACCCCATTGAACTTAGTAAACTTTAATTGACCGTTTAACTTGAACACTGAACATCATCAAACATCTATCAAAACAACGTCCTTTTTAAAACCAATGTTAAGATAGTATTATTATATAAGAAATCTTATTACAAATACTATTTTTATAGATAGCCTCAGTATATAAAATTAAATATTAAAAACAATGGATTTATAATTATCCCTTAAAACTATGTGAACATTAATTAACGCAATAGCTATGAACACTGAAAAATTAGTCAAAACAATATCTCCTTTTAGGCTTATGTTAAAATACCATTGGACACATTGCCATAAATGGCCTTAGTCACATTTGGATTGAATAATTAACTATGAATTTGTAATTATATCTTAAGGCTCTCTAAACATTAATTAACCCAAGAATACATACGTAGAAACAAACATTGATATGTTGAAAATCACATACATTGCTCCGATGTCTCATGCGTAAGTAGCAAACTCACTTGTGTTATGGAATCAGAAACAACGAATGGGCCACAAATACCCAGTCCCGAGACATGTAGAAAAGTAGATTTACTCTTTAAGATTTTCCCTTAGTCTATATGCCCCAAGGAATAATATCATCATAGATGCCCCAAGGAATAATACCCGTCCTAAGTACAAATGTTAGGTTAGGTTGCGAGGTGTCTGGTAGTGCGATCGCCAATCTGCCTGCCAAGCGTGGCGATTACGGCACGCGAGAGGCCTATGTCCAGCAGTGGACTACTGCAAGCTGTTATGTGTGTACGTTATATAAGTGTAATGTATAAGTCGAAGGTAACATAAGCTTTTGTCGGTGCAGCATCTAAGTAAGTAAGCTTAGTTGTGTAACAGCCTTCGACTAAATGCTGCTCCCTGCGGCTCTTCTCGCGGTTTTGTAGTTAACGCGAAACCCTAATTATTGTTTCTAAAATAATGCTAGCCTTAGTTACACCTTACAACATCAGCTACCGCCAGTAAAAGTCCCGTCAAAATCGGTCCAGACGTTTCAGATGTCTGTCCGTTTGTTCCGGCTAGTCTCTGAGACGGCTAGACCGATTTCATCGGGATATACACTGGCAGAAAGGTGATTTTTTGTGGCGTAACGTGGGCTAGTAGGCGATTTTTTATTTTAGAAACATATTCACATATATTCCTCCAATACAGAGGCAGACAGAAGTCTAGACGATTAAATCCTTCCGACCCCTTTCACGGAAGATTTTGGGACAACGTGACAGGTAGCGGCGAGCTTATCGTCGTTTTGCATAGATTGTTAAAGAAATAAAACAGTTAAAACATGTCAGTTTCCATTGATTATAAAAATATAACACAATACAACAAATTATTAGTAAATTTCTTAGTTCGGAAAGGACATAGTTTTAATTAGAGTTTCAGCTCAATTTCAATATTGCATCGCATCGTTTGTGACTAGGTCCAGGGCTCCCAATTGGACCTGGTGACGCCGAGGACGTGGGGTCCGTGCAGTGGCACAGCAGCTCGGATACCTGGCGAGGAACGTGCAACTATCTTAACGTTTTAAAGTTTTTTTGTTTTTGTACTTTGTTTATATATCAATTAGAATATTAATTATGTCATGGTTAGGAACTAGATATCAGTTACGTTATAAAGTGCTCTGATATATCCCGTTAAAGATGTTACGAGTATATTATCTTAACCGGTGTTAGGAGCTAGCCCAAACAAAATGAGCTAATCCTGCAAGTGATACTGATATCACAGAACGGGCTGTACCGATTTCAGTGATACTATTCATTTTGTTATAGTGCTACGAACGCGGTTAGTTTGAGTATATACATAAACAGTCTATGAAAGTCCATTTCAGGTTTGATTCTACAGGCTTCTCGCGATCATTCAGGCGGATTGGCGATCGCTTTGTCACCAGTTTGCTTATTTTAATCTGGTATTTTTCGAGATAGGTAGGGTAGGTAGGGCCATCCCTCTGTCGCCTCTCGAGACACTCACGGACAGAGAGGATTCGTATGCACATGTAAATCATCAACCCCTAGCTTCGAAGGCGGGGTTGCTAGGAACTAAGATACGGGGTCAGTTTGTGACCTGCGACAGCTGTCCAAGTGCACCGACGTACATAGAGTATTTAGAGATGCCTTCACAAGCCAATCCAAGAAAGTCACGATAGCCAATCTTTAATCTTAAAAC
The DNA here is from genome assembly GCA_029286605.1 of Sericinus montela. NCBI lineage: Eukaryota > Metazoa > Arthropoda > Insecta > Lepidoptera > Papilionidae > Sericinus > Sericinus montela. The sequence goes on from JAGSMR010000463.1 coordinate 27,634, forward strand.
CACTTGAAGTTGTTATAAGTTTAAATCCTACAAACTTCTAACTCTGCCCTCACTGTAAATATTATAAGTGGCTACTTATCTCTGTTTAAATAATGTTAATGTTGAAAGATACACGAAAACGCATAATAAGTATGAGAACGCGATATCTACAATGGTGTGCATGAGATAAAGTTAGTAAAAATTAGTGTAATTTGCGTGTATGACAGGTCATATTCAATTCTAAAATACTAAAAGTATGAAACATCAAAATCTCAATATATTTAAACAGAAACATACATCTAGAGATGGTAGACCAATCGATAAATGTTGTCATTCAATAAACTTTTTGTTGGCTTTCAACTAACAAAGTGTAATTGCAATATCTCATGTGACATATACTTCTTATCGTGATCATCGTCATCATAACAGTCTAACAGAAGGCTACTGCTGAACATACGTCTCTCCTAAGGATCGCCACATAAAAAGGTCCTGTGTCATTTGCACCCATCGACTTCCCGCAATGTTCTGCAGGTCGTCGCAGCATCTTGCAGGAGACAGTCTAATACAGACAGTTGTATAATCATTGACAAAGAAAAAAATATTAATTAATAATAATACAAAATTAAATAAGTAAAGAATTCATTAATTAATTTAAAGAATTCATTAGTTAATTCATAATATACTTAATATAATATAATTTATAGAAATATGTTTATATATCAACAAAAATCAAATTGCTATACTCTTTCAAGGTGTGTAAATATTTTTAAGAACTTCAAATGGGAATTTTACTTTCTTTTCTCCAATGTATGTATAAATACAAGCAAATAAATAAATAAATACATTAATATGACACCTAGGACTGAGGTGATCGTGCCCGACTAATGTCTAGGAAAAGAGTTAATATTGTATTTCCAACATTATAAAAATTTCTTTCGCCTGTTTTATCTCCGCTAGAGATAGACTCTGTGTCGATAGACGAATTTAAATTCTTATTCCAATGAATAAATACACACATACTGTTGTCAAGGGTAAGACAAATCAAAATCAAACTTAGACTTCAATAAATGTTTATTGATCCACACTAACAACATTAATTAAAATATGAAAACAAATGTAGTTTTTAATTGTATGTTGCGTCTAACATCAAACATGGTTGCAGCATCGAATGCCCCTGGCTAGTTTGTCAATACAACATCCCTTTTAAAACCAATGTTAAAATAATATTTAATTATCCTTAATTTTCCTGATTCACTTTATCTACTTTTGCTTTTATTTGAAGCTTTTAATATTTTACACTTTAGTATAGTACATTTAGGCTTTGTAGAGCTATATTATTGCGAATCTAACGCAACCCCATTGAACTTAGTAAACTTTAATTGACCGTTTAACTTGAACACTGAACATCATCAAACATCTATCAAAACAACGTCCTTTTAAAACCAATGTTAAGATAGTATTATTATATAAGAAATCTTATTACAAATACTATTTTTATAGATAGCCTCAGTATATTAAAATTAAATATTAAAAACAATGGATTTATAATTATCCCTTAAAACTATGTGAACATTAATTAACGCAATAGCTATGAACACTGAAAAATTAGTCAAAACAATATCTCCTTTTAGGCTTATGTTAAAATACCATTGGACACATTGCCATAAATGGCCTTAGTCACATTTGGATTGAATAATTAACTATGAATTTGTAATTATATCTTAAGGCTCTCTAAACATTAATTAACCCAAGAATACATACGTAGAAACATACATTGATATGTTGAAAATCACATACATTGCTCCGATGTCTCATGCGTAAGTAGCAAACTCACTTGTGTTATGGAATCAGAAACAACGAATGGGCCACAAATACCCAGTCCCGAGACATGTAGAAAAGTAGATTTACTCTTTAAGATTTTCCCTTAGTCTATATGCCCCAAGGAATAATATCATCATAGATGCCCCAAGGAATAATACCCGTCCTAAGTACAAATGTTAGGTTAGGTTGCGAGGTGTCTGGTAGTGCGATCGCCAATCTGCCTGCCAAGCGTGGCGATTACGGCACGCGAGAGGCCTATGTCCAGCAGTGGACTACTGCAAGCTGTTATGTGTGTACTTTATATAAGTGTAATGTATAAGTCGAAGGTAACATAAGCTTTTGTCGGTGCAGCATCTAAGTAAGTAAGCTTAGTTGTGTAACAGCCTTCGACTAAATGCTGCCCCCTGCGGCTCTTCTCGCGGTTTTGTAGTTAACGCGAAACCCTAATTATTGTTTCTAAAATAATGCTAGCCTTAGTTACACCTTACAACATCAGCTACCGCCAGTAAAAGTCCCGTCAAAATCGGTCCAGACGTTTCAGATGTCTGTCCGTTTGTTCCGGCTAGTCTCTGAGACGGCTAGACCGATTTCATCGGGATATACACTGGCAGAAAGGTGATTTTTTGTGGCGTAACGTGGGCTAGTAGGCGATTTTTTATTTTAGAAACATATTCACATATATTCCTCCAATACAGAGGCAGACAGAAGTCTAGACGATTAAATCCTTCCGACCCCTTTCACGGAAGATTTTGGGACAACGTGACAGGTAGCGGCGAGCTTATCGTCGTTTTGCATAGATTGTTAAAGAAATAAAACAGTTAAAACATGTCAGTTTCCATTGATTATAAAAATATAACACAATACAACAAATTATTAGTAAATTTCTTAGTTCGGAAAGGACATAGTTTTAATTAGAGTTTCAGCTCAATTTCAATATTGCATCGCATCGTTTGTGACTAGGTCCAGGGCTCCCAATTGGACCTGGTGACGCCGAGGACGTGGGGGTCCGTGCAGTGGCACAGCAGCTCGGATACCTGGCGAGGAACGTGCAACTATCTTAACGTTTTAAAGTTTTTTTTGTTTTGTACTTTGTTTATATATCAATTAGAATATTAATTATGTCATGGTTAGGAACTAGATATCAGTTACGTTATAAAGTGCTCTGATATATCCCGTTAAAGATGTTACGAGTATATTATCTTAACCGGTGTTAGGAGCTAGCCCACACAAAATGAGCTAATCCTGCAAGTGATACTGATATCACAGAACGGGCTGTACCGATTTCAGTGATACTATTCATTTTGTTATAGTGCTACGAACGCGGTTAGTTTGAGTATATACATAAAAACAGTCTATGAAAGTCCATTTCAGGTTTGATTCTACAGGCTTCTCGCGATCATTCAGGCGGATTGGCGATCGCTTTGTCACCAGTTTGCTTATTTTAATCTGGTATTTTTCGAGATAGGTAGGGTTGGTAGGGCCATCCCTCTGTCGCCTCTCGAGACACTCACGGACAGAGAGGATTCGTATGCACATGTAAATCATCAACCCCTAGCTTCGAAGGCGGGGTTGCTAGGAACTAAGCTACGGGGTCAGTTTGTGACCTGCGACAGCTGTCCAAGTGCACCGACGTACATAGAGTATTTAGAGATGCCTTCACAAGCCAATCCAAGAAAGTCACGATAGCCAATCTTTAATCTTAAAACCACTTGAAGTTGTTATAAGTTTAAATCCTACAAACTTCTAACTCTGCCCTCACTGTAAATATTATAAGTGGCTACTTATCTCTGTTTAAATAATGTTAATGTTGAAAGATACACGAAAACGCATAATAAGTATGAGAACGCGATATCTACACTGGTGTGCATGAGATAAAGTTAGTAAAAATTAGTGTAATTTGCGTGTATGACAGGTCATATTCAATACTAAAATACTAAAAAGTATGAAACATCAAAATCTCAATATATTTAAACAGAAACATACATCTAGAGATGATAGACCAATCGATAAATGTTGTCATTCAATAAACTTTTGTTGCCTTTCAACTAACAAAGTGTAATTGCAATATCTCATGTGACATATACTTCTTATCGTGATCATCGTCATCATAACAGTCTAACAGAAGTCTACTGCTGAACATACGCCTCTCCTAAGGATCGCCACATAGAAAGGTCCAGTGTCATTTGCACCCATCGACTTCCCGCAATGTTCTGTAGGTCGTCGCAGCATCTTGCGGGAGACAGTCTAATACAGACAGTTGTATAATCATTGACTAAGAAAAATATATTAATTAATAATAATACAAAATTAAATAAGTAAAGAATTCATTAATTAATTTAAAGAATTCATTAGTTAATTCATAATATACTTAATATAATATAATTTATAGAAATATGTTTATAAATCAACAAAAATCAAATTGCTATACTCTTTCAAGGTGTAAATATTTTAAGAACTTCAAATGGGAATTTTATTTTCTTTTCTCCAATGTATGTATATATACAAGCAAATAAATACATTAATATGACACCTAGGACTGAGGTGATCGTGCCCGACTAATGTCTAGGAAAAGAGTTAATATTGTATTTCCAACATTATAAAATTTCTTTCGCCTGTTTTATCTCCGCTAGAGATAGACTCTGTGTCGATAGACGAATTTAAATTCTTATTCCAATGAATAAATACACACATACTGTTGTCAAGGGTAAGACAAATCAAAATCAAACTTAGACTTCAATAAATGTTTATTGATCCACACTAACAACATTAATTAAAATATGAAAACAAATGTAGTTTTTAATTGTATGTTGCGTCTAACATCAAACATGGTTGCAGCATCGAATGCCCCTGGCTAGTTTGTCAATACAACATCCCTTTTAAAACCAATGTTAAAATAATATTTAATTATCCTTAATTTTCCTGATTCACTTTATCTACTTTTGCTTTTATTTGAAGCTTTTAATATTTTACACTTTAGTATAGTACATTTAGGCTTTGTAGAGCTATATTATTGCGAATCTAACGCAACCCCATTGAACTTAGTAAACTTTAATTGACCGTTTAACTTGAACACTGAACATCATCAAACATCTATCAAAACAACGTCCCTTTTAAAACCAATGTTAAGATAGTATTATTATATAAGAAATCTTATTACAAATACTATTTTATAGATAGCCTCAGTATATTAAAATTAAATATTAAAAACAATGGATTTATAATTATCCCTTAAAACTATGTGAACATTAATTAACGCAATAGCTATGAACACTGAAAAATTAGTCAAAACAATATCTCCTTTAGGCTTATGTTAAAATACCATTGGACACATTGCCATAAATGGCCTTAGTCACATTTGGATTGAATAATTAACTATGAATTTGTAATTATATCTTAAGGCTCTCTAAACATTAATTAACCCAAGAATACATACGTAGAAACAAACATTGATATGTTGAAAATCACATACATTGCTCCGATGTCTCATGCGTAAGTAGCAAACTCACTTGTGTTATGGAATCAGAAACAACGAATGGGCCACAAATACCCAGTCCCGAGACATGTAGAAAAAGTAGATTTACTCTTTAAGATTTTCCCCTTAGTCTATATGCCCCAAGGAATAATATCATCATAGATGCCCCAAGGAATAATACCCGTCCTAAGTACAAATGTTAGGTTAGGTTGCGAGGTGTCTGGTAGTGCGATCGCCAATCTGCCTGCCAAGCGTGGCGATTACGTCCAGCAGTGGACTACTGCAAGCTGTTATGTGTGTACGTTATATAAGTGTAATGTATAAGTCGAAGGTAACATAAGCTTTTGTCGGTGCAGCATCTAAGTAAAATACTTAGTTGTGTAACAGCCTTCGACTAAATACTGCCCCCTAAGCTCTTCTCCCTTGGTTTTATGATTAACGCGAAACCCTAATTATTGTTTCTAAAATAATGCTAGCCTTAGTTACACCTTACAACATCAGCTACCGCCAGTAAAAGTCCCGTCAAAATCGGTCCAGACATTTCAGATGTCTGTCCGTTTGTTCCGGCTAGTCTCTGAGACAATAGACCGATTTCATCGGGATATACACTGGCAGAAGGTGATTTTTGGCGTAACGTGGGCACAGTAAGCGATTTTATTTTAAACATATTCACATATATTCACTCAATACAAGGCAGACAGAAGTCTAGACGATTAAATCCTTCCGACCCCTTTCACGGAAGATTTTGGGACAATAACGTGACAGAGGGGAATAGATCTGGCTGCCGGACTTGACGAACTGAGCTTCATACACTAATTCAGGATAGAGCCCACTTTTAACTCAATTAGAGGTGGGAAGAGATTCCAGCTGTGTGGACATAACAGCGTGCTCCACCAGCTTACTCGAAAAGAATCGAAAACTGGAGGTTGTCTGATGGAATAATCGATCAGGACCACAAGGCGGTCTTTGTTTCAAATAATACTGGGAAATGCAACAAATACACAAATAAGTAGAACCACAAGGAAATACAATATAAAATAGAACAAGCGAATTTCGTGAGAAATTGAATAAATTGAGCGAAACTCATTAACTTATGTAGAAATAGAAAAATAGAAACTTCCCAAGAATTAGAAAATTGTAGAAAGTTACACTAAGTCAGTAATAGAAACAAGGAAAAAACAATACCGAAAATTAAAACAAAGAAACGAACAGGACTGCCGTGGTGGACCGAGGATCACAGTTGAAAAGAGGGTCACTAGGACGAAACGTAGAATTTCCACGCAGCTCCAGTTCGTCGAGACTGGGTGCCCAGCAAATCTGGCTGCCGGACTTGACGAACTGAGCTTCATACACTAATTCAGGATAGAGCCCACTTTTTAACTCAATTAGAGGTGGGAAGAGATTCCAGCTGTGTGGACATAACAGCGTGCTCCACCAGCTTACTCGAAAAGAATCGAAAACTGGAGGTTGTCTGATGGAATAATCGATCAGGACCACAAGGCGGTCTTGTTTCAAATAATACTGGGAAATGCAACAAATACACAAATAAGTAGAACCACAAGGAAATACAATATAAAATAGAACAAGCGAATTTCGTGAGAAATTGAATAAATTGAGCGAAACTCATTAACTTATGTAGAAATAGAAAAATAGAAACTTCCCAAGAATTAGAAAATTGTAGAAAGTTACACTAAGTCAGTAATAGAAACAAGGAAAAAACAATACCGAAAATTAAAACAAAGAAACGAACAGGACTGCCGTGGTGGACCGAGGATCACAGTTGAAAAGAGGGTCACTAGGACGAAACGTAGAATTTCCACGCAGCTCCAGTTCGTCGAGACTGGGTGCCCAGCAATATTTAAACAGCACGAAGGACTTGACGAACTGAGCTTCATACACTAATTCAGGATAGAGCCCACTTTTTAACTCAATTAGAGGTGGGAAGAGATTCCAGCTGTGTGGACATAACAGCGTGCTCCACCAGCTTACTCGAAAAGAATCGAAAACTGGAGGTTGTCTGATGGAATAATCGATCAGGACCACAAGGCGGTCTTGTTTCAAATAATACTGGGAAATGCAACAAATACACAAATAAGTAGAACCACAAGGAAATACAATATAAAATAGAACAAGCGAATTTCGTGAGAAATTGAATAAATTGAGCGAAACTCATTAACTTATGTAGAAATAGAAAAATAGAAACTTCCCAAGAATTAGAAAATTGTAGAAAGTTACACTAAGTCAGTAATAGAAACAAGGAAAAAACAATACCGAAAATTAAAACAAAGAAACGAACAGGACTGCCGTGGTGGACCGAGGATCACAGTTGAAAAGAGGGTCACTAGGACGAAACGTAGAATTTCCACGCAGCTCCAGTTCGTCGAGACTGGGTGCCCAGCAATATTTAAACAGCACGAAGTGAAGAGAAAGCTTAGAAGGCCCAGACTGCAAGCTGAAAGACTCTGTGGTAGCAAACAAGAACAGGAATCAATGTGATGGGATAGGTGATAAGACGCACTGCTGAAAGACAGAAGACGTTCCTCTAACGCGCGAAGGAAGAAAGTTTTAGGAAGCAGAGAGTCTGCAAAATTATTAGCAGAGACATTCTACCCGGACGACGTATCTGGGGATGACGACGTGAGCACACGCGCATACGACAGTTAGCAAAGGTAAAATGAAGAGACACATGATGACGCATGACCCACCCTTTACGAATGAAGAACTGATGTGGTCCACGTCTAGCTTCAACCCCAAAAAGCTCCGGCAGGGGATATGGTCTTACAGCAGATATCTGCAGACAGGCTATAAC
>JAGSMR010000047.1:0-455000 GCA_029286605.1 Sericinus montela
CGCCGCCTTTATGTCCAAGCCAACGATGAAGTTCGTACATATGTTTTTGAAAAACTCATTTATACTGCCACCTGGGGATCGAACTAGGGTCTCTCGACTCGAAAGTCCGACCACCCAACAACTCGGCTATCGTGACTAATTACTCATAATAACTAGTCGTGAGTAATTAGATCATATTAAGTAAGAGGACAGCGCGAACGCAGTCCTCACTATCAAAAATTACGCGTCCGAGTTACCCACATTAGGGGTAATCGCAGAGGTCAGCCACACCGCAGTGCAATGGAGCGGCCTCGCTCTGGGGGAACCGCCTTCTTGATCACGGTATCCCCTACGCCAGGTAAGTATGCTTTAACGAACATTGGCTGCGCCCATACCCAGCCTAGGAGAGACAAGCGCTGCTGCGATGCAACAACGGAGCAGAGACATCTATCGGAAACGTGGTGACACACACATCTCTACATTTCGAACAGGGAACTCTACCATAGAATACTTAACAATTACAATTTTACGAATGGATACTTTACACTTGGAATCGGTTTCCTCTAAATATTAGAAAGGTTTTCCTTAAAGAGTCGAGACTTTCTAAAGACTAAATGAGGCACACTACTTGGGGCATGCTTCTTTATCCACGTATCGCTGTGGCAGTCTCGTAACGTAGAGGTAATTGGATCTTTGGTGTTTTGAAAAATTGGTAATATATAACTACTATAAAACAATTGTATTTTTATGTTTCATTTTAAGAAAATATTTCCTGTTCCCATGGGAACTTCGTGATACAAAGTATTTGCAAACTAAACTACTTATTGTTTTGCGGCCACAAAAAAAAAAAAACGGGTGCAGTAAATATATACTAATATATAGATTGAATAAAAATAAAAGGAATATAGACTCCGACGTAATGAAAATCTTTAATTATTCGAATAGTGTCTATCCCTACCTTCTGGGTGCGATTCGCACCTGGCCGCATCTTACTTACATAGATGTATCTTGGTCTAAAATTTTACATCAATATCCCGCAATGTAAATAATTCAACCGTTTGCCGTGCGCGGCTTTAACTGCAATGATATGACATGGACAGCATATAATGTTAGGGTACGATTTAAAAAAAAAACGCTTAAAATATTTATTTAACAACAAAAACAATGCCTTACAACACATTGCATGCTAATTAACACATGTTTGGTTAATCGAAAACAAGGTTTTTAAACCAAAAAAAAAAAAGATTTTAGATAACATATTAAAATGTGATGTGTTGTTTATATATACAAATGAAAGATATGAACGTAATAACGATATATTTATTTTATATCGAAGGTACGTATTCAGAGTTACAAAAATAGACACCAACAAATTGTGAATATTTAAATACAACTTTAAATTAAGCTAACAGAAGGTCAAATTACTGGTTGAAAACAGTAAGTGGAATATTAAATCAATAAATATTTTACTACCTTTGAAGATGCGAAAAATATCATGTCGAATACTATATTGTCGCGTTTAAATATTTTGCAAACAGAACCAAACGATGAATATATATGACTTGTTATGAACATACTAATGAATAATTGCTATCTGATATGATACAAATTTAAAATGAAAGGAAGAGAAGTCATAGTATTGAGTAATTAGATAAAAAAAATATCTTCACGCAATTCCCAATACAGGGGTAGACAGAGGTCAAGTCTAGACAATTAAGTCCCTTTGACCCACCTTCCACCGAAGATATTTTCGGGACAACGTGACAGGTGGTGAGCCCGTCGCCGCCTTTATGTCCAAGCCAACGATGAAGTTCGTACATATGTTTTTGAAAAACTCATTTATACTGCCACCTGGGGATCGAACTAGGGTCTCTCGACTCGAAAGTCCGACCACCCAACAACTCGGCTATCGTGACTAATTACTCATAATAACTAGTCGTGAGTAATTAGATAAAAAATATCTTCACGCAATTCCCAATACAGGGGTAGACAGAGGTCAAGTCTAGACAATTAAGTCCCTTTGACCCACCTTCCACCGAAGATATTTTCGGGACAACGTGACAGGTGGTGTGCCCGTCGCCGCCTTTATGTCCAAGCCAACGATGAAGTTCGTACATATGTTTTTGAAAAACTCATTTATACTGCCACCTGGGGATCGAACTAGGGTCTCTCGACTCGAAAGTCCGACCACCCAACAACTCGGCTATCGTGACTAATTACTCATAATAACTAGTCGTGAGTAATTAGATCATATTAAGTAAGAGGACAGCGCGAACGCAGTCCTCACTATCAAAAATTACGCGTCCGAGTTACCCACATTAGGGGTAATCGCAGAGGTCAGCCACACCGCAGTGCAATGGAGCGGCCTCGCTCTGGGGGAACCGCCTTCTTGATCACGGTATCCCCTACGCCAGGTAAGTATGCTTTAACGAACATTGGCTGCGCCCATGCCCAGCCTAGGAGAGACAAGCGCTGCTGCGATGCAACAACGGAGCAGAGACATCTATCGGAAACGTGGTGACACACATCTCTACATTTCGAACAGGGAACTCTACCATAGAATACTTAACAATTACAATTTTACGAATGGATACTTTACACTTGGAATCGGTTTCCTCTAAATATTAGAAAGGTTTTCCTTAAAGAGTCGAGACTTTCTAAAGACTAAATGAGGCACACTACTTGGGGCATGCTTCTTTATCCACGTATCGCTGTGGCAGTCTCGTAACGTAGAGGTAATTGGATCTTTGGTGTTTTGAAAAAATTGGTAATATATAACTACTATAAAACAATTGTATTTTTTATGTTTCATTTTTAAGAAAATATTTCCTGTTCCCATGGGAACTTCGTGATACAAAGTATTTGCAAACTAAACTACTTATTGTTTTGCGGCCACAAAAAAAAAAACGGGTGCAGTAAATATATACTAATATATAGATTGAATAAAAATAAAAAGGAATATAGACTCCGACGTAATGAAAATCTTTAATTATTCGAATAGTGTCTATCCCCTACCTTCTGGGTGCGATTCGCACCTGGCCGCATCTTACTTACATAGATGTATCTTGGTCTAAAAATTTTACATCAATATCCCGCAATGTAAATAATTCAACCGTTTGCCGTGCGCGGCTTTAACTGCAATGATATGACATGGACAGCATATAATGTTAGGGTACGATTTAAAAAAAAAACGCTTAAAATATTTATTTAACAACAAAAACAATGCCTTACAACACATTGCATGCTAATTAACACATGTTTGGTTAATCGAAAACAAGGTTTTTTAAACCAAAAAAAAAAAAGATTTTAGATAACATATTAAAATGTGATGTGTTGTTTATATATACAAATGAAAGATATGAACGTAATAACGATATATTTATTTTATATCGAAGGTACGTATTCAGAGTTACAAAAATAGACACCAGCAAATTGTGAATATTTAAATACAACTTTAAATTAAGCTAACAGAAGGTCAAATTACTGGTTGAAAACAGTAAGTGGAATATTAAATCAATAAATATTTTACTACCTTTGAAGATGCGAAAAAATATCATGTCGAATACTATATTGTCGCGTTTAAATATTTTGTTAAGTCACGATAGCCGAGTGGTTGGGTGGTCGGAATTTCGAGTCAATAGACCCGAGTTCGATCCCCAGTTGGCAGGCTCGTACCAATGGGTTTTTCAAAAACTTATGTACGAATATCGTTGGCTTGGACATAAAGGCGGCGACGGGCTCACCACCTGTCACGTTGTCCCGAAAATATCTTCGGTGAAAGGTGGGTCGAAGGGACTTAATTGTCTAGACTCGGCCTCTGTCTACCCCTGTATTGGGAATTGCGTGAATATATTTTTTTTTTTTTAAATATTTTGCAAACAGAACCAAACGATGAATATATATGACTTGTTATGAACATACTAATGAATAATTGCTATCTGATATGATACAAATTTAAAATGAAAGGAAGAGAAGTCGTAGTATTGAGTAATTAGATAAAAAAAATATCTTCACGCAATTCCCAATACAGGGGTAGACAGAGGTCAAGTCTAGACAATTAAGTCCCTTTGACCCACCTTCCACTGAAGATATTTTCGGGACAACGTGACAGGTGGTGTGCCCGTCGCCGCCTTTATGTCCAAGCCAACGATGAAGTTCGTACATATGTTTTTGAAAAACTCATTTATACTGCCACCTGGGGATCGAACTAGGGTCTCTCGACTCGAAAGTCCGACCACCCAACAACTCGGCTATCGTGACTAATTACTCATAATAACTAGTCGTGAGTAATTAGATAAAAAAATATCTTCACGCAATTCCCAATACAGGGGTAGACAGAGGTCAAGTCTAGACAATTAAGTCCCTTTGACCCACCTTCCACCGAAGATATTTTCGGGACAACGTGACAGGTGGTGTGCCCGTCGCCGCCTTTATGTCCAAGCCAACGATGAAGTTCGTACATATGTTTTTGAAAAACTCATTTATACTGCCACCTGGGGATCGAACTAGGGTCTCTCGACTCGAAAGTCTGACCACCCAACAACTCGGCTATCGTGACTAATTACTCATAATAACTAGTCGTGAGTAATTAGATAAAAAAATATCTTCGGTGAAAGGTGGGTCGAAGGGACTTAATTGTCTAGACTCGGCCTCTGTCTACCCCTGTATTGGGAATTGCGTGAATATATTTTTTTTTTTTTAAATATTTTGCAAACAGAACCAAACGATGAATATATATGACTTGTTATGAACATACTAATGAATAATTGCTATCTGATATGATACAAATTTAAAATGAAAGGAAGAGAAGTCGTAGTATTGAGTAATTAGATAAAAAAAATATCTTCACGCAATTCCCAATACAGGGGTAGACAGAGGTCAAGTCTAGACAATTAAGTCCCTTTGACCCACCTTCCACCGAAGATATTTTCGGGACAACGTGACAGGTGGTGTGCCCGTCGCCGCCTTTATGTCCAAGCCAACGATGAAGTTCGTACATATGTTTTTGAAAAACTCATTTATACTGCCACCTGGGGATCGAACTAGGGTCTCTCGACTCGAAAGTCCGACCACCCAACAACTCGGCTATCGTGACTAATTACTCATAATAACTAGTCGTGAGTAATTAGATCATATTAAGTAAGAGGACAGCGCGAACGCAGTCCTCACTATCAAAAATTACGCGTCCGAGTTACCCACATTAGGGGTAATCGCAGAGGTCAGCCACACCGCAGTGCAATGGAGCGGCCTCGCTCTGGGGGAACCGCCTTCTTGATCACGGTATCCCCTACGCCAGGTAAGTATGCTTTAACGAACATTGGCTGCGCCCATACCCAGCCTAGGAGAGACAAGCGCTGCTGCGATGCAACAACGGAGCAGAGACATCTATCGGAAACGTGGTGACACACATCTCTACATTTCGAACAGGGAACTCTACCATAGAATACTTAACAATTACAATTTTACGAATGGATACTTTACACTTGGAATCGGTTTCCTCTAAATATTAGAAAGGTTTTCCTTAAAGAGTCGAGACTTTCTAAAGACTAAATGAGGCACACTACTTGGGGCATGCTTCTTTATCCACGTATCGCTGTGGCAGTCTCGTAACGTAGAGGTAATTGGATCTTTGGTGTTTTGAAAAAATTGGTAATATATAACTACTATAAAACAATTGTATTTTTTATGTTTCATTTTTAAGAAAATATTTCCTGTTCCCATGGGAACTTCGTGATACAAAGTATTTGCAAACTAAACTACTTATTGTTTTGCGGCCACAAAAAAAAAAACGGGTGCAGTAAATATATACTAATATATAGATTGAATAAAAATAAAAGGAATATAGACTCCGACGTAATGAAAATCTTTAATTATTCGAATAGTGTCTATCCCCTACCTTCTGGGTGCGATTCGCACCTGGCCGCATCTTACTTACATAGATGTATCTTGGTCTAAAAATTTTACATCAATATCCCGCAATGTAAATAATTCAACCGTTTGCCGTGCGCGGCTTTAACTGCAATGATATGACATGGACAGCATATAATGTTAGGGTACGATTTAAAAAAAAAACGCTTAAAATATTTATTTAACAACAAAAACAATGCCTTACAACACATTGCATGCTAATTAACACATGTTTGGTTAATCGAAAACAAGGTTTTTTAAACCAAAAAAAAAAAAAAAAGATTTTAGATAACATATTAAAATGTGATGTGTTGTTTATATATACAAATGAAAGATATGAACGTAATAACGATATATTTATTTTATATCGAAGGTACGTATTCAGAGTTACAAAAATAGACACCAGCAAATTGTGAATATTTAAATACAACTTTAAATTAAGCTAACAGAAGGTCAAATTACTGGTTGAAAACAGTAAGTGGAATATTAAATCAATAAATATTTTACTACCTTTGAAGATGCGAAAAATATCATGTCGAATACTATATTGTCGCGTTTAAATATTTTGCAAACAGAACCAAACGATGAATATATATGACTTGTTATGAACATACTAATGAATAATTGCTATCTGATATGATACAAATTTAAAATGAAAGGAAGAGAAGTCGTAGTATTGAGTAATTAGATAAAAAATATCTTCACGCAATTCCCAATACAGGGGTAGACAGAGGTCAAGTCTAGACAATTAAGTCCCTTTGACCCACCTTCCACCGAAGATATTTTCGGGACAACGTGACAGGTGGTGTGCCCGTCGCCGCCTTTATGTCCAAGCCAACGATGAAGTTCGTACATATGTTTTGAAAACTCATTTATACTGCCACCTGGGGATCGAACTAGGGTCTCTCGACTCGAAAGTCCGACCACCCAACAACTCGGCTATCGTGACTAATTACTCATAATAACTAGTCGTGAGTAATTAGATAAAAAATATCTTCACGCAATTCCCAATACAGGGGTAGACAGAGGTCAAGTCTAGACAATTAAGTCCCTTTGACCCACCTTCCACCGAAGATATTTTCGGGACAACGTGACAGGTGGTGTGCCCGTCGCCGCCTTTATGTCCAAGCCAACGATGAAGTTCGTACATATGTTTTGAAAACTCATTTATACTGCCACCTGGGGATCGAACTAGGGTCTCTCGACTCGAAAGTCCGACCACCCAACAACTCGGCTATCGTGACTAATTACTCATAATAACTAGTCGTGAGTAATTAGATAAAAAATATCTTCACGCAATTCCCAATACAGGGGTAGACAGAGGTCAAGTCTAGACAATTAAGTCCCTTTGACCCACCTTCCACCGAAGATATTTTCGGGACAACGTGACAGGTGGTGTGCCCGTCGCCGCCTTTATGTCCAAGCCAACGATGAAGTTCGTACATATGTTTTGAAAACTCATTTATACTGCCACCTGGGGATCGAACTAGGGTCTCTCGACTCGAAAGTCCGACCACCCAACAACTCGGCTATCGTGACTAATTACTCATAATAACTAGTCGTGAGTAATTAGATAAAAAATATCTTCACGCAATTCCCAATACAGGGGTAGACAGAGGTCAAGTCTAGACAATTAAGTCCCTTTGACCCACCTTCCACCGAAGATATTTTCGGGACAACGTGACAGGTGGTGTGCCCGTCGCCGCCTTTATGTCCAAGCCAACGATGAAGTTCGTACATATGTTTTGAAAACTCATTTATACTGCCACCTGGGGATCGAACTAGGGTCTCTCGACTCGAAAGTCCGACCACCCAACAACTCGGCTATCGTGACTAATTACTCATAATAACTAGTCGTGAGTAATTAGATAAAAAATATCTTCACGCAATTCCCAATACAGGGGTAGACAGAGGTCAAGTCTAGACAATTAAGTCCCTTTGACCCACCTTCCACCGAAGATATTTTCGGGACAACGTGACAGGTGGTGTGCCCGTCGCCGCCTTTATGTCCAAGCCAACGATGAAGTTCGTACATATGTTTTGAAAACTCATTTATACTGCCACCTGGGGATCGAACTAGGGTCTCTCGACTCGAAAGTCCGACCACCCAACAACTCGGCTATCGTGACTAATTACTCATAATAACTAGTCGTGAGTAATTAGATAAAAAATATCTTCACGCAATTCCCAATACAGGGGTAGACAGAGGTCAAGTCTAGACAATTAAGTCCCTTTGACCCACCTTCCACCGAAGATATTTTCGGGACAACGTGACAGGTGGTGTGCCCGTCGCCGCCTTTATGTCCAAGCCAACGATGAAGTTCGTACATATGTTTTGAAAACTCATTTATACTGCCACCTGGGGATCGAACTAGGGTCTCTCGACTCGAAAGTCCGACCACCCAACAACTCGGCTATCGTGACTAATTACTCATAATAACTAGTCGTGAGTAATTAGATCATATTAAGTAAGAGGACAGCGCGAACGCAGTCCTCACTATCAAAAATTACGCGTCCGAGTTACCCACATTAGGGGTAATCGCAGAGGTCAGCCACACCGCAGTGCAATGGAGCGGCCTCGCTCTGGGGGAACCGCCTTCTTGATCACGGTATCCCCTACGCCAGGTAAGTATGCTTTAACGAACATTGGCTGCGCCCATACCCAGCCTAGGAGAGACAAGCGCTGCTGCGATGCAACAACGGAGCAGAGACATCTATCGGAAACGTGGTGACACACATCTCTACATTTCGAACAGGGAACTCTACCATAGAATACTTAACAATTACAATTTTACGAATGGATACTTTACACTTGGAATCGGTTTCCTCTAAATATTAGAAAGGTTTTCCTTAAAGAGTCGAGACTTTCTAAAGACTAAATGAGGCACACTACTTGGGGCATGCTTCTTTATCCACGTATCGCTGTGGCAGTCTCGTAACGTAGAGGTAATTGGATCTTTGGTGTTTTGAAAAAATTGGTAATATATAACTACTATAAAACAATTGTATTTTTATGTTTCATTTTAAGAAAATATTTCCTGTTCCCATGGGAACTTCGTGATACAAAGTATTTGCAAACTAAACTACTTATTGTTTTGCGGCCACAAAAAAAAAAAAACGGGTGCAGTAAATATATACTAATATATAGATTGAATAAAAATAAAAGGAATATAGACTCCGACGTAATGAAAATCTTTAATTATTCGAATAGTGTCTATCCCCTACCTTCTGGGTGCGATTCGCACCTGGCCGCATCTTACTTACATAGATGTATCTTGGTCTAAAAATTTTACATCAATATCCCGCAATGTAAATAATTCAACCGTTTGCCGTGCGCGGCTTTAACTGCAATGATATGACATGGACAGCATATAATGTTAGGGTACGATTTAAAAAAAAAAAAAAAAACGCTTAAAATATTTATTTAACAACAAAAACAATGCCTTACAACACATTGCATGCTAATTAACACATGTTTGGTTAATCGAAAACAAGGTTTTTTAAACCAAAAAAAAAAAAAGATTTTAGATAACATATTAAAATGTGATGTGTTGTTTATATATACAAATGAAAGATATGAACGTAATAACGATATATTTATTTTATATCGAAGGTACGTATTCAGAGTTACAAAAATAGACACCAGCAAATTGTGAATATTTAAATACAACTTTAAATTAAGCTAACAGAAGGTCAAATTACTGGTTGAAAACAGTAAGTGGAATATTAAATCAATAAATATTTTACTACCTTTGAAGATGCGAAAAATATCATGTCGAATACTATATTGTCGCGTTTAAATATTTTGCAAACAGAACCAAACGATGAATATATATGACTTGTTATGAACATACTAATGAATAATTGCTATCTGATATGATACAAATTTAAAATGAAAGGAAGAGAAGTCATAGTATTGAGTAATTAGATCATATTAAGTAAGAGGACAGCGCGAACGCAGTCCTCACTATCAAAAATTACGCGTCCGAGTTACCCACATTAGGGGTAATCGCAGAGGTCAGCCACACCGCAGTGCAATGGAGCGGCCTCGCTCTGGGGGAACCGCCTTCTTGATCACGGTATCCCCTACGCCAGGTAAGTATGCTTTAACGAACATTGGCTGCGCCCATACCCAGCCTAGGAGAGACAAGCGCTGCTGCGATGCAACAACGGAGCAGAGACATCTATCGGAAACGTGGTGACACACATCTCTACATTTCGAACAGGGAACTCTACCATAGAATACTTAACAATTACAATTTTACGAATGGATACTTTACACTTGGAATCGGTTTCCTCTAAATATTAGAAAGGTTTTCCTTAAAGAGTCGAGACTTTCTAAAGACTAAATGAGGCACACTACTTGGGGCATGCTTCTTTATCCACGTATCGCTGTGGCAGTCTCGTAACGTAGAGGTAATTGGATCTTTGGTGTTTTGAAAAAATTGGTAATATATAACTACTATAAAACAATTGTATTTTTATGTTTCATTTTAAGAAAATATTTCCTGTTCCCATGGGAACTTCGTGATACAAAGTATTTGCAAACTAAACTACTTATTGTTTTGCGGCCACAAAAAAAAAAAAACAGGTGCAGTAAATATATACTAATATATAGATTGAATAAAAATAAAAGGAATATAGACTCCGACGTAATGAAAATCTTTAATTATTCGAATAGTGTCTATCCCCTACCTTCTGGGTGCGATTCGCACCTGGCCGCATCTTACTTACATAGATGTATCTTGGTCTAAAAATTTTACATCAATATCCCGCAATGTAAATAATTCAACCGTTTGCCGTGCGCGGCTTTAACTGCAATGATATGACATGGACAGCATATAATGTTAGGGTACGATTTAAAAAAAAAAACGCTTAAAATATTTATTTAACAACAAAAACAATGCCTTACAACACATTGCATGCTAATTAACACATGTTTGGTTAATCGAAAACAAGGTTTTTTAAACCAAAAAAAAAAAAAGATTTTAGATAACATATTAAAATGTGATGTGTTGTTTATATATACAAATGAAAGATATGAACGTAATAACGATATATTTATTTTATATCGAAGGTACGTATTCAGAGTTACAAAAATAGACACCAGCAAATTGTGAATATTTAAATACAACTTTAAATTAAGCTAACAGAAGGTCAAATTACTGGTTGAAAACAGTAAGTGGAATATTAAATCAATAAATATTTTACTACCTTTGAAGATGCGAAAAATATCATGTCGAATACTATATTGTCGCGTTTAAATATTTTGCAAACAGAACCAAACGATGAATATATATGACTTGTTATGAACATACTAATGAATAATTGCTATCTGATATGATACAAATTTAAAATGAAAGGAAGAGAAGTCATAGTATTGAGTAATTAGATAAAAAAAATATCTTCACGCAATTCCCAATACAGGGGTAGACAGAGGTCAAGTCTAGACAATTAAGTCCCTTTGACCCACCTTCCACCGAAGATATTTTCGGGACAACGTGACAGGTGGTGTGCCCGTCGCCGCCTTTATGTCCAAGCCAACGATGAAGTTCGTACATATGTTTTGAAAACTCATTTATACTGCCACCTGGGGATCGAACTAGGGTCTCTCGACTCGAAAGTCCGACCACCCAACAACTCGGCTATCGTGACTAATTACTCATAATAACTAGTCGTGAGTAATTAGATCATATTAAGTAAGAGGACAGCGCGAACGCAGTCCTCACTATCAAAAATTACGCGTCCGAGTTACCCACATTAGGGGTAATCGCAGAGGTCAGCCACACCGCAGTGCAATGGAGCGGCCTCGCTCTGGGGGAACCGCCTTCTTGATCACGGTATCCCCTACGCCAGGTAAGTATGCTTTAACGAACATTGGCTGCGCCCATACCCAGCCTAGGAGAGACAAGCGCTGCTGCGATGCAACAACGGAGCAGAGACATCTATCGGAAACGTGGTGACACACACATCTCTACATTTCGAACAGGGAACTCTACCATAGAATACTTAACAATTACAATTTTACGAATGGATACTTTACACTTGGAATCGGTTTCCTCTAAATATTAGAAAGGTTTTCCTTAAAGAGTCGAGACTTTCTAAAGACTAAATGAGGCACACTACTTGGGGCATGCTTCTTTATCCACGTATCGCTGTGGCAGTCTCGTAACGTAGAGGTAATTGGATCTTTGGTGTTTTGAAAAAATTGGTAATATATAACTACTATAAAACAATTGTATTTTTTATGTTTCATTTTTAAGAAAATATTTCCTGTTCCCATGGGAACTTCGTGATACAAAGTATTTGCAAACTAAACTACTTATTGTTTTGCGGCCACAAAAAAACGGGTGCAGTAAATATATACTAATATATAGATTGAATAAAAATAAAAGGAATATAGACTCCGACGTAATGAAAATCTTTAATTATTCGAATAGTGTCTATCCCCTACCTTCTGGGTGCGATTCGCACCTGGCCGCATCTTACTTACATAGATGTATCTTGGTCTAAAAATTTTACATCAATATCCCGCAATGTAAATAATTCAACCGTTTGCCGTGCGCGGCTTTAACTGCAATGATATGACATGGACAGCATATAATGTTAGGGTACGATTTAAAAAAAAAACGCTTAAAATATTTATTTAACAACAAAAACAATGCCTTACAACACATTGCATGCTAATTAACACATGTTTGGTTAATCGAAAACAAGGTTTTTTAAACCAAAAAAAAAAAAAGATTTTAGATAACATATTAAAATGTGATGTGTTGTTTATATATACAAATGAAAGATATGAACGTAATAACGATATATTTATTTTATATCGAAGGTACGTATTCAGAGTTACAAAAATAGACACCAACAAATTGTGAATATTTAAATACAACTTTAAATTAAGCTAACAGAAGGTCAAATTACTGGTTGAAAACAGTAAGTGGAATATTAAATCAATAAATATTTTACTACCTTTGAAGATGCGAAAAATATCATGTCGAATACTATATTGTCGCGTTTAAATATTTTGTTAAGTCACGATAGCCGAGTGGTTGGGTGGTCGGAATTTCGAGTCAATAGACCCGAGTTCGATCCCCAGTTGGCAGGCTCGTACCAATGGGTTTTCAAAACTTATGTACGAATATCGTTGGCTTGGACATAAAGGCGGCGACGGGCTCACCACCTGTCACGTTGTCCCGAAAATATCTTCGGTGAAAGGTGGGTCGAAGGGACTTAATTGTCTAGACTCGGCCTCTGTCTACCCCTGTATTGGGAATTGCGTGAATATATTTTTTTTTTTTTTTTAAATATTTTGCAAACAGAACCAAACGATGAATATATATGACTTGTTATGAACATACTAATGAATAATTGCTATCTGATATGATACAAATTTAAAATGAAAGGAAGAGAAGTCGTAGTATTGAGTAATTAGATAAAAAATATCTTCACGCAATTCCCAATACAGGGGTAGACAGAGGTCAAGTCTAGACAATTAAGTCCCTTTGACCCACCTTCCACCGAAGATATTTTCGGGACAACGTGACAGGTGGTGTGCCCGTCGCCGCCTTTATGTCCAAGCCAACGATGAAGTTCGTACATATGTTTTGAAAACTCATTTATACTGCCACCTGGGGATCGAACTAGGGTCTCTCGACTCGAAAGTCCGACCACCCAACAACTCGGCTATCGTGACTAATTACTCATAATAACTAGTCGTGAGTAATTAGATCATATTAAGTAAGAGGACAGCGCGAACGCAGTCCTCACTATCAAAAATTACGCGTCCGAGTTACCCACATTAGGGGTAATCGCAGAGGTCAGCCACACCGCAGTGCAATGGAGCGGCCTCGCTCTGGGGGAACCGCCTTCTTGATCACGGTATCCCCTACGCCAGGTAAGTATGCTTTAACGAACATTGGCTGCGCCCATACCCAGCCTAGGAGAGACAAGCGCTGCTGCGATGCAACAACGGAGCAGAGACATCTATCGGAAACGTGGTGACACACACATCTCTACATTTCGAACAGGGAACTCTACCATAGAATACTTAACAATTACAATTTTACGAATGGATACTTTACACTTGGAATCGGTTTCCTCTAAATATTAGAAAGGTTTTCCTTAAAGAGTCGAGACTTTCTAAAGACTAAATGAGGCACACTACTTGGGGCATGCTTCTTTATCCACGTATCGCTGTGGCAGTCTCGTAACGTAGAGGTAATTGGATCTTTGGTGTTTTGAAAAAATTGGTAATATATAACTACTATAAAACAATTGTATTTTTTATGTTTCATTTTTAAGAAAATATTTCCTGTTCCCATGGGAACTTCGTGATACAAAGTATTTGCAAACTAAACTACTTATTGTTTTGCGGCCACAAAAAAAAAAACGGGTGCAGTAAATATATACTAATATATAG
The DNA here is from genome assembly GCA_029286605.1 of Sericinus montela. Taxonomy (NCBI): domain Eukaryota; kingdom Metazoa; phylum Arthropoda; class Insecta; order Lepidoptera; family Papilionidae; genus Sericinus; species Sericinus montela. Next base: position 14,309 of record JAGSMR010000047.1, read on the forward strand.
ATTGAATAAAAATAAAAAGGAATATAGACTCCGACGTAATGAAAATCTTTAATTATTCGAATAGTGTCTATCCCCTACCTTCTGGGTGCGATTCGCACCTGGCCGCATCTTACTTACATAGATGTATCTTGGTCTAAAAATTTTACATCAATATCCCGCAATGTAAATAATTCAACCGTTTGCCGTGCGCGGCTTTAACTGCAATGATATGACATGGACAGCATATAATGTTAGGGTACGATTTAAAAAAAAAACGCTTAAAATATTTATTTAACAACAAAAACAATGCCTTACAACACATTGCATGCTAATTAACACATGTTTGGTTAATCGAAAACAAGGTTTTTTAAACCAAAAAAAAAAAAAAGATTTTAGATAACATATTAAAATGTGATGTGTTGTTTATATATACAAATGAAAGATATGAACGTAATAACGATATATTTATTTTATATCGAAGGTACGTATTCAGAGTTACAAAAATAGACACCAGCAAATTGTGAATATTTAAATACAACTTTAAATTAAGCTAACAGAAGGTCAAATTACTGGTTGAAAACAGTAAGTGGAATATTAAATCAATAAATATTTTACTACCTTTGAAGATGCGAAAAAATATCATGTCGAATACTATATTGTCGCGTTTAAATATTTTGCAAACAGAACCAAACGATGAATATATATGACTTGTTATGAACATACTAATGAATAATTGCTATCTGATATGATACAAATTTAAAATGAAAGGAAGAGAAGTCGTAGTATTGAGTAATTAGATAAAAAAAATATCTTCACGCAATTCCCAATACAGGGGTAGACAGAGGTCAAGTCTAGACAATTAAGTCCCTTTGACCCACCTTCCACCGAAGATATTTTCGGGACAACGTGACAGGTGGTGTGCCCGTCGCCGCCTTTATGTCCAAGCCAACGATGAAGTTCGTACATATGTTTTGAAAACTCATTTATACTGCCACCTGGGGATCGAACTAGGGTCTCTCGACTCGAAAGTCCGACCACCCAACAACTCGGCTATCGTGACTAATTACTCATAATAACTAGTCGTGAGTAATTAGATCATATTAAGTAAGAGGACAGCGCGAACGCAGTCCTCACTATCAAAAATTACGCGTCCGAGTTACCCACATTAGGGGTAATCGCAGAGGTCAGCCACACCGCAGTGCAATGGAGCGGCCTCGCTCTGGGGGAACCGCCTTCTTGATCACGGTATCCCCTACGCCAGGTAAGTATGCTTTAACGAACATTGGCTGCGCCCATGCCCAGCCTAGGAGAGACAAGCGCTGCTGCGATGCAACAACGGAGCAGAGACATCTATCGGAAACGTGGTGACACACACATCTCTACATTTCGAACAGGGAACTCTACCATAGAATACTTAACAATTACAATTTTACGAATGGATACTTTACACTTGGAATCGGTTTCCTCTAAATATTAGAAAGGTTTTCCTTAAAGAGTCGAGACTTTCTAAAGACTAAATGAGGCACACTACTTGGGGCATGCTTCTTTATCCACGTATCGCTGTGGCAGTCTCGTAACGTAGAGGTAATTGGATCTTTGGTGTTTTGAAAAAATTGGTAATATATAACTACTATAAAACAATTGTATTTTTATGTTTCATTTTAAGAAAATATTTCCTGTTCCCATGGGAACTTCGTGATACAAAGTATTTGCAAACTAAACTACTTATTGTTTTGCGGCCACAAAAAAAAAAAAACGCTTAAAATATTTATTTAACAACAAAAACAATGCCTTACAACACATTGCATGCTAATTAACACATGTTTGGTTAATCGAAAACAAGGTTTTTAAACCAAAAAAAAAAAAACGCTTAAAATATTTATTTAACAACAAAAACAATGCCTTACAACACATTGCATGCTAATTAACACATGTTTGGTTAATCGAAAACAAGGTTTTTAAACCAAAAAAAAAAAAACGCTTAAAATATTTATTTAACAACAAAAACAATGCCTTACAACACATTGCATGCTAATTAACACATGTTTGGTTAATCGAAAACAAGGTTTTTAAACCAAAAAAAAAAAAACGCTTAAAATATTTATTTAACAACAAAAACAATGCCTTACAACACATTGCATGCTAATTAACACATGTTTGGTTAATCGAAAACAAGGTTTTTAAACCAAAAAAAAAAAAACGCTTAAAATATTTATTTAACAACAAAAACAATGCCTTACAACACATTGCATGCTAATTAACACATGTTTGGTTAATCGAAAACAAGGTTTTTAAACCAAAAAAAAAAAAACGCTTAAAATATTTATTTAACAACAAAAACAATGCCTTACAACACATTGCATGCTAATTAACACATGTTTGGTTAATCGAAAACAAGGTTTTTTAAACCAAAAAAAAAAAAAGATTTTAGATAACATATTAAAATGTGATGTGTTGTTTATATATACAAATGAAAGATATGAACGTAATAACGATATATTTATTTTATATCGAAGGTACGTATTCAGAGTTACAAAAATAGACACCAGCAAATTGTGAATATTTAAATACAACTTTAAATTAAGCTAACAGAAGGTCAAATTACTGGTTGAAAACAGTAAGTGGAATATTAAATCAATAAATATTTTACTACCTTTGAAGATGCGAAAAAATATCATGTCGAATACTATATTGTCGCGTTTAAATATTTTGTTAAGTCACGATAGCCGAGTGGTTGGGTGGTCGGAATTTCGAGTCAATAGACCCGAGTTCGATCCCCAGTTGGCAGGCTCGTACCAATGGGTTTTTCAAAAACTTATGTACGAATATCGTTGGCTTGGACATAAAGGCGGCGACGGGCTCACCACCTGTCACGTTGTCCCGAAAATATCTTCGGTGAAAGGTGGGTCGAAGGGACTTAATTGTCTAGACTCGGCCTCTGTCTACCCCTGTATTGGGAATTGCGTGAATATATTTTTTTTTTTTAAATATTTTGCAAACAGAACCAAACGATGAATATATATGACTTGTTATGAACATACTAATGAATAATTGCTATCTGATATGATACAAATTTAAAATGAAAGGAAGAGAAGTCGTAGTATTGAGTAATTAGATAAAAAAAATATCTTCACGCAATTCCCAATACAGGGGTAGACAGAGGTCAAGTCTAGACAATTAAGTCCCTTTGACCCACCTTCCACCGAAGATATTTTCGGGACAACGTGACAGGTGGTGTGCCCGTCGCCGCCTTTATGTCCAAGCCAACGATGAAGTTCGTACATATGTTTTGAAAAAATTGGTAATATATAACTACTATAAAACAATTGTATTTTTATGTTTCATTTTTAAGAAAATATTTCCTGTTCCCATGGGAACTTCGTGATACAAAGTATTTGCAAACTAAACTACTTATTGTTTTGCGGCCACAAAAAAAAAAAAAGATTTTAGATAACATATTAAAATGTGATGTGTTGTTTATATATACAAATGAAAGATATGAACGTAATAACGATATATTTATTTTATATCGAAGGTACGTATTCAGAGTTACAAAAATAGACACCAGCAAATTGTGAATATTTAAATACAACTTTAAATTAAGCTAACAGAAGGTCAAATTACTGGTTGAAAACAGTAAGTGGAATATTAAATCAATAAATATTTTACTACCTTTGAAGATGCGAAAAAATATCATGTCGAATACTATATTGTCGCGTTTAAATATTTTGCAAACAGAACCAAACGATGAATATATATGACTTGTTATGAACATACTAATGAATAATTGCTATCTGATATGATACAAATTTAAAATGAAAGGAAGAGAAGTCATAGTATTGAGTAATTAGATAAAAAAAATATCTTCACGCAATTCCCAATACAGGGGTAGACAGAGGTCAAGTCTAGACAATTAAGTCCCTTTGACCCACCTTCCACCGAAGATATTTTCGGGACAACGTGACAGGTGGTGAGCCCGTCGCCGCCTTTATGTCCAAGCCAACGATGAAGTTCGTACATATGTTTTGAAAAAATTGGTAATATATAACTACTATAAAACAATTGTATTTTTATGTTTCATTTTTAAGAAAATATTTCCTGTTCCATGGGAACTTCGTGATACAAAGTATTTGCAAACTAAACTACTTATTGTTTTGCGGCCACAAAAAAAAAAAAAGATTTTAGATAACATATTAAAATGTGATGTGTTGTTTATATATACAAATGAAAGATATGAACGTAATAACGATATATTTATTTTATATCGAAGGTACGTATTCAGAGTTACAAAATAGACACCAGCAAATTGTGAATATTTAAATACAACTTTAAATTAAGCTAACAGAAGGTCAAATTACTGGTTGAAAACAGTAAGTGGAATATTAAATCAATAAATATTTTACTACCTTTGAAGATGCGAAAAATATCATGTCGAATACTATATTGTCGCGTTTAAATATTTTGCAAACAGAACCAAACGATGAATATATATGACTTGTTATGAACATACTAATGAATAATTGCTATCTGATATGATACAAATTTAAAATGAAAGGAAGAGAAGTCGTAGTATTGAGTAATTAGATAAAAAATATCTTCACGCAATTCCCAATACAGGGGTAGACAGAGGTCAAGTCTAGACAATTAAGTCCCTTTGACCCACCTTCCACCGAAGATATTTTCGGGACAACGTGACAGGTGGTGAGCCCGTCGCCGCCTTTATGTCCAAGCCAACGATGAAGTTCGTACATATGTTTTGAAAAAATTGGTAATATATAACTACTATAAAACAATTGTATTTTTATGTTTCATTTTTAAGAAAATATTTCCTGTTCCATGGGAACTTCGTGATACAAAGTATTTGCAAACTAAACTACTTATTGTTTTGCGGCCACAAAAAAAAAAAAAGATTTTAGATAACATATTAAAATGTGATGTGTTGTTTATATATACAAATGAAAGATATGAACGTAATAACGATATATTTATTTTATATCGAAGGTACGTATTCAGAGTTACAAAATAGACACCAGCAAATTGTGAATATTTAAATACAACTTTAAATTAAGCTAACAGAAGGTCAAATTACTGGTTGAAAACAGTAAGTGGAATATTAAATCAATAAATATTTTACTACCTTTGAAGATGCGAAAAAATATCATGTCGAATACTATATTGTCGCGTTTAAATATTTTGCAAACAGAACCAAACGATGAATATATATGACTTGTTATGAACATACTAATGAATAATTGCTATCTGATATGATACAAATTTAAAATGAAAGGAAGAGAAGTCATAGTATTGAGTAATTAGATAAAAAAAATATCTTCACGCAATTCCCAATACAGGGGTAGACAGAGGTCAAGTCTAGACAATTAAGTCCCTTTGACCCACCTTCCACCGAAGATATTTTCGGGACAACGTGACAGGTGGTGAGCCCGTCGCCGCCTTTATGTCCAAGCCAACGATGAAGTTCGTACATATGTTTTTGAAAAACTCATTTATACTGCCACCTGGGGATCGAACTAGGGTCTCTCGACTCGAAAGTCCGACCACCCAACAACTCGGCTATCGTGACTAATTACTCATAATAACTGGTCGTGAGTAATTAGATAAAAAATATCTTCACGCAATTCCCAATACAGGGGTAGACAGAGGTCAAGTCTAGACAATTAAGTCCCTTTGACCCACCTTCCACCGAAGATATTTTCGGGACAACGTGACAGGTGGTGAGCCCGTCGCCGCCTTTATGTCCAAGCCAACGATGAAGTTCGTACATATGTTTTGAAAAAATTGGTAATATATAACTACTATAAAACAATTGTATTTTTATGTTTCATTTTTAAGAAAATATTTCCTGTTCCATGGGAACTTCGTGATACAAAGTATTTGCAAACTAAACTACTTATTGTTTTGCGGCCACAAAAAAAAAAAAACAGGTGCAGTAAATATATACTAATATATAGATTGAATAAAAATAAAAGGAATATAGACTCCGACGTAATGAAAATCTTTAATTATTCGAATAGTGTCTATCCCCTACCTTCTGGGTGCGATTCGCACCTGGCCGCATCTTACTTACATAGATGTATCTTGGTCTAAAAATTTTACATCAATATCCCGCAATGTAAATAATTCAACCGTTTGCCGTGCGCGGCTTTAACTGCAATGATATGACATGGACAGCATATAATGTTAGGGTACGATTTAAAAAAAAAACGCTTAAAATATTTATTTAACAACAAAAACAATGCCTTACAACACATTGCATGCTAATTAACACATGTTTGGTTAATCGAAAACAAGGTTTTTAAACCAAAAAAAAAAAAACGCTTAAAATATTTATTTAACAACAAAAACAATGCCTTACAACACATTGCATGCTAATTAACACATGTTTGGTTAATCGAAAACAAGGTTTTTTAAACCAAAAAAAAAAAAAGATTTTAGATAACATATTAAAATGTGATGTGTTGTTTATATATACAAATGAAAGATATGAACGTAATAACGATATATTTATTTTATATCGAAGGTACGTATTCAGAGTTACAAAATAGACACCAGCAAATTGTGAATATTTAAATACAACTTTAAATTAAGCTAACAGAAGGTCAAATTACTGGTTGAAAACAGTAAGTGGAATATTAAATCAATAAATATTTTACTACCTTTGAAGATGCGAAAAATATCATGTCGAATACTATATTGTCGCGTTTAAATATTTTGCAAACAGAACCAAACGATGAATATATATGACTTGTTATGAACATACTAATGAATAATTGCTATCTGATATGATACAAATTTAAAATGAAAGGAAGAGAAGTCATAGTATTGAGTAATTAGATAAAAAATATCTTCACGCAATTCCCAATACAGGGGTAGACAGAGGTCAAGTCTAGACAATTAAGTCCCTTTGACCCACCTTCCACCGAAGATATTTTCGGGACAACGTGACAGGTGGTGAGCCCGTCGCCGCCTTTATGTCCAAGCCAACGATGAAGTTCGTACATATGTTTTGAAAAAATTGGTAATATATAACTACTATAAAACAATTGTATTTTTATGTTTCATTTTTAAGAAAATATTTCCTGTTCCATGGGAACTTCGTGATACAAAGTATTTGCAAACTAAACTACTTATTGTTTTGCGGCCACAAAAAAAAAAAAGCAGATGCGTGGTTCTACCACTGATAGAAAGTTTTAATTATGTTTTATACTCACCACAATCAACGATTTCATGGAATATGTAGTTGGTGATAGTAACAGGTTGTTTTATCCACGGATGGGACATTAGTTGCGGCACGGTGCATCTCTGTGTGGGCTCTTTGCATAACATCCAACAGAGTAGTTGTTCTAAGTCTGTAAAATTGAAATTAAAATGTAAGCAGGGAACATTTGAATTAGTATGTCAGATCTGCCATCAACCTATTATAGGGGGTTACACTCCTTTTACAATAGTATGAGACACCACCTTACTCCTCGGGGATAGTTTATGTGGGAAGTAAGCCTAGATTCAAACCTTTGCGTTAACTTTGAAAATTTATTTTTATAAATAAAAAATAAATACCTTCACGCAATTTCCAATACAGGGGTTGACTGAGGTCTAGTTTAGACAATTAAGTCCCTTCCACCCACCTTCCACCGAAGATGTTTTCGGGACACCGTGACAGGTGGTGAGCCCATCGCCGTCTTTATGTCCAAGCTAACGATGAAGTTCGTACATATGTTTTGAAAAACTCATTTATACTGCCACCTGGGGATCGAACTAGGGTCTCTCGACTCGAAAGTCCGACCACCCAACAACTCGGCTATCGTGACTAATTACTCATAATAACTAGTCGTGAGTAATTAGATAAAAAATATCTTCACGCAATTCCCAATACAGGGGTAGACAGAGGTCAAGTCTAGACAATTAAGTCCCTTTGACCCACCTTCCACCGAAGATATTTTCGGGACAACGTGACAGGTGGTGAGCCCGTCGCCGCCTTTATGTCCAAGCCAACGATGAAGTTCGTACATATGTTTTTGAAAAACTCATTTATACTGCCACCTGGGGATCGAACTAGGGTCTCTCGACTCGAAAGTCCGACCACCCAACAACTCGGCTATCGTGACTAATTACTCATAATAACTAGTCGTGAGTAATTAGATAAAAAATATCTTCACGCAATTCCCAATACAGGGGTAGACAGAGGTCAAGTCTAGACAATTAAGTCCCTTTGACCCACCTTCCACCGAAGATATTTTCGGGACAACGTGACAGGTGGTGAGCCCGTCGCCGCCTTTATGTCCAAGCCAACGATGAAGTTCGTACATATGTTTTGAAAAACTCATTTATACTGCCACCTGGGGATCGAACTAGGGTCTCTCGACTCGAAAGTCCGACCACCCAACAACTCGGCTATCGTGACTAATTACTCATAATAACTAGTCGTGAGTAATTAGATAAAAAATATCTTCACGCAATTCCCAATACAGGGGTAGACAGAGGTCAAGTCTAGACAATTAAGTCCCTTTGACCCACCTTCCACCGAAGATATTTTCGGGACAACGTGACAGGTGGTGAGCCCGTCGCCGCCTTTATGTCCAAGCCAACGATGAAGTTCGTACATATGTTTTTGAAAAACTCATTTATACTGCCACCTGGGGATCGAACTAGGGTCTCTCGACTCGAAAGTCCGACCACCCAACAACTCGGCTATCGTGACTAATTACTCATAATAACTAGTCGTGAGTAATTAGATAAAAAATATCTTCACGCAATTCCCAATACAGGGGTAGACAGAGGTCAAGTCTAGACAATTAAGTCCCTTTGACCCACCTTCCACCGAAGATATTTTCAGGACAACGTGACAGGTGGTGTGCCCGTCGCCGCCTTTATGTCCAAGCCAACGATGAAGTTCGTACATATGTTTTGAAAAACTCATTTATACTGCCACCTGGGGATCGAACTCAGGTCCTTTGACGTGAGTTCGACCCCCACAAGAAAAAGTGAGATAAAGAGACATGTATTTCTATAGTTTATTATTGCAAATATGATTGGTTTATGTACAAAAGCATTAAATGTAACAACTCTAAGACAATTGTTAAATCTAAAATATACAAAGGGAACTGTAATGTAATATTTCGTGACATATTGAATAGGTCACCATGATACATATTAAATATAAAAGTTGTTTTCTAGAAACTGAGGGTGAACTGGAATATATATAAAATAAAAGTCAGAACTAATTATGATACCCATTGGTATGAGTCACTGCCACTTGGGGATCGAACCCGGATCTCTTGACTCGAAATTCCGATCACACATCCACTCGGCTATCGTGACTAATTACTCATAATAACTAGTCGTGAGTAATTAGATAAAAAATATCTTCACGCAATTCCCAATACAGGGGTAGACAGAGGTCAAGTCTAGACAATTAAGTCCCTTTGACCCACCTTCCACCGAAGATATTTTCGGGACAACGTGACAGGTGGTGTGCCCGTCGCCGCCTTTATGTCCAAGCCAACGATGAAGTTCGTACATATGTTTTGAAAACTCATTTATACTGCCACCTGGGGATCGAACTAGGGTCTCTCGACTCGAAAGTCCGACCACCCAACAACTCGGCTATCGTGACTAATTACTCATAATAACTAGTCGTGAGTAATTAGATAAAAAATATCTTCACGCAATTCCCAATACAGGGGTAGACAGAGGTCAAGTCTAGACAATTAAGTCCCTTTGACCCACCTTCCACCGAAGATATTTTCGGGACAACGTGACAGGTGGTGTGCCCGTCGCCGCCTTTATGTCCAAGCCAACGATGAAGTTCGTACATATGTTTTGAAAACTCATTTATACTGCCACCTGGGGATCGAACTAGGGTCTCTCGACTCGAAAGTCCGACCACCCAACAACTCGGCTATCGTGACTAATTACTCATAATAACTAGTCGTGAGTAATTAGATAAAAAATATCTTCACGCAATTCCCAATACAGGGGTAGACAGAGGTCAAGTCTAGACAATTAAGTCCCTTTGACCCACCTTCCACCGAAGATATTTTCGGGACAACGTGACAGGTGGTGTGCCCGTCGCCGCCTTTATGTCCAAGCCAACGATGAAGTTCGTACATATGTTTTGAAAACTCATTTATACTGCCACCTGGGGATCGAACTAGGGTCTCTCGTATCTGAAAATATCGAAGACAAATACTTTATCTAAAATCCTATAGTACAATACAAAACTGAAGGTTACAATCATTAATATATAGAATATATTAATGATAGTAACCTTCAGTTAATTGCTCCCATGCTTGTTTTAATTACATTCAATATAGTATTTATTTTGATTAAAAAAAATACAAAAAGAGGTTACATTCGCCTGTATCCTATTCTCCTTAAAAGGAACCTCATCACAGAACGATGATAGATTTTTTTTTATAGAAAAGGGAGGCAAACGAGCAGGTGGCTCACGTGATGGTAAGTGATCACCGCCGCCCATGAACACCCGCAATACCAGAGGCATAGCAGATGCGTTGCCTCCCTTAGAGTGCCCGCCCCCCAGAATTGGGGGAGGGGAGTGTGTGGGCCACCGGTTATCTGCACTCACCAGATGAAACGCAGAAGTTTGTTAGACTTCTACTTCACGCCGGTATTCTGTCAGGTCGTGGTACTTCCCCGGTCGAGCCGGCCCATTCATGCAACAACAAAAGCTGATGCGTGGCTCTACCACTGTTAAAATTTGTTTTGTCGATTTTGGAGAAGGAGAAGCACCCTGATTTTCTAAAAGTTGTTTTCTAGAAACTGAGGGTGAACTGGAATATATATAAAATAAAAGTCAGAACTAATTATGATACCCATTGGTATGAGTCACTGCCACTTGGGGATCGAACCCGGATCTCTTGACTCGAAATTCCGATCACACATCCACTCGGCTATCGTGACTTCTTATGTACGAATTATGTCGTTGGCTTGGACATAAAGACGGCGACGGGCTCACCACCTGTCACGTTGTTCCGAAAATATCTTCGGTGGAAAGTGGGTCGAAGGAATTTGATTGTCTAGACTAGACCTCTGTCTACCCCTGTATTGGGAATTGCGTGAAGATATTTATTTATTATTTATTTATAACTAATTACAAGCAGCAATACCTAGAACACCTGTAACAACCTCCTAACCTTTGTGATTACTGGCGACGTGGATTTTTTGAGATAATAACGAATATATATTCGTAAAAAGTTCATCATATTTTTGAATTTAAAACTGATTTCATGTGCAATTTTTATGAAATAGATAAATGAAAAATTTCAGAACGGAATATAGAAGATGTATATTGAGACATATATTATGCACCCATAGAAAGTCTAAGGGAGAATTACGTGATTTAAATAATTTTATGATTTTATGATCAAACATACATTATTACATCTAAAAATAAAAAAGATATCTTCACGCATTTCCCAACACAGGGGTAGACAGAGGTCTAGTCTAGGCAATTAAGTCCCTTTGACCCATCCTGCACTGAAGATATTTTCGGGACCACGTGACACAGGTGGTGCGCCCGTAGCCGTCTTTATGTCTAATCCAACGATATAATTCGTACATATGTTTTTGAAAAACCCATTGGTACGAGCCTGCCACCTGGGGATCGAACTCGCGTCTCTCGACTCGTAATTCCGACCACCCAACCTAGACTAGACATCATGACTTAAACAAAAAAAAAAAAAGAGACGCGTAAAATCCCGTGTATACTTATTGCCGGCCAGGACTTCGGGGCTGCAGTACTCCGTGGTGCCGTAGAACGTGGAGAACTGCGTGTCCGGGCTCATGAAGGTGGCCGAGCCGAAGTCGATCAGCTTCACGTGGAACTTGTTGTCGATGATCACGTTCTCGTCCTTTATGTCGCGGTGCAGGATGTTCAGGGAGTGCAGGTACTCCACCGCTTGGCCTATCTGAAATTATTCAACACGTTTTTTTTTAGAAGACCCGATATCCTCCGCCGATATCTTTCCTCGTCGAATAAGGTGGACTGGTAGACCATTTTAAAATTAGGAGTTAACAATAAAACATGAGTAACTAAACAGTCAAGTTTGTTAGTGACCCTGTCTTCGAAGCTAAGGATTGCGGGGTCCAAACCTGCTAAGGCCAAATATTTGCGTGATGGCTATTTATGTATATACAATATGTAATTGTAAAAGATATTGTACCGTCAGCTTGGACATTAAGACGGTGACAGGCTCACCACCTATCACACTGTCCTAAATAAGCATCGGTGAAGGGGCTAGAAAGGACTTCATTGTCTACCTCTGAACTCTGCCAACCCCAGTATGGGAAATTGCGTGAAGATATTCACGTGTCTTTACTTTAAACTAATAGTTGTTAAATGGTTCTTGATTGTGTGGAGGGATATGTTGATAAGTTTCTACAGGTGACTAATGTATTGTGTATTTTTAAAGGTGTCTACTAATACATTCTTTTGTGTTGTGTATTGACAAAAGCCAATGATTACCGACAGATGGTTTTTACAAACCAAAATTTTGCAAGGTGATCGCCAAAAGGTGATTATGGCAAATCCTCCTTGTCGGAGAGTCTTATGAGTCTTGTGCAGAGGAATAAGTTTTATTCCTTTTAAAAAAACATTGTTTAATTAGAAAATAGAGAAATTCGTTTTGTTTAATGATTCTCTAAGAAATCGATTATGACTAACTGACATATACATACATACATACGTAACGGCATGTTAAAGTCCACTGCAGGATATATGCCTCTCCCATAGGGGGGATTTGCCATAATCGCCACGATTGGCAGGCGGATTGGCGATTGCAGTACCAGACCACTCGCACCTCTGACTCTGATGCCCATCTTCGGTATGATGATTTTGGTCTGATATTTTTAGAGATGGTTATCCCGCCATCTATCTGTTGCCATAAAGATATTCAAGGCTGTTTCCCTTAGTCGCCTCTTACGACACCCACGAGAAGAAAGGGAGTGGCAACATTCTTAAACTGTTTCCACACGGAATGACATATGTGACAACAAAATTACAAAAATAAACAGTATCAATATCTGACTGTCATTGAACTGACTGTCTGAATATCAGTATCTGACAAGGTCAAAATACATTGAAATTATTATCATAAACATTTGACTTTTCACAAATGCATTACCTGTCTGAAAATGTAACTGATAAGCGGCTCGTCTAGTTTCGGCCTGCGTTCAATAAATTCGAACAGATCCATCCCCGCACCGTGCTTCTCCATCACCATTTGGAAATACTTATCGTTCTCGAACACATCCACCACGCTCACCTGAAACGCAGAAACGAACACAACTTTATCATTTCAAATGTTATAAAAATTTTTATTTACAGAAAAAAAAATATGTTAATATTTACAATACTTAATAATTAAAAACTATTATAATCGTGGAGCCCTACTCCTCGTGGCATGGTACCAAGAATGCTGGCTGCATTTCCACGTTGAATGGCTAGACTTAACCGTTGAGAACCAGCCCTCTTGTCACCAGCGTAATTGTAATTTCAAATTAGATTGTTAAAAGACGCTTCGAGGAAGTAGAGAATGTGGTAATATTCTCGCTGGCTAACCCAAAAGTGATGATGCATAAAGATATAACGAAAATCCCAGTGTGTTGTAGTTACAATATAAAATCTTAATTACTTCCTCATAATGTTTATTCCATAGTCACGATAGCCGAGCTGTTGGATGATCGGAATTCGTGTCAAGATACCAAAGTTCGACCCTCAATTAGAAGCCTCGTATCAATGGATTTTTTTTCTTCAAAATTTATGTACGATTTAAGCCGTTGACTTGAACATAAAGCGCCGTCTTTACCGCGCTCACCACCGCCACGCTGTCCTAAAAATATCTTCGGTGGAGTGGGTTGAAAGGACTTAAAAGTTTAAACCGTCTACCTCTATATTGGAAAAGGCGTGAAGATATTTTTTTACAAAGATATTAATATTTAATTTAATAACCTGAATTTTGATAATACATATTTAAAAAAAAAAACACTTTATGGTGGTATGTTCGGACATCGACGTACAGACCAGTTTCTAAAATGTGCGTGCCCACGTGGGTCACTGGCATGCATTTACTTATTCTTTGTACAATCGACTAAATAATTATTATACACATCACAAGCCTTTCATTTACAACATCCGTAATGTCCTCTATAGGTTGTCATATTTTTTTCTTACTTTATATCAGAAGTATTTTGAAAAGCGCCCATACCTCTATTTGGGAATTAAAAACATGAATAAAAAAATGATAAACAATAACGTAAACATTTCGGTTCATGTAAACATTGACTTACGATATTAGGATGTTTCAAGGTCAACAGCAGACTGAGCTCCAGCGGCACCTTGCGTCCATCCGGCCCGTCCACCCAGAACTGAGCGCCCACTTTCTCCTTCAGGATAAATTTTGCGACAGTGAGAAGTCGATCCGATCGTCGGTATGCCATCTTAACGCAACCATAAGCTCCTTTGCCTGTTTAAAAAAAATATTGTTTGTTTAAAATATTGTCAATAGTGACAATTTGTATTTGAATGCCATAAAGGCATTAAATCCAGGAGGAATCCTGTTTCCCATGTGCGACGTAAGAAGTTACAGAGCAAAAAGCACTAAAATGACACTTCACGCCATGCTCAATACAGGGGTAGAGAGGTCTATTCTAAACAATTAAATTTCTTCGACCCACCTTCCACCGAAAACATTTTTCGACAAATGTGACAGGTGGTGATCCCGTCTCCCTCTTATGTCCAAGCCAAAGATATAATAGTACATAAGTTTTTGAAACATCTTATTGGTACGAGCCAGCCACCTGGAACTCGGGTCTCTTGACACTCTTCACTCACACAACTACACAGCTGTTGTTGTGTCTCTATTTTGTAGTTATATAGTTGGCCTTGGATATGAAGGCTCACCACATGTCACGTTGTTTCAAAAATTTCTTTGTTGAAAGGTAGGTCGAAAAGACTTAAATGTCTTGCCCTCTGTCTACCCCTGTATTGGGAATATCCTGAAGTATGATGTATTTAATTTTATTTTACTATTTTAAGTGGTAGAAATGAGTAGTAGAATATGATACAGACCCAAAAAAATCCTGGCAGAGGAGTCTACGATCTTTAGAACTGATACCATTCTACTCATTTATAAAGACTGCAGAGATCACTAATTTTCAGCGCAACTGTTAATTTTATACAAATAATTTACATCAGAACAACCTTACCTATTTGTTTCAGTGTGACATAATGTTTGCTGTAATCGCCAGCTACTTGCTCGTCACCGCATTGACTCATCATCGACATGGATTGCGGTCTACTGCTAGCAGATTTGTTGCCCTGAAATTGTGTTCGAAATGCGATTAATATAGTTACTGTATTTGACAAGGTAAAAATTAAGTCAAAATAAAAATTAAGTAGTTTTGACTTGAATAAAGTTAAAAATTAAGTATTTCTATTCCGACGTTAAATACATCTTGACAAGAAATATAAGACTTTTTAGCTCAACCATTTTTACTCTATTCCTATTCATTTAATTTCAAAAATTTTCTGAATATTTTTCAGAAATTTTATTTTATTTCAAATATTGAAGCCCACTACAGTATCAACAAGTTGAACAAATAACATTATTTTCATTGAAACCACTGGATACGTTAGAATTAGCATATATAAAAAGAAAAATAAATATTAGGATACACAATAGCCGAGTGGTTGGGTGATCTGAATTCGAGTTCAGAGACCCGAGTGCGATCTCCAAGGCTTAGCAAGGTTGTTTTAAATAAATGCGACCAAAGAATCTCCGATGGATGGTGGGTCGAGGGGACTTTTTTTGCCTTGACCTCTGTCTATCGCTGTAAGGCGTGAAGATACTTTTTTAAGACGTTTAGTTTAATTTGTCGTATCGTCACGCAGCGCACGCGCGCGCCCGTGCCCAGCTGCATCGTCGCCACGTGTACGTCGCGTGTTTTTTTTTTTTATAGAAAAGGCCGGCAAACGAGCAGGCGGCTCACGTGATGGTAAGTGATTACCGCTGCCCATGAACACCCGCAATACCAGAGGCATAGCAGATGCGTTGCCGGTCTTAGAGACCCCCCCCAAAATATTGGGGTGGGGGGGGCTCCGGTTTCCTGCACTTACCAGACGAAACGCCGGTATTTTGTGAGGTCGTGGTACTCCCCCGGTCGAGCCGGCCCATTCATGTGCAACAACAAAGGCTGATGCGTGGCTCTGTCACTGTTGCAACTCACGAGCGCGAGCGAGCTGTCCGCGGTGGAGGCGAGGCTGGAGGCGAGCGTGGCGTGCCGCGGCGCGTCCTCCAGCCGCACGCCCAGCCACACGCAGCGCACGCGCGCGCCCGTGCACAGCTGCATCGTCGACACCGTGTACATCACACCTGCAAACGAGAGCATACACCTGTAGAGCCTTTTCTGCTGCACGTCAAAAATACCTCACTTATAAGTGACGTTATTCCTTAATAAATTATTACAAAATACTTGGTCTCTTATTTATTACTATGTACAAAGTTGTCGTCCTTAAAACTTATTTATCATAAGATGACACAGACAAGATTGACGATGATAAACGTTTACAATAATGGCCTATTAAGATCAATTTTTTATCAAAAATATCTGAAAGATGATAAGGTACATAAACAAATAACTTATAGATAAATTATCATATATGTTTGAACATACATGACTCAGGTAAACCACATAAATTTAAGACTCTAGCGAGATTCAAACCCTCGTAAAGTTGGACGGTGGCAACATTCAAAGCCAATGTCACTAGCAACCACAGTTGTAAAAAGGTTGTTAAAAAAGTTATTAAAAGGTAAAAGTAAAAGGGCGTAGTAACTGAGCTCGGTGCCGTCGCGGTGGCGCACTAGCCCGCGGTAGGAGCCGTCAGCGGGCGCGGTGGGCGCGGCGGCCTTTTGCTGCGGCGTCGAGGTCGTCACGTGGCTGCGGAGCAGCTTCTTCGCAACGCAAGGCGTTTCCGGAGCCTCGTCTGCTGGTCGAGAAGTAAACGTATACATTATTTATTTTTATTTACTTTCACTCACATATTTACCGTCACAAGTCACGATAGCCGAGTGGTTGGGTGGTCGGAATTTCGAATCAAGAGACCCGAGTTCGATCCCCAGCTGGCGGGCTTGTACCAATGGGTTTTTCTAAAACCTATGTACGAATGACATCGTTGGCATGGACATAAAGGCGGCGACGGGTTCACCACCTGTCACGTTGTCCCGAAAATATTTTCGGTGGAAGGTGGGTCGAAGGGACTTAATTGTCTAGACTAGACCTTTGTCTACCCCTGTATTGGGAATTGCGTGAAAATATTTATTTCATATTTATTATTTATTCATAACAATATTCTAAAAATTGAGTTCAGAGACATCCTAGGAACCAAGACCAGTAAGTTTCACTCGAATATCTATGACCCCTTTACAATTTTATAATATATAAGATAAATTGCCATATGGTTACAGCGTAAGAATATACCACCGCTTTTCTTCCTGTGAGTGTTAAAAATATATTTTTTTTCATTGTTACAGTAATACTAATAGTCATTCCTGTTGCTCACAGAACGATATTCGACAATAATCTTTTTCATTCATCTGCAAACATATCCCATCCCACGTTGTACCAACAGTCAAGAATTTTATTTTCAAGATAAGCCATGGGCCAGCCCCTGTAAAGCTGTCCAAAGGTTGGGTGTTAGCTAGTACATTTTCATAAAGTAAGAGTTGACTTTGGCTTCACTTTTTTCACTTCACAAAATTTTAATAACAATTACTAAAATTATATTATTAAAGATCAAATCCAAAGAATCAATCACACCCGCAACTAGAAAAGCTGAAGGTGCATTGCCTAATTCGAAGAAAGGAATGGAGAAAATTTGGCTTCACTTTCTTCACTTCACAAAATTTTAATAACAATTATTAAAATTATATTATTAAAGATCAAATCCAAAGAATCAATCACACCCGCAACTAGAAAAGCTGAAGGTGCATTGCCAAATTAGAAGAAAGGAATGGAGAAAATTTACCTTCAAATAACTTTCTTGGTGCAGATTCAGTCTGTGTTTCTAAATCATTGTCATTGCTTAAACTATCCACACTCTCATTTCCATTATGTTTAGGCAAATCTTCAATTTCGCATCCAGGCGGCGGCATCTCATTAATGGGCGTGAGGAAATCAGCGCTGGTTTCGTTTGAATCACAAAAATCCAAAGAAATACTACTCCTGTCTTCCTTGCCTTGATTCACTTTCAGTGATTTGTATTTACTAGAGTCAAAGGACAGACGTAAGGATGGATCGTTTAGACGTACTCTGGGCGTATTGCCCGTAGGCGTTACCTCTTGTGAATGTTGCGATGTATAGTAAATCGATTCCGATTTTTCTGACGGCTTGGACGGCATTTGTTTGCTAGGGTTACTACTTTGTTCTGAACGCAGTATGTTTTCCGATCGAGACTTCGAAATGCTACTGGGACAGTAGTTCTCTTCATCTATGGATATTCCCGACATTCCGGAGGTGACATCAGGAAATGCGGAGACATCATTTCTTTGCTCGGTAGTACTAATGCTTGAAACCATATCCTGAGTGGGAGTAGGTGTGTGGGTGACCAGGCTGCAGGATTTATCGAGACAGAGAGCGCTGGACGACTTTTCTCTGGTAGTAGATATAGATTGTATGGATTGTTGAACATTGAGTGACATACACGCTGATTTTTGGCTTCCATTGAATGCTCCACAAGAATCTTCATCGGTGTCAGATGCTGGAAATGGGAATAAAAGAAATAAAATAGACGCTATAACTTTTTTTTAACCCAGTACTCAATAAATATGATTTTCAAATCAAATTATTTATTCATCGACATAACATACATTTGTTTATCGATAGTCATTTTTAATCTACCACTATTTCGTAATGAGGTTCATTAAAACTAATAGTGAACAAAAAATATTAAATTTGATTATTAAGCTGTCTCGAATTTTAAAAATAAACCGTCAGAAAGAAGTCAGTGTTAGATAAATGAAATGTTATGAATATTTCAACATACCCGATCCATTATCGTCATTATTGACTGGCGACAAGGTCATGTTTCTGTTCCTATCCGACACTTTCACCATGTCCGACTCCCGGCAGAAGTTCTGAATGACGTCACCGATGTGGTGGCCGATGACTTCAGAGTGCGACTTGCCGAAAGTCAACATGGCGAAGTGTTGGTTGCACGCTGTTATTATACCAGCCTCGTCGACGACTAGTAGACCACTAACGTTGTATGTTACCTGTAAGATTATATTATAAGTAAAAAATATATATATTTGGTGATAGTCAAGCTCTGAAATTGGTTTAAGAAATAAAATAATAAATATAAATATCTCCACGCCTTTTCCAATACAGAGGTAGACAGAGGTCCAGATAATTAGGTACTCTCGACACACCTTCCACCAAAGATATTTTTGGGACTATGTGACAGGAAGTGAGCCTGTAGGCGTCTTTATGCCAAGTCAACGATATAAATCCTACGTAAATTTAAAAAAAAACCCATTGTTACGAGCCTTGGTGATCGAACTCTGACCTCTTGACTCAAATTCCGATCGAAAACGAAACCACTCGGCTATCGTTACTACGTATTGGTTTAAGACAAGTTATTAACTTTTAACTTTAACATTTATTTTCACATCTCAAATCAAACTGAAATATATTCAAAGAAAAACGGGATCACCATGCAGATATGGTATATTCAATAAGAAATCTTCAAAATACATAATCTACAAAAATATCACACATCCATAGTGAAATAACAGAAGGTCAATTAACACACATGGTGGATACAGTACAAATTTTGGTTGACTTTTAACATCACGCATTTTCCTATACTGGGGTAGACAGAAGCTTAGATAATTAAGTACTATCGAGCCACTTATGGTCAAAGCCTAATTGGGACAATGTGATGGATTCAAATCTGCAACCCCCTTTGCTTCAAGGGCTGGGTTACCAGCCTATCAGGTTGTTGGCTGATTATTTTATGTGATTTAATTTTGATATTTTATCATTATAAACACAAATGAACACATAAAATATGAAATAATACTTTTTATGTCTATATCAATAAACTACATTCTTATCATTTTCTTTTTTCACTATGCATCAAATCATACTATATATGTGACAACAAAATACAGCGTATTATCCTGAATACCTCATAACACATTTCAAAATTTGTAATTATAAATCCATAATAAACTTTATTAATACATACCCTAACATTCACAATAAACACTGATCTCTCTCTGTTGCTCTTTATACCCGACCATGGTGAGATTTCAGCATTACTCGCTTTGGATATCCACAGGCACAGTGGAAAGGAACCCCCATCTAAGGTTCGACCTGGAATTATAAATAACATTAAAAAAAATTCATGGAATGCTATCGCAACTTATTCTATGTCATATACACATAATAATAAATAAATAAATATCTTTACGTAATTCCCAATAAAGGGGTAGACAGAGGTCTAGTCTAGACAATTAAGTCCTTTTGACCAACCATCCACCGAAGATATTTTCGGGACAACGTGACAGGTTGTGAGTCTTTATGTCCAAGCCAACGACTCGTAAAACAACGATTCGTAAATAAGTTTTTGAAAAATCCATTGGTACGAGCCTGCCACCGGATCGAACTCGGGTCTCTTGACTCGTAATTCCGACCACCCAACCACTCGGCAACCACTTAGGCAAAATTAACCAAACTGGTGATTTGCCAAGCATGACAATCATGGGAATACTCCAGTATGACATGTTTATTTACTACTGTGGAATTCCACAGTGCCTTATGTATGTATACACAGCCTCCGCTCATGTCACAACATGGTAATCATCATTTTCCCATTTTATGAAATGGCTGTCACCATACAATGTGGAGATTATTCAAAAACTAATGTTAATAAAACGTTGATCAACTTCTTCTTCTTCTTCCTGCCCTTATCCCATGCTATGTGGGGTCGGCACAACATGTCTTCTTCTTCTACTCTCCTCTATTTCCCGTCATCTCAATACTCACTCCTTTCTTTCTCATGTCTTCTTTCACACAATCCATCCATTGTTTTTTTGGTCTCCCCATAGCTCTTCATCCATCCACATTCATCTCTAACATTCTTTTGCCTAAATTACATTCTTCCCTCCTCATTACATGCCCGAACCATGCTAACCTACCACTCTTCATTTTCTCTGTCATTGATCGCAAGTTATTCCCGAGACCTGTCGCCATTTCATCCATCCCGCATTTATTCTATTGTTTTACGTCCCGGTCGTCATTGCCGTCATTTTGGATCACTGACCCAAGGTAACGGAATTCGGAGCAGACTGGTAGGAGAACACTATCCAAGGCAATATGAGAAAAACTGGATGGACTACTGAAGTCACAGAACGTGTTTTCAGTTTTGGTTCTGCTTATTTTTAATCCGACACTTTCCAGTTTTTCTTGCCATTTTCCCAGCTTGCTCTGTACATCAAGTGCATTTTCTCCGACAAGCACAATGTCATCAGCAAATAGCATACACCAGGGTGCTTCCTCCTGTATGTTCGATGACAGAGCATCCATAATCAGAAGGAACAAATAAGGACTTAAAGCCGAACCCTGGTGTAAACCTACAGACACATTGAACTTTTATGTGATTCCAGCCTCAGACCGGACGCAAGTATTGACTCTATTATACAACGCCTCAACAAGCCCGCACATACAACCTTACGGGGTACCCTATCGTATGCCTTCTCCAGGTCCACGAATACCATATGCAAGTTCTTTTGCACACGCCTGTATTTTTTAACCAGTTGCCGAAGTGCAAATATGGCATCCGTGGTTCCCCGGCCCGGCATAAACCCGAATTGGTTCTGTGTTACCTCACTCTTCTCTCTCATTCGTCTTGCTATCACTTTTTCTCATATCTTCATACTGTGTGATATGAGCTTTATTCCCCGATAGCTGTTGCAATCTTGTACATCACCCTTCTTTTTAAAAACGGGCACCAGTGAACTGTTGCACCATTCATCGGGGATCACCTCTTCTTGCAACAACTTATTTAAGAATAAAGTCTGTCATTTCCATCCATCTGCCTTCAGATACTTCCATGCTTCTACTGGTATACCATCTGGCCCTACTGCTTTTCCTCTTTTCACACTGCCACCCTAACTTCGTCTTCAGTCACCTCTTTAACCATGTCCATATTACTCCTAGCTTTCTCTAGTACTCCATTCCACTGATTTTCCTCATTCAAAAGTTTGCTAAAATAACTTTTCCTACGTTCTTTTATGTTCTCGTTTTCCGTCAAAATCTTCCCCATTTCGTCTTTCATACATTTCATGTGATTTACATCTCTTGCATTCCTTTCTCGCTCTCTAGATATTCTATACAGACTTTTTTTGGCCTTGTGAAGTTTCCAGGAAAACGTATAGCTTATCCTGTACCTTAGCCCTTGCGATTGCAACTACTTTCTTCGCCTCATTCTTCTTAACTTGATAGGCAGACCTTTTGTTTTCTTGATCTCTTTCATTTCCCTCTTTCAAACTTTTCCATTCCTTAAAAGCATCCTCTTTTCTTACAAAATTTTCCGTACCTCGTCCTTCCACCACCATGTATCCTAATCAATCTTCCCTTTCCCCTTCGTTTCTCCAAAAACATCCCTTGCTACCTTCCTTACTCATATCGCCATCTCATTCCAGAAATTATTCACTCTAATCTCTGCCATATCACCCATTTCTACAATCTTATCTACTACTCTTTTCCGGAACTCGTCTGCTAACTCTCTGTCACTAAGCATGTTCCATTTCGTTCTAGGTGGGGGTTTAGAGTTCTTTTGCATATATTTTATTTTGAGGCTCAAGTCTAGAATCAACAACCTATGCTGGGAAACTAGGCTCTCACTGGGAAATATATTGCAGTCTTTGGCCGAGTAAATTTTGCTCCTTTTCATTAAGTAATCTATTTGCGTAGAATACTGGCCACAACGGAATGAGATAAGACGTTGATCTCTCTTTTGATACCAGGTGTTTACTATGGCTAAGTCAAAGGCTAAAGCTTATTCCAGTAGTTTCCCCCTGTTGATTCCTGACTCCGTAACTATAGCCCCCTTTACTCTTTCACACCTGTCACTTGTTCTTCCCACATGACCATTAAAATCCCCTCCTATATATATCTCCTCACATTCTGGTATCGCCGTAAATACAGCATCCAAATCCTCCCAAAATTTTTCTTTCAAACTATCTTCACAACCAATCTGTGGTGCATACACACTCACTGTATTTAAACCCAAATTTTCAATCAACAACTTAACTACAGTAACTTTATCATTCACTCTCTTTACATCCATCATCATATTCTTAAGTTCTTTATCTTCTTAATTTCTTTCTTTCTTTCTAACACTACGCCCACTCCATTTCTTTTTCCATCACTTCCACAATAATAGTACTTATAACCCGCCCCGATTTCTCTTGCTTTCTGTCCCTTCCACTTCGTCTCCTGCAAACACTCAACGTTTATACGCCTCCTTTCAAAAACATTCGCTAACTCTCTTCCTCTTCCAGACATCGTACCGATATTCCAACTTGCCATCCTCAGTCTTACTTCCCGGATTAGCTTCTTACGCTGCCCCGTCCTTGGTGCAGCAACCCTCGTCCATTTCTCACAGCCGCCGGGTGCTGCGCCTGCGCGTCGACTGCGGGGTAAGCCCTAGCATTGTCCCATATTCTATCTCCTGTTGTACCCATGTTGTAAAATATTTGGCAATGTTTTAAGATCGGCCGCCTGCCTGACATCAACCCTCCATGGGAATTCTTGGTTTTGAAGAAGGATAGATTGGGTATAGGAGGGAATTGGGAGGGGATGGGTGGGATACCAGAGCCACTGAGATAGAGAGGTGTGTGACACTGGAAGCTAGAGCGGTCCGGGGTCGCGTACCCGCAGTGGCTCCAACCAGTTATCGGACAGATAATCTGGTGGATCCACTCCCTGGACACAAACGTTGATCAACATATGATAACAATATCTTCTCGCCATTTCCAATGCAACGTGACAAGTGGTGAGCCCGTCGGCGTCTTTATGTCGAAGCCAACGATATAAATCACACATAAGTTTTTGAAAAAAGCCATTGGTACGAGCCGGCCACCTGGGGATTGAACTCGATCAAATTCCAATCACCCAACCACTCGGCTATCATGACTTTTTTTACTATTTACCTGTGGCTTTTTGTTTAGATATATTTTTCGGTAGAGGAGCATCGAACGACGGCAACTGAATAGAAGGTATGAGGGAGGCGACCGGAAGTCCAATCAGCTTGTCCGCTGAGTCAGCTTGGAACAGGAGAGCCGCATCTCCACCGTCGCACGACACTATTATTCCGGTCTCTGCATCCACAGTTAACTGTAACATTTATACAGTACGTTTAATAATCGCGTCGGAAGGTTGAAATTACTGTAACTTTACCTTAAGGGTAATGATAAAAAAATTGTCAGAAATCTAAACTTTTGAACTTTTTTTTGGGGGTCATTGTAGAAACGTGCTCGTCGCGACCCCTGCCAGCCCTTTTCAGGGCTGCAATTCTACACAATTGCGCACCCATGCCAACGAGGATTAGGGCGTCCGCTCAAGGCGACGCACACCAGTTCGTTCCCCGTTGGTGTGGAATGCAGCGAGCAAAGCGGCGATGGGGACGGCCACCCGTCACGCACAGCCCGATACGGCGGAAGGTGGAGGACGGAGTGTAGAGTAGGCACGTGGAAAGTTAGAGGAGGCATGAGAGATAAGACGAATGATTTGATTGAAATAATGAAAGAAAGAGAATTAGATGTCGTGTGTTTGTCGGAGATCAAGCGGAAGAGCATCGGTACTGAAGAGCTCCCTGGCGGGGCATTAGCTCTATGGTCCGGAGTCCCGGAGAGCGAGAGCGCCTGCCGGGGAGTGGGGGTGCTGCTGTCGTCTCGGTTGGTCGATGTTATGACTGAATATAAGGTTGTGAACTCGAGAATTCTCTGGGTTCGCTTCAAATTGGGACTGACGAAGTTATTCCTTTTGGCTGTTTATGCGCCGGTAGCTTCGTCGTCCAGAGCTGAGTTGGAGGAGTTTTGGGAGAATGTAAGAGAAGTTCTAGATTTGGTTAGAGGAAACGAAAGAATTATTGTATGTGGTGATTTGAATGGATGGGTTGGTACCGCTCGGCCAGGGTACGAGTCGGTGCTTGGAATGTTTGGTGATAAAAGGGTTAACGGTGCTCGCAAGCTTATACTGGCTGTATGCAAGGAAAAGGGTATTCTTGTGACAAACACTACGTTTAGTCACAAGAAAATCCATATGTATACTAGAACAAGAGAGAATGAGAGAAGTATGATCGATTTATTCCTGGTGGATGACCGACTGCGAAAACAGGTGATGGATACGCGAGTGTTTCGGGGTGCTGACCTGGGAACGGATCACTATCTAGTGATTACTAGATTTAGGGGTCTGTTCGCGGGTTGGCGCCACCGGACGGCGATACCAGAACCACAGTCGGTCGGTAGCATCCGAAGCCGGAAGCTTCAGGAAGCGGACACTAGGGATAAATATCAAGCAAGGGTAGCCGAAAAGCTGGACATCATCGATGTCAGAAGAAGGTGTGGAAGAAATATGGCAGAGCTTTAGAGATAGAATGGTTAGTGCAGCGGAAGACGTGTGTGAATCTGTGAAAAGAGGTAGTAGTAAAAAGGGTGATGCATGGTGGAATGACGAAGTGAAAGAAGTAAATAAGAAGAAGAAAGCATGGTTAGACTACTTGGCCTCTAGTAATCATAAGGTTATGAGAGAGACGAGGAAAGAAAGATATCAGTTCACACGAAAGCATTGATTGAGGAAGTGCGTGAAAGTAGTAGAATGGAAGCGGACGAAAGGTTGTCGCACAACTTCAAGGAGAACTCCAAACTCTTCTGGAAAGAGGTTGGAAGGACCCGGAGTGGTGCGACAGAAAAAATCGGACGTCATGCAGCGATGGAGCGAATTTTATAGAGAGACATATGCGTGTGATGATCTTAGTGAGGGATCCGGGGATGGCGCCGTGACTGGTACGCCAGACTCGGACCTCGATGACACTGAGGTCATCAGTATGAAAGAGATTGAATGTGCGATTAGAAGTTTGAAATGTGGTAAGGCTGCGGGACTAGACAGAGTTACTGCTGAAATGGTCAAGTATGGTGGGCCTCGCGTCTGGGACAGCTTTCATCTGCTGTGCAATTTTTGCTGGCGAACGGGGGCTGTTCCGGATGATTGGCGATCCGCGGTCATTGTGCCTTTATATAAAGGTAAAGGTTCACATTATGACTGCGGGTGCTATCGGGCGATCAGCTTGACCAGTTTAGCAAGTAAAGTTTACTCGAAGGCTTTGACACGTAGGATGCAAGAAAAATCGGAAAGATTTCTATGGGAGGCACAATGCGGATTTAGACCTGGAAGAGGATGCACGGATCAAATATTTTCTCTCCGCATGATCACGGAGAAGCTTCTGGCTGCTAACCAGAAGATTTTCTGTGCTTTTGTGGATCTTGAGAAAGCATTTGATATGGTTGTAAGGAAGAAAATGTGGGAACTGTTGCCGGGGTATGGTGTGGATGGTTGATTGCTAATGGCTGTGCAGTCACTTTACTGTGACTGTAAAGCCTGTGTGCGGGTAGGGCATGACCTGTCACCCATGTTTAGCGTCCAAACGGGCGTATAACAGGGTTGTGTCATGTCTTCCTGGCTGTTCATACTGTGTCTCGACAGCTGTTTACAGAAGCTGAAAGATAGCTGTTTGGGTGTGAAATTGGGTGACATAAAAGTAAATTGTCTGCTGTATGCTGATGATGCAGTGCTTATTGCACCATCAGAGGCAGAACTGCAGGCATTAGTCACGTGTATGAAAGAAGAATGTGAAATTAATGGTCTCCGTTTAAATGCTAATAAAACTAAGGTTCTGGTACTTGAAAGGGACGAAGAAAGAACGAAGTGCGAAATTTGGGTAAATCAGGAATGTCTAGAACAGGTGAATGAAATTGTATACTTGGGGAGTGCGTTTAGCCGGGATGGAAGATGTGATTTAGATGTGGACAGGCGTGTCGCTGCCGGAAACAAAGTCAATGGTGCCCTGACTGCGTTAATCAACAGACAAGGCGTTGTGAAAAGTGCACGCCTTGCAATACATAACGCAGTGTTGGTACCGACTTTGTTATATGGCAGCGAAACCTGGATATGCCAGAAGAAGCATAAAAGCAGGTTGAATGCAGTGCAAATGCGATCTCTTCGTAAAATGTGCGGCCTTACCATGGCCGACCGAAAGCGAAACGAAGAGATTCGCAATATGGCAGGTTTGAAAGATGACCTTGTCTCAAAAATGGATAAGGGCGTGTTTCGATGGTTTGGGCACGTTGAGCGAATGAGTGAAGACCGAATGGTGAAGAAAATATATAGCGCGAAAGTTAATATTCAAAGGTGTCGAGGTAGAGCGAGACTAACTTTCGAAGACCATGTGAGCAAATTGCTCGAAGAGGGGAGGGTCAAGAGTACTCGGATACCTAGACGTGCATGTATGAAGAAGATGATGAATCTGAAAGAAGCGAAAGAAGTATGTAGAGATAGCGATCTGTTCTCTCTGGCTACCCCGTCAGGGATTGTGCGTGGAGATAAACAAAATAATAAATATATAAAATATTAATAAAATATATTGAAATGATGTTTGACTTGACAATATACAATCAAAATTCATGAATATACCATGCAGATCATAGCCAGCTTTAATATTTAAAAAAAATATATGGATAATGTCAATACAGTAAAAAGTTGTTACTAATGGAGAAAATATTTGCACATTTGTATTACATATACTTATACAAAGTACATATGTGAGCAAATATTTTAAAAATATATAGTTTTTGATAAAAATGAATGCTACATATAAATTAGTTTTTATTGAACTATACATATTTGATTCTTGGCGGGGCATGGGTGCGCTTTTGCACACATCCACAACACCATCCACACTGGCCGCGCTAGACGGAGCCCAACCTCGGGAGGGAATGCATCCTCTCCCTCCTGGCTAGACGCATTGGAACACGGACACGTCTACCTCCTGGCCTCCTTACACACGTGGGCGATGAACTTCCCCGAGTCCGCCACCCGGAGGCCATGGGGTTCAAGAACCGAGCACCAGCCTACCTCGCCTAGCTTCGCGGAAGACCACATGACGCAATACCGACACATACAGACAAGTAAACTAGAGAAAAACTAGGAGTAGATTAGATTAGACGGGCTGATTTCCGCAGTTCCACGTCCCAGCGCGCATTTTGCTTAAAATAGGAGTAATATTTACCACAACATTTTTGCAGCTGACGGGTTCGGCAACCACTAAGCAGGGCCCATCATTGTCTAACTGTCTAATCCACAAAGATACTTGCACAGAAGTACCATCTTTAGCTAGTAGCTCCACCACCTATGTTTAAAATCGAGAATAAAATATTATTAAAAGTTATTACACAGTCAATGATCATTGTCTATACTTTAGTGTCGAAGCTTGTAATAAAATTGTATACAAGATCAGTTGACTCCCTTGGGGGTAAAACCCAGAAAACAAATTAAAATTTATGCACCTTACTTTTAATGCTGTATCTTTGAAAAAATATCAGGTAACTCACACACACATTGTTTAAACAATTGAAAGCTTGTATTTTTAATAATGAATTACAGCAATGTTGTTGCAGTACAAGGAAATCTGAATATTTCTAATCCATGAAAACATTTGACTACACTATACTAAATATTCCATAAAATAAACAAATATTATTATCACATATTAATATCTTCTGCACATTCCCAATTTTGTGGTAGATGAAGGTAGGGTATTAAAATAATCTGAAATTACCTTTCCACTAAGTAGTACAATTGTCCCATCTTCAGATGTGTCACCATCCTCTGGCTCATGGAGACTAAATGTTTTACAACTTCTGTTACGAAGGAGGTCAGAG
Organism: Sericinus montela; assembly: GCA_029286605.1. Lineage (NCBI taxonomy): Eukaryota > Metazoa > Arthropoda > Insecta > Lepidoptera > Papilionidae > Sericinus > Sericinus montela. Next base: position 43,327 of record JAGSMR010000047.1, read on the forward strand.
AAGCGTAAACCACATAATTCACCTGAAGAATAGCCAAGAAGAGAACAAGCTTTGTTGTTAACTATAAGAATCTGAAACAGAAATAACAGATTCTAAATACTTTAGCAGAATTTATACCCAGAAAGGGCTAACCCTTTCTGGGTATAAAAAAAATATTATCATCAACATAGAGGCTTATAACTCTTTGCCATAAGAGGGCTTGCCATGTTCATCATGCTTGGATTAGCCATTGAAGAAACAGACAGACATCTTACAACTTAGACACTGTTGCCTGTCACTGGTCTGCTGAATTTTGCTGTGGTATTTTCTGCAATCTGTTAGTAGCTAATTTTCCAGGCTTTCTCCTAACCTCACCTCTTACACAGACACAGGAAGGGGTATATTCTTAACTATAAGCTGTAACCATATATCCAGAACACTATATTTAACTTCAGTAACAAGTTTAACTTGCTTATATTTATCATTAGCCATTGTTGCTTGGTGGATTTCATATTTTGGACAAGAGTTTTTCCTATTCAAATCAAATTTATGCAGGTTGATTACACTATTATAATACATTTCTAACTTTACCTTAAATGTACTGGGTTCTATGGTGAATACTGCCTTGCTGGGATTGATGGCTTGCTGAAGGCGTTCAGTTTGTGACTGCGCTGGAGATCCAGTAGCATCACCCACAGCTAGAGATGAATTGAAGCGGAGACCATTTGGACCATCAACTAAAAACCATAAGAGGAATAATAAAAGATTTCATTATTAATATTAATCTATTAAAAAGGTTATGTATATTATTACATCCTAAATAAAATTACCAAAGTCTCCAGGTAATCTGACATCTGTTTTGCAGGGCAGTGTCAAAATATCAAATTTGGTTAGATGATAGATTACTGTCTAAGACAATAGTCTATAGACTAGTGTGGAAAAAGAGAAATCAAACAAATCTTAGATCAGAATGATACAACTTACGATTAAGAATGGTTAATGCATTTTTAAACACTTTTCACAGATTTGGTTGAGATGAAAGAATGGTTGTAAAAATTTATATATACACAAAATTAACTTAATGTTTACACAAAATTATTTATCTCTCTATTAGCATACTCACAGAATACCTCGAAATATGAGAAGTAAGTAAAAGAGAAGTGGTACTTACCCGGTCAAGCCGGCCCATTCATGCAACAACAAAAGCTGATACGTGGCTCTACCACTGTTACATTATTAGCTTATAATCTGTTATATGTTAGCTTGTCCTATTACGAGACTCTATATGCTGTATACATTTGTCTACATTGCCCCATTAAAGTATTAAGATACAGAAATGTAGAATAATGATACAAATATGATAAACTGCTACATTTATAATAATTTTAAGTTGCCTACAAAAGTCCTCAACTGGGCAAAGACCTTCTTTATTACAAATTAGAAAGTTGAATAGGATGGGAGGATAAATGTTTGTTAATCAATTACACCAGAATGGTGGAACAAACCTAGATACTATTAATTAAAAAAAAAGAAATAATTAGAAAAATTTGTAAAATGTAAAAAAATGTGAAATGATACAGTGAAGAAAAAGTGATTATTTACTGTGCAACGCAGTAAAACAAAACATAGCAATTAAGTTGTTGTAATTGTTAGATAATACTTATTTAACTTACCCCTTACCAAGTCCGTTGTTTGTTTAACTTTAGTTGGAGTTTCCAAATCCATTCTGAGAGGGTGTATTTTGCGTCTTATACGAGGAAAGCTTTGATTGCCCTCAAATGAGCTATTCCAAACATCTTGAACTTTTGGATGTGCTTTAACAGTTCTTAAAATGAAGGATATGTATATGCTATATTTTAATATTTTAAAGTATATTTAAATATATATTTGAATATCATTTTACAAGAGGATTTATTTCTTCTACATATTTATTTCTATAAACCTCACCTGCATTTATTGTCATATTTCAGTGCTTTTGCAGGCGTACAGAAATTATGGTTTTCATTAGTTACTTCCGTAAAAGCAACATGAGATTTCTGAAACTGTTAATTAGTATTATTATACTATTTGTGCCTAATTGCTGTGCTGTGAAAATAGAAATGGTACTTACGGGTCTTGGTGATAAATTAAGATGTTCTGGCGAGTAAACATCGAAGAATTTACCAAGTCTAGGTTTTACTGGTGTCACGTTAGGCGTAGCAGTTTCTGCAACACTAAATAATAAAAAGCATGATCGAATAGTTTGTATGTTTTCAAAAGCACAAATACAATACGCGCGTTGACCTTTATGATTTATTTACAAGTAACGAAGTTATTTTGGTAGAAAAATCAATAAATTTCAGCGCGCAAGTTCAAAATAATATTAGGTACAGAAAGTATGAAGCCTTAAAGTTTTAACGCACCATTTGAGATTGAATACTCCTGAAGCTTCCATGTTACAAAAAATAGTTCAATAATGTTTGTTCGTGCTATCAGAAAACCTTTTGAAAATCTTTTTCGTCGTCTTTGAATTTGAAAAACAAACGGCAAACCACAGACACATATGGCAAATCTTGTCTTTTACTATTATCTGTGGTAAAATAATAATAAAACTTAAGAAATAAAATACAATTAGGCGGTCTTACCGCTAAAGAGTGATCTCTTCCAGACAACCTTAGGCTAAGAAAAGACTTGAGGACAGTGGGAGGTGGTGTATATTTATTATAAACTTACGTGCAAATATCTAAGTAAACTAAACCAATATATTTTATTAATATAATTTATAATAATAGACAAACACATAACAAATATATGAAATGTTATAGAGGTCTAGTCTAGACAATTAAGTCCCTTCGGCCCACCTTCCACCGAAGATATTTTCGGGACAACGTGACAGGTGGTGAGCCCGTCGTCGTCTTTATGTCCTAGCCAACGATGTAATTCGTACATAAGTTTTTGAAAAACTCATTGGTACTGCCACCTGAGGATCGAACTCGGTTCTCTTGACTCGAAATTCCGACCACCCAACCACTCGGCTATCGTGACTGGACAAAATAAATAGGAATATTGATAATGGTAATCAATTATTACAAAGACTCAGATAATGATTTTTAAAATCATTTCTACACTTATTTAGTGTCTTCGCATTCGAACATGAATTTCCTGAGGAAGTTCATTCCACAGGCAAATGGTTTGGACCACAAAGGAGTTCTTATAGTATTTAGTTTTGCATATTTGTGGTGCGAGAATAAGTTCTCTAGCTGATCGTGGGACTCTTTCCGGCATCTGTATGGCATCCTTCAAATAGCTTGGAGCCATAGGATTGAATAATACACAGTACAAGAGAGAGACAGTTTGTGAAACTGTCTCTCTCTTGATTCGTTGAGCGAAAACGAATAGGTAACCACTTGAGCTCAGAACGCAATTCAGAGATGTGATCATATTTGCGCAAACCAAATGTGAACCTAATGGCTGAATTATGAATACGCTCCAGTTTATTTAGTTGGTTTTCAGTTAAATCAAGATAACTTTCATCCGCATAATCGAGAATGGAGAGGAGTAAGGATTATGTTAACATATGTTATCTTAGTGGGAATAGGGAGAAAAGAACGTAATCTACGAAGAGAACCCAGCGCGATAAATATGATTCATCCAGTCTATTCTTGAAATTAAACTTGTACCACCAATAAAATAGCCTGGGACTTACTAGGGTTAATTTAAGGCCATGACACTTACTTCATTCACTTATTGTCGCCTGGTCATCATTGATGGTGGACACAGCAGTAGGCAAATCTACAAGAGTGCGTATATAATTGGAGATCGTCTGCATACATGTGATAGAGAGAAGTAATATTTTGGGAGATTGAATATAGCAAAGAGTATAGGAGACCGCACACCGCCTTGAGACAGTCCAGCTCGCATGCGAATACGTTGCCGTCGGCCAGTTAAATAACTCTGAAACCAGCTAATCACTGATGGAGATATGTTAATACTTTATTTATAGAAAAAAAATTATGTTAATATTAACAATACTTATTAATAAATAACTATAATCAATAAACTCATAATCAAAAACTAAATAATCGTCGTGGAATCGTACCAAGAACGCTAGCGGCATTTCCATGTTCAATGGCTAAACTTAGCCGTTGAACGAGAAAAGAACCAGCCCTCTTGTCACCAGCAGAAGTCGTCGATACAATTTCTTTAGAAACTACATCGCGTGAGGACCCCACGGACCAATCGTCTCTACGGCTAGTAGAACAAATATATAGCCTCTTTTCAAAGACTCATATTTATGTCACTTACCCGATTACGCTGTCTCTAATGCCATATCCTTGACGTGAGAGGCCGCTAATGTATGGACGCAAGTGAATAGGCCATATGGAATACGGGTGTATTTTTAAACGGGGACCTTGGCCCCTATTACAAATATAAAAATTACAAAAATCAAACCAAGACTTACGAAAGTGACAGGCTCACCGCTTGTCATGTGGGTCAAAATAACTTGATTGGTTGGATCGTTGTCTATCCCAGTATTGGGAAGATAAATATCTTTATTTGTATTTTTTTTATACTACGGAGGTTATGGTATGTAGGGATCGTGACACTTGGCGATCTATTCTCTCTGACTACCCCGTCAGGGATTGTGCGTGAAGATAAGTAAGTACGGAGGTAATGTGAAAATATCAAACGAATGGTGCACGGCACGCACCTTACCATCAGACCCTGGTTCCTGAGATGTCTTCTCCCGGCATATTATTATACTCTTTGGATGACATCGGCTACGTCATCCAAGATAATGTTGCGAAAGTCGAAAAAACTGTATTGCGCGATCGAAGAGTTACCATTCGATATGTAATTCGAGGAACGGTCTGTTCATATAAAAGTATTAAATACATATTGACACAATCTTTGAATATGAGAAAAATCTCCGCAAGATGGGTGTTCAGAATGCAAACCGACAATCAGAAACCAAATCGGCTGGACAAGTTTCCAGAAGAATCTGAAAACTTTTTATCTCGTTTCGTTACAATGGACGAAACATGGGTCCATCATTTTGATCCCGAGACAACAGCAACAGCAATCTTCGCAATGGAAACAGCCATCATCAAGGTTGCGACCTCAATATTTTGGGACTCAGAAGGGATATTGTTGATTGAATACCTGCAGGGTGGAACCACTACTACTGGCAGCTTTAATTCCCAAGTTGAGGAATGCCATCAAAGAGAAAAGAAGTGGGAAACTTCGAAGGGGCGTTCTGCAAAAAAAACTTTAATTTAGTGGGGCACACAGTCAACTCATCATAGTTTTATAACATTTTCCATTTTCCTACAGGAAATTCTTGAGTCGTTTTAAAGCTCATGATCATATTTAGGATTAATCTAAGTAAAAATGCAAAAATTAAAAATAAAAATATAGGGGAGCCAAAACATAGCAGTAGGTAAAACGATGATAATGAGTACGATATGCCTAAATTTTATAAGTCGATGGAAATTACTTTTATTTGAATATTTTGAATAACTTTTTTTTTGTTTAATGTCATAAAAAATCCATCCTGATCCTCTAAGTTTAAGTTTCTAAGTGAGAGATCCTCTCACTTAGAAACTTTGAGCCTCATCTTATACAATCTATCCTGCACATGAATCACGGCAGGAAATAATTACATTTCAATTTATCAATAAATTGTTGGGCTCGTCGAAAAATTGTAAATGGTGAAAATGTTCCTTATATGATTTTGTATCGATTAGTGTTATCATTATTTATTATTATTATTACCTCACAGATGCAGCGTTTGAGAGGTAGCAACAACAGCATTCTGTGGGCGATATTTGGTAGAAGTGACTGCCCCGTCCAGAACCACTGGATAGGGATTGTACTAGGTCACAAATGACATTTGTTCAAATTTTGAATTGAAAAGTTTGAATTGGAATTGTTACTAACCGGATTACTAACCATTCAATATGGATAACTTTTTTGTCCGATTCAAATAAATAATAATAATAATTATTATTAAAACAATTGTATTTTAAGAGCTTGTGCTTCATTATCAATTTAATTGTAATTAAAGGTCTAGATAATTAAGTCGATTTGACCCACATTCCACTGGAGATATTTTTTCGACAACGTGACAGGTGGTGAGCCCGTCGCCGTCTTAATGTACGCTAACGATATAATTCGTACATAAGTTTTTGAAAAAACCCATTGGTAGCTTGTCACCTGGGGATGGAACTCGGGTCTCTTAAATCGAAATTCCGAGAGCATAAAATGCAATAAAATTAATTTCTATTGGACAATTTGAAGCCTATATATTGTAGAAATTAATGTTATATATGACAATATTATTAATGATATTTTATTTTCAATAAGAAGTTTATAGCCATTGAAATTGTATATCATTTAACGTTTTGGTGTGCGATGCATCTTCAGATTCAGAGACATACAAACATCCGTAAATGAAATATTATATTCCGTTTAGGCTTAAAGTTAAGATAAAATCAAAGTAATTTCGCAACGCCATCTTTGGAGAAGTGCTTAAATTATTTTGTTCAGCGTGGCTTGTGAACAAAATGAAAATGTATATTTAATCAATTCATGCCATAGGGGGCGTTAAAATAAACGTAAAAAATTAATTTATGCGTGGCTGTGAAGGTACTGTAAAATAAATTTATTAGGTTTTAATTTAATAAATATTTTGTAGATATTAAATTTGTGATTAAATGGTACAAAATTTTTAAATAAAAAAATGTTAAATTTTGAGATTTGAATTCCATCTTTTCATTCCGATTGTATACTACAATTTTAACAACTTTAGTGACTGGGAGCGTGGCGTCTCCTGTAATCCGGCTACTCGGAGGTCGGGTTTGGAGGATGGTTTGAGGTCGGGAGTCCTGGTGCTGTGTGGCACATGTTGACTGGACGTCCACACTAAGCCTGGTATTAATATGGACCCCCCGGAGGAGTCTGGGGGGTGCAGGTTAACTAAGGAGGGGCGAACCGGGCCAGGGGGGAAACCCAGCAGCCAAAAGTCCCCGTATCGGGCAGTAGTGGGATAGCGGCCGGGAGTGGGTGCTCAGTAACAGCCCGACCAATATAACCAGACCCTTTCCTTTTGATGAAGTTTTATTTATTGAACAATTCCTAAGAGCAGTACTGTAAATTTTTAGTCTAAATTCCGTCAAAATTATTGTTAACAATTCAGGTTCCCAACAAATCATAGGAGCGGGAAGTTATAAAATCTATGAAGGCAATCAAGGACAGCCACATCGGAATTGCATTTTTTATTCTTACAATTCCGATAAAAGTGGTAATCAGTTGGAGCAATCTCCGGGAGTATGATCGTTAGCGGCCGTCAGGCATGCCGTGTGTTATTGAACGTTGCCCTGAAGCAACAGACGTTTAGACCGATTGGGCAGTCTGTGTTGTTTAATGGCGAGCTTTTCTTTCATCGTTTGCAATAGTTGACAATAAATATCAGACGTAATTGTGCGCTCTGATCTAAAGAAGATGAAGTGGGTGACAACAGCACTGGTCCCTCAAACACTCATCTGTACCTTTTTATGAGTCTACTTTCGTTTAAGAACAGAGTTCTCCTGAGTTTAGCCATCCGTTATAAATGAAATGCAACACTCGATGTATGTTTCTCGGTTTGCATCACACAATTCATGCGGTGCCCATTTTTCAAGTTTTTCACCATTTAAATTTTTTCCAAGTGAATTAAAATTGTTTTATCACTCACATTAAACTTGCCACCTACTCTGTGATGGTTTGCGATGGATTCGCTCTCATAATCACTTTTAATTCTTCGTTATCAAGTTGGGTCCCACGAGGCGAAAGGCAGGAGACCCAAACCCCTTGTCCTATAGGTCAAAATTCTCAGAACGAAAACGTGTGGGTTGACGGACCGTGTTTACTTTTTTAGCGAACCGTTTCTGCAGCAATGATGCCATGATGAAACTCGATATCTGTCCTTCATATTGTGAATAGAACGATTTCAAAGAAAAATAAATAATGCGATATACAATGAATTGCTTAAATCGAACACACAAGCTAAAATTTTAAATATTTTTTTAAGGATCTAGAGGGAGTCGCTGTATACAGTTAATTTAATTATTCTTTGTTGTGCCTTACCACATGTAAAGGAATAAAGGCGGACTTAATGCTAAAAGCATTCTCTGTCAGTGAACCAACCGCATGGTAGCGGAAAAACATTAGAGGCGGTTTTAAAAAATAATAAATAAAACTGATATTATATAAAAAGATCAATATACTCGTATGAATTCTGTATAATATACTGCATATACTGAACTATTCAAATACGACATACATTCTTACAGATAAATATGGTCTAAAATATATTAATGAATATAACAATAATGTGCAATAATGATGGAACTCGAGTTACAACTTTAAGAAATATTATGCGCAAAAAAGTCGCAAGAATAGTAAAATTATATATTGATGGTACTAATAAAAAATCAATATCTTCGAAACGGCTTGACCGAATATCAGATAACCGATGTTATAACGAGTAATTTAGGCTACTTTTATATTAAAAAAATTATTAAAAAACAGAGACTTGTTTTGGGAATAAATAAATCGAAATTGACGGTTAAAAAGTGACTTTAGTTCCCTAGTGACCGCAGGTACTGGAAAGCTCTCCAAACGTCTTGAAGATTAAATAAATAAAGCATGATAAAATTCGTAAATAATTGTTTAATATTAATAATTGATTAACTAATTTAAATATTTGTTTCCGATTAACTCTTTTAGTGGTTCACACGACCGCCGAAGCTGCGGGAGTCAATCTAGTATATACATAAGTTATGTATGAAAGCTTTCTGCAGGACATAAGTCTCTTATGTATGTTTGGTAAGCAGACTGACGATCGTAGTACCAGACTTAAGACTCCAGCCCGTATCATAGTTTTGCTTCATTTTAATCGGTTTAGTCAGTTGCCATTACGGTAATCATCTCTTAGTGGTTCTTTAGATTCACCTTTCACTGTAATATTTAGGACAACATTACAGGTGGCGAGCTTATCGCCGTTTTAGTGTCCTAGTAAACGGTACTTTATACTTTCATAGATATATTTTATTCACATTTATAAATATTCATATATACATTTAAACATCCATATCTCGAATGCAAATAATCATATTCATCACATAAATGTTTGCCCCTTATTGGATTCCAACCTGCAACCCTTAGCTTCGAACGCAGGGTCTCTAATTACTAGGTTCATTCGTGTTCACTCTAGTAACTCGGGTCGTTTATTTTTAATTTTCTCAATGCAATAATTTTGATGCTTATTTATTGTTTTTGTATTTGTGTCCGTGATTGTATAGGACTATGGGTTCAAAGTAGCAACTTTGAGCTTATAGACCTATACAATCTCTGAAAGGACTATAAATTTTAGAAATCTGAACATCTCAAATCAATAAGAGCTGTCGTAAGAGAGGTCAATATTTATTTATTGTTATCCGATGCAAGAGTAGTTTACTCCTTTCTTTACGTTGTGTTCATTCCTTTTTCTTTCCCGTCAGGATTTCCTTGTAAGGAACATTTTTTATGGAAAGCCACAAATAAAACATGTGGCTACATTTACATCAAAAAGTGGTTTAATGCGTTCCGGTTGCTGTCTGTACTTTCAAATCTCAAGGTCCATTTACAGACCTTTTAATATAACACTCCACCCAAGCAGTGCAAGTGGACTTTAATTTTTCATTATCAAAACACTTCACTTTGAACTTTTTGCCTTTATGTATAAGGTTAATTTTACTGAATTTGTTGAAAAACAAGATACCGGTAATATAGCACATGTATTGTAGCACTAAATACTGTAATTAATTATTGTTATAGCTGTCTGAACTGAAGTGGTCGAAGACTAGAGTTTACTGCTAGGAGGTATTTTGCATGCAAGGTTTCTACAATTTTGAAAGTAAACGTTAAAATATAACGTGTCAAAATAATATGAACGTATCACAATAAAAGTTGCGCTCAATTAAAAAAGAAACTAAATATTTCTCAATACAGGTGTAGTCATAAGTCTAGTCAATTTACTCCTTTCAACGTACATTTGACTAGAACATATTTAAGATATTTAAGAGTCAGGATAGCCCAGTCGTTGGGTGGTCGAAATTTCGAGTCGAGAGACCCGAGTTTGATCCCCTGATGGCAGGCGAACCCCTGGTCGTTCCAGTGGGTTTATTTTTACAAAAATTTGTGTACGAATTATATCGTTGACTTGGACATTGAGACGGGCTCACCACCTATCACGTTGTTCCAAAAATATATTCAGTGAAAGGAGGGTATTGTCTAGACCCCTGTATCGGGAATGGCGTGTAGATATTTTTTTTATATTAAAGACGAGAGGTTAAAAATTTAACGTGAAAGATGGTGAGCCTGCCGTCGGTTTTTAATGTAACGATACAATATATTTATAAAGATAATTTTTATGTAAACCTGTAAACTTTGTATGTATGTTTGTACTCGAGTCATCGAACTTGAATCCAAACATTACATCACATCATAAACTAGGCTATCAAGATGTAAAAAAAAACAAACGTGGCAAATGTAAAAGAGTGGCTATATTGGATATTACCTACAAATACCAACCTCGAGCGATGTGGTTGCAAACCACATATAAAATCACAATAATTCCGTGTGAAGTGAACACACCTTGATAATACCATACATTGTTATTTTCCAATTTACATCATAAACATGGTTCTTGATTACAATATCAGAGATCCTTAAGTTTATTCTATAGTGGAAATAGAATTTCGCGTTACTTCTTACGCCTTGCAAGCCCAGATTTTTAATAAAATTGTTAGCAATTACTTGCCATATTGTAAGAATAAATTTTGATCGGAAACTCGTACTTCCCGGAACATACTCATACTTTGAAAACCACAACTTAAATAAATAAAAGTAAGAAAAATTATAAACAATTATAAAAATTTAACTCGCATTAAAAAAGAACATAAAAAAACACTAATAACTTTCTTAGCTAAACAACTTACTTATTAATTTAAATGAAATATAAGCACTTTTTAGAAGTTAAAGTTTAAGTGTAAAGTATAGGTGTTGATAAATCTGTTTTATTTACCTCTTGCACGTTGAATACACGTGCAAGAGGTAAATAATACAGATTTTTAATATTTTAAACATTCGGTTGTTAATAATTAAGAGTATATTTATAGATTTTATTACAATTATTTTCCGTCAAGTTATATCGCTTTTACTGAATGATCTTTGTGTTTGTAAATTGTGAATGTAACTCTGTTTGTCTCCTTCTCCGGCTAAATAAGTGAAGCAATTTGATGGAAAAATCAATTACGCGCGATAAACGGTATCCCCGCAAGCGAAGCTGTGGACTAAAGTATATCATAAATAAGAAAGTTATGCTTAATTCTTCTAGATAAGTTTTTATACTGGAATGTGTGACGTATTTGAATCCAAGCTTCTTGAGCATAGGTGGTTAAGGCACAAACCGCAAAGTGTGATTGTAATTTTAAGAATGGAAATTGAAGGTGTAAAGAAAATTTTTAGGTATCCATGTGTATATAACATTGTAAAAAACGTTAATCTAGATCCTTGAAAATCGTTGCGGGTTACAAATTGAATAACAAACTTTATTACGTGGTGGATTTATAACATAATATATAGTCATTCAGTCAGTCAGTCAGTACTCTAACAAATCTGTTTAGATACGCTAAGAACTGTCTCAATTACGTCAGCCTTTAAACACATCTTACAAAAAAACTTACACCATACACACGAAAATCTTATAACCCCCACGTCGCAGGTTACCAATATTATAAACCAAAGTTAATTCCAGCCTATCTAAAGCTACGGGGAATATCTTATACAGAATTATCGTGACATATTTCTATAGCATAACAAATGAAATTTTGAACAAATAAATAAACATAAACATAGATAAATAGACACAACATCACATACATTGCTCTGCTCCCAAAGTAAGTAGGTAATGCACTTGAATTATGGAATCGGAGTCAACGTAGGTACCATAAATACCCAGACCCGAGAAAATATAGAAAAAGTATTTATCTGCATTCACCGTTCAGAGAGGTCAAACCCGGGACCTCAGAACTGGTGGCACCATTAAGACCACTATACGCCACTGTACTGCCACTCGTTAACGGAGGTCGTCAAAAGAAATGTTGGTGTGAATGAAAGTTCTCTTTTAGAATACTAACATGCGGTAAAATGGATATCTTTTTTCAGGTGCAAGTCATTCACAATGTATTAAACCATGATATATTGAAGAATTTAGGCATCATTCCGTTAAAATTGACGACATCAAACATGCGCAAGTGAGAATATAAAATAGATAACGCAATCAGCATAAAGTGAAGTCAGTAATTAATTCGCGGGCGTAACGTTCCGCTGTGCACGTAATTGCAAAATCATGAAATAACTGCGCTTATTTCTTAGTTTATCTGATTACAAAGCAAAAAATTTATCGCAATATAATTCCAATAAGTTACACGAGAAAAAGACCACGACGAGAAGATCGTTCTGATGAACAATTTCTTCCGGTTCGCCATAATATTTTATTTGTGCGATACAACATTTTGAGGGCCATTTGCGACATTGTTAAGAAATGTCATACGTTTCGCGCTTTCTTTCGATACTTGGACGAAATCCCTTTATTTTTCCCTCGTCTCCATATTTTTTTGTGCTTCACGGGTTTCCAAATAAATTTTATTTCTTACGACGCTCGTTTCACCGGAGCTTATTTGGGGCAACGTAACAGGTTGTGAGTTTATCTCTGTCTTTGTATCCAAGCCAACGATAAAACTTAGCTGAAAGGTTTCGAAACGTTTTAGGCATCGTGCCTTCACATATCGCATATTTAATGAAAGTAATAGCCTGTAATAGTAGTAGTTAAGATACCCGTGTTCGATCCCCAGGTGACAGGCTCGTACCAATGGGTTTTTCAAAAACTTATGTACCAATTTTATAGTTGGCTTGAACATAAAGACGGCGACGGGCTCACCACCTGTCATATTGTCCCGAAAAATATCTTCGATGGAAGGTGGGTCGAAGACATATTTTTTTATTGTATTCCATTTTAAATGATCCAATGTTCCCATCCTATCTTAGGAATAATTTTGAACATATTCATTCCACCCATGACCGGGCACTACATTCATTCTCAAAATTAATATTTCATAGCATTGTAATGTATTCTTTAGCTCCTCTTTTACTATTCAGTCTAAGCTCCTCTGGAACGGTCTTCTTCATGATGTCAAAGAAGCTAGTAGTTATTAGTGTAGGTACATATTTATGTAGTGTAGGTATATATTACTTTCCTTTGTTTAATACACATGCTGTTTATTCTCTATTTCGTCCAGGGTTAACATGTAGAAAATGGAATAAAGCATTAAGTCCGCCAAATGTTTCATTTATATCAGGTTACAATGAAGAATAAATAATGACTCTGATTCTGAAGTAAAAAGCTTAACCAGACTGGGCATCGAACCCGGAACCTCATAGCTGATGACACCATGAAAATCCGTGTGTAAGCAACTCGTCTACGGTGGTCGTCGATTTATACACTGTTGAATAGAACATGCAGATGGCGTGCCTATAAATCTACTATAAATCTGACCCCTCCTGTATTTCAGAATAGAGTTGTAAGAGTTACTTTTTACTACAATACGTATACATTAATGTGATATATTTTAACTTTAATAATATTATAACACATACTTCACATTGTCTTGAGAAAAACTTTACTAAGGTAACTAGTTTAACATTACGTTGTACACAATAGCGTATTAAACATGTTATAATTTGTGCCGATCGTTCAAACAATCGGACTTGATATCCATTCGGCCTCTGACGGGCCAAGGTTTGATTTAGAAGGCTTTCAAAAAGGATTTAATGCAGACTCATTGTCTTTCGAATGACATTGGTTGGTTGGTCATCTATACTAATACAATAAAACAGAGGAGTTTGTTTGTTTTTGTTTGAACACGTTATTCTCGGGTTCTTCCAATAGCATTTGAAATAAATGTTACTGCATTTGACAGCCAAATTATCCCAGAAAGTTACAGCTCATTCAATAGAATGCAACAACCCTTAGAAGCCGAACTAAAAAAGAATAAAGTACTGAAATAATTCTAGGCGAAGATTATTTAATAGCGCCGGCAAGCAATGCGAAAGAGGAAGCGGCGGAGAACAGCTTTTTTGGATTGTACCAAAATATCTTGCAAACTTCATATTCCGTTTTTATAACGGTCAAAAAAGTTTCTAAACTTTATCTTCCTAAACTTCTAAACTTCATATTCCGTTTTTATAACGGTCAAAAAAGCTTCTAAACTTTATTCATTGGTTTATAGATGAAGGAGTCATAGCATTTTCCGGTCCATCTGATGGTAACTGATCGACGACCTTCACGTCTACACCAGACACCCTACACCAGAGGAGCTACAGTTGCGTTACCGGAGAAATGTACAAGCTATCTTTATTAAGACTTATATGAAAGAGCGTATTCCGCTCTTACGCAAATGAACCTTGCTGGAGTTATTAGTTAGGTAAGACCTTCAACTAACCTTGAGATATCATATGTTCTTAATATTCCCATTTTTATAAAAATTATTATTGGATACAAGTCTCTCTCATAATGAGAATTTACGAGAGAGGCTTGCGTTACGCTAGATAATCGGATTTACAGGCTTCTTACGTTGAATAATAGACTCAGGTGTTACATTGCGGAAATTCTTTATAATAAAGACGTTAGCTGAATTAGTGCATGCATTTGTGGGAAGAAGAGAGGTGTTCTTCCTCTCTTCGAAATTATGTCATAAATTTTTTGTTGCATGCGCACTTGTGCTAAGATCTTTACAGGATGTTACTTTAATTACATTCAATAAAAAGTAATTCTAAGATATTTGTTAACCTGTAAATAATATCATCACGGATTATAAAGTGAAAAGGAGCTAACAGTCCGCCTGATATTGATTACTGAAGAAGTGTTTTCACCGCTCGGGACTAAAATGGACTTTCTCATTACCCATAATTATACTGGCTCTCTTCACCTTCCAAACTGGAATAACAGGTGTTATTCTGGTATTTGACTGTAGATAAGGACAGGAGTGGTACTAATCCAGGCGACACCTAGAAAAGAAGGAGAGAGAAGGAGTATAATTTTTTTTATTTATTTGTTTCTAAAGCATTTACACGTGTATTCTATTGAGTTGAAACTTGTTAGTTGAGCTGTGTAGTGTTGTTGTGTTGTAAGAAATATAATAGTTGTTATTGAAAAAATTACTTCGCAACCCTCCGCATGCAAAAAAATGAAGAAATTTTGCATGCGGAGGGTTGCGAAGTAATTTTTTCAATAACAACTTTACAATGAATTTCCGCAAAGTAACGCCTGAGGCAATTAACTATCAGAAATTTAATAAACGTTTTTATATTTTCACTTCTTATAAAAAATATTTGTCATATGCAGATCTCTCATATAGTGTACATTTGATCTTGAAACTAGAGCTACACGCTAGTTAGACAATATGTTTTACAGTTTACTACTTTATTTACAATCAAAACAAGAGGAATTCAAAGAATCTTTGTTGTGATATAAACAATATAATCACAGATTAACCTTAACTGAATATTACCGAATACGTTCACTTTATAAACTACATATAAAATTTATATATTTAAAAAAAAAAAAAAAAAACAATGAAAATACTACTATACGCAGTTTATACATGAAAAGAATGCAGTTTTAACAGGTAGATTTTTAAGTAAGTGCTACTGAGTAGTTTTGTTTCATTTTCATCAACTATCAATTTTTATCACCAGTTACTTCCTTTATAAAGAATGCGAATATTATTTTAAATATTTTTAAATTATTCATTTCTGGCTTTAATAACTTGGCAATTTTCCACTTTATGTGGCATTCTAATGAATTCATGTACTACATAAAAGATAAACTTATTCATAATGATTATGTTCAGATACAGATCCGTATTAAGTGCTTATACCAGTATATGTACGTTCGACGGAAAATGAATTATCTTTTACTTGTATCGTTAACAAACTCGTTACTATGAATATCTTATAATGAAATGTCAGCCAAGCTACAAACTGTGGTTGCCCTCAGGCTTTAGGAGTTGTCACGGAAGGTCAAACAGAAACTGTCGCTTCCTCTTGAATCTTGCTTTGAGATGTTTCTACCTATTTTACCTTACTCTTCCTTACTAGCTTCTTTTTGAATTACAGAACAAAGGCCTCTTAAATAAAAAAAAATACCATTTTCGCCATACTTGTTACGATTTGTTAACGCAAAACCATATACCACGTCACTTACACACTGCCCTTCTGCGGTTTGCTTGTTTCGTTCTGATAACTTTTGAGATGTTTATAATAGGTTGGGAAAAAGTCTTTTCGCATTATAGTATTTATGAACTTGTAATACAATCTCTTTGGCTATACTATTTGTATCTGGCCGGTTTTGGTATCATTAAAGAATTAAATTTTAAAAAGATAATTCCAAATTAAAAGAATGATAATGTGTGATTTTTATTTATTTTGCGTACTGTCAAGATGAGTGAATCTAATGAAGAAGAAAACGTATCTATTTTACTGCAAAAACGCAATCCACGAAAAAAAATTTGCGATAATTATGGACCTAGTACAGTGTCTGTACTAGGGTAGCACAAATTTGGTTTAAGCGTTTTAAATCGCCCCCATTACGGATAAAATGAATGCTACTTTTGAAAAAGTGGAGCAAGATCGGCATATCAGTATTTATGGTGTAGCTGAAGATCATGGAATTGACCACGAAGCAGTTTTGGCGCTTTTGAAAAAAAACTGGGTACACAAAAATACTGTTTTAGAGCCACGAATCAGCTTTTGTGGTTGCATGAATGGGCCGGCTCGACCGGGGAAGTACCACGACCTCACAGTATACCGGCGTGAAGTAGAAGTCTAACAATCTTCTGCGTTTTGTCTGGTGAGTGCAGGTCACCGGAGGAAGGCGGGGGGACTCTAAGGACGGCAACGCATCTGCTATGCCTCTGGTATTGCGGGTGTTCATTATTAAAGCAAGAAGTTGAGAGAAACAGAAGCAGCGTGGTTTTTCATCATGATAACGAGGTCTAGCCTCACACATCTTTAGCCACTTAGCAAAAATTTAAAGAGCTTGGCTGGGAGGTTTTAATGCATCCGTCGCATAGTCCTGACCTTGCACCTTCAGATTTCCACCTGTTTCGGTATCTTGAGAATTCTTTAGGCAATGTCAGGGTAACATCACGAGAGGACTGCCAAAACCAATTGTCGCGGTATTTTGATAAGGAGCCCCAAAATTTCTATAGCAATGGGATCATTTCCCTACCTACAAGATGGCAAAAAGTTATCGAATAAAATGGTAACTACATACTTTAGTTAAATGTAAATAAACTATATTAAAAAGTATTGTGAATTTTCTTAAAAAATGCGAAGAAACTTTCCACAATCTATTATTTTTCGTTCATTGCGATTTACGTGGTTCATTTATCTTTTCCCTGCATTCAGCTAAGCAGTGGAAATGATCTCTTCGTTAATTGGAATACCTCGGCTAAAAACTGAACGAAAACATTCGTAATATGGTGGGTTTGGAAGATGATCTTATCACTAGAATCGATAAGGGTGCGCTTCGTATGGGCACGTTGAACGAATGAGTGAAGACCGAATGGCGAAAAAATATTCAGCGCGAAAGTTACGCACTCAAAGGGGTCGAGGTACGCCGAGATTAACTTAAAAATACCATGTGAGCAAATTGCTCATAGATCCGTGTACGTGTAGAAACGTGATGATGAATTTAAAAGATGCGAAAGATTTATGTAAGGATACTTGGCGAACAGATTTTTTTCTGACCACGCCGTCAGAGACTGCGTCAAGGCAAAAATAATAAATGTAACTAAAAATAAACCAAAAAAGTATAACAATAATAAATATTATAAGTGTTTATAGTGTGTGTGTACACGTCTGTAACGAAATAAAAACAATATTTGGTCTCGTTATGACTTACCGAGATATTTGGAGAGAATACGGTATGTACGTACGTTCACGTGTAGGAAGTTCAGTTATAGATACAGAGGGTACTGTAGCGTGACTGACTTGAATCAAGTAGAGGCGAGAAAGTGTAAAACGTGAGTCCATTGATGGACTACTAACTAATATGATTATTAACCGCTTCTCAATCAATCATGTGCAAAACTTTATGTGTTTTTGTACGATTC
This sequence comes from Sericinus montela, assembly GCA_029286605.1. Lineage (NCBI taxonomy): Eukaryota > Metazoa > Arthropoda > Insecta > Lepidoptera > Papilionidae > Sericinus > Sericinus montela. Next base: position 61,545 of record JAGSMR010000047.1, read on the forward strand.
GACTTAATCTTTATTCAAAAGCTTTTGTAGGCTAGTTTTATAAAAATAATATATCTTCACGCCATTCCCTAGTTAGGTGTAGACAGAGGTCTAGACAATTAAGTCCTTTCGACTCACCTTCCACCGAAGATATTTTCGGGACAACGTGACGGAGTATAAGATGCTTAAATAATTTTCATAATCAGATTATTAACTAACTACTAAAGTAATTTTGGAGGTTACCCCTTAAATTAAAACATTACTCTCGATTTACGTTATAGTTCTATTTTGTGTTTAATTTTTTAAAGACAAGATTCTTTATCAAATATTCATTGTTGTTCCCAATATGTGGGCAACGACGAGTGACGTATACACCGGTTTTCAAAGTGTCGCCATCCCTTTCAACAACCCCTTGTTCTTCATTTTCTCGGATCTGGGTGTTCGTGGTCCATTCTTTGTTTCCGATAATACATGATTTCGTGCTGCTTACTGTTCTTTAGCTTTTTACATCGGAATAATGTATATGATGTTATTCCTTTCTTTCTTCTTCTTTACAGCCTATCAAGAGTCCACTGCTGAACGTAGGCCTCCTCTAAAACTTTCCACAGTGAACGGTCCTCAGCCATCTGCATCTATCGACTTCCCGGAATATTTTGCAAGTCGTCGCTCCATCTCGTGGGGGGTCGTCCAACACTGCGTTTGCCTGTACGTTTGATGTTCTATATACTCGTATGAGTGTGTAATATATATGTATAGGTATAATATATTATACCTCAAACAGTGCTTGCAGACAAACTCAGTAAATGGAATAACGTAAGTAACGAATGACCATGAATGTAGAAGGGCGGCGACAATTTACTCTGACCCTTCTTGGTAAGCCTAAAGTGGACTAGGCGAAAATAACTTAGTTTAAGTCTATATAAATACCCACCGTATTTAAATCTAGTCTCATGACTTTAAGTGGAATAATGCAGGTGGGCGTGGGAAACACAATCTCTATTTCAAATCATGTTATTAATATGGATACTAAAACGTTCCTTTGCAGGCTTTTGTGATGAATTATTTTGAATTAGATCATGGGTACTTAGTTCAAAATATATAAATAGGCAGGAAAAATAAATACATAACAATCACTAGGTGGCCCTGTTGTGAGTGATCCTGTCTTCTCTGTGAGAAAATATTTGTGTGATGAATAGAAATCTTTGTTTTCGATTCATGTATGACTATTAGGTTAAAGATACTAGACTAAAAGGAGATTGATAATATTTATAGAGACATTGGCTTGTTCAACATGACATTCCTAAACTCCATGAAGCTGTTAGGAAGCTTTTTGGTAAAAAATTTCGATTTAAAACAATTAAAAGGTTTAGAATTATTACAAATTTTGTCTTTAACCACAAAGGAATAAGTAATAAGAAAATAAATAGCTAGACACTGGAGGTTAATTGCATAACTGAGCATAGTACCATAAATCTTGACTCGGATAGCTTTAAATAAAGCCACTTAACCTTTACAAGACTTGCTATGAAGGCGTAATGACAAAATTTTAAATATTAAATACCTAGCAAGCACATTATGATTCAAAAAGAACTAGTTTTTAAATAAATATACTAAAGCTGCTGGTGTTGTTTGATGAATCATCATAACAGCCTGTAAAAATTCACTGCATGACAGATGCCTCTCCCGTACAGGAAGGTTTGCCACACGCGGTAAATTTGGAGCGGATTATCCTTATTGTCGAACGAATATTTTATGAATATTTTTTATATAAAAACCTTGAAAATACAATTGGCATCTCGAAAAATGGTAGACTAAAATTCAGCATACCGGTAACACTAATTCGATAGTCAAGAGTAGCTTTTATGACAGACCTGGAGAGGCCAATGTTTTGCAGTGGACTTTTCCGGACTGTTATGATATGAGGATGATATAAATTTTAAGCGGGAGAACTGAAAGGAGTTCTTAATATTTTTTCACTGGCAGAGTGAGGCAAAAAGCAAAGGCAACTCGAGTGGCAACCTCGTAGAGGCAAACGCAGTGTAAGATGACCCCCCACGAGATATAGTCTTGACGGAATGTGAAATTTTTATGGTAGTAGACTCCATCATTAGGTAGTAGGTTTAAAGATACATAAAAGCAGTGTAATTAGTTTATCTAGCTTGTGTTTCTTTAACAATAACAATAAACTCTTTACGCAACGGAGAGCCTGAACCCAATTACAACCATCCGGGTGGGGTTAGTGTTGTTTTTCTTATAATATTTATGTTCTGATATTTATTATTTATTACTTCACATATTCCCGTGTACTATTGTAGATAGAGGTGGAGGCTATTGAATATTCTTTTTGTATTAATGATAAATAAAATTTTTAAAAATAAATAAATACATATTTTTATATTATTAATTTATTTATTATTAAAGCATGGTGGTATCGGCCTTACAAAATACCATCCCATTTTTCCTGAGGTTGTCGTAAATTGGTCGTGGTTACCTTGTCAATATAATAAAAGAAGCAGCTTGGCAACGTCAACAGTAATGGATAGATGTTGGGATAATAATCTCCAAAGTACCAGACCTAAATATGCGAATTGGTGCCGCTTCCGCTTGCTAAGCGAAACGAATTTTAAGCTTTGTAATTGTCATGATCTCTGTATGGCTTAATTAACTTTCCGGAAATAGAAGCATAATAGGAATTAGTCGACCTTTATAGAGATATACTGCAAGGCCACATCAAAATTTAGGAAGTATATTATACTCCTATTCCACGTCTTTTATTTGCTACATGGATAAATTTTGATGCTGTGTGTCGAGTCCATTTGGTTATAGAGATATAGATATTTTAATTGTAGAGGGCGCTGATATACGCGTCAGGCTTGTAAACAAGCCATGTTTGTAGGTGTTGGTCATCTCAGGGCTGCAATTTTTTTAGAAATTTTCCTTTTAGTTATAATTTTTATTTTAACGCATATAAATAAATTTTCTTGATTAATTAAGCCAATAAATCCTGTTTTGTAAATAATGCAATTTAATTTTGCAAATTATGAATAGATTGCCATTTCGTTTCCGTTTTCAAATTGTTAATTCTTTGATATATGACTAATATTCTTATCTATAGATTTATATTTTTGTTCGTAATGTTTTTAATAATATTAATTTTGTTTCTATTGCCTTGCGGTAGTCTATTGGTTAACACATATTTTGTGATGGTTTTGCCATAATTATTATTCCATTTTTAATCGCGTTTCAAGACGCCTTCAGGGTATATTTTTTTCAAAAATAAAAGAAGAATAAATTATAAACACATTTTTTTAAAGCTCTCTTTGTCTTGTGTTATATGTCTCAATGGAGATAAAATTGATAACAAAATGTTATATTTTAAATAAGTCAGTCACTAAGGCTACTAGACGACATTCAATAAAATAGCCCGCGACTGATAAGGTCGTTGCGTAAGACTCCTTTCACAATTGTTGTATAAGTGCTTGGTCCGTAACGCAATGTGCAGGACATTATTGTTACCGTGGTAAAGAAAACAAGGTCAGGTATCAAGCCATATAAAATACAGGTGTAAACAGAACCATACAATTATCATTTTACATACCTATTATGGGTTATTTAATAGTTTAGTTTCTTCTAAACATTACTGGCCATTTCAAATGCGCTTTTTTGAAATGTTCTTATCGAATATTTAGCCTTCTTGATGCCTTGCCTATGTCTTTGTCTGTGTATTGTATCGAAATTACCGCAGGGTCTGAAGTCTGTCTGAAAAAAAAAAGCAGGGTTTATCCTAGAGACTCCTTGATGCTAAAAATCAAAGACTTCTAAGCTCAGTTTATATCCGATATAATCAACACGAATTGTATGATATAGCTTTATGCTTAATTTTGTCGTGCCGTTTTGTCGTTTTTATGACAAACATCCCAACATCTATAATTTTTATCTGTATAATTTTTGTACTAATATTGCTTTGGCTAGATATATTTGCTTCAGCTTCACCTTTAGGTTTAGAAGATATTTCCTGTCCCTATCTTGGTCATGCTTAGGTTACGCTTATGCGTTTGATGGCATCAAATATTGAAATACCTATCGAACTTCTATTACGATAAAGTGCCGTAAGTTGATAATTTGTAATTTGATATTACTTCTTATAAAAATATATTATTACATAACTGAAGAAAAGAGAACAATGAGAGACCATGTTTATTTCCACGCGCAAATGTATAGAACAAACATTTGTATTTAAAAATTATAGTTAAATTTGATAGCCCAATTCTTGAGAGTGTTTAAATGCTATATGACATCACATCCTTCTGACTTTTTCTCGGATCCTAAGGGCTCGGGCTGTACTCCTAAGAAGCAGATAGAAGTCAGAAAAGGAACGTTAAGTGAAAAAGAAGTAATAGTACGGGCGTGGGATTCAATGCGCCGCGGTGGGTCAGGGGCCACACGAAAAGTTTTCCAGAGATTTCTAGATTAGATAAATATGCTATTTACTATAGGCAGTAAAAGTAATAAAACATTATGAATAACGCCCCTGATATTTACAAGTCATTCAGAAGTCAACAGGATTTATTAAATTTAGAAATATTTTGTAGCCATTTCAAGAACTTCATTTTCCCATATTAGGTCACGTTATATTAATGAGTACAGGTAATATGATATTACACTGAGTAATTAACTTGGACACTTGTTTACCTTGATAGACAAATTTTATGAAAATATTGATCTTCAAGTAAATGTTAATTATGGGATTATGTTAATTATTATATGTTAATTATGGGATTATGGGATTATGTTGATATAGCATTATGTTAATTATGGGAACGTACTAAGAATTATATTTCTTATACTTCTAGTAAACTTCTTCCATAAAAATGTCAAATTTATTTTGTTACTGAATTTATATCATAATAAGCAACAGGAGCTACGCTTAATAATGGCTTTGTAGGAACAAATTCAGATGATGTATCTAATCTAGTTAGATTTCAAACAAAAATTAATGTGAGAAACAAAAACATTGGTATTCTGATTAGAGTAATATCACATTATCTTTTACTATAAATAAAGAACAATAAATAAATATAGATATCTTCACGCAATTCCCAATACAGGGGTAAACAGAGGTCTAGTCTAAACAATTAACTCCCTTTGACCCACCTTCCACCGAATATATTTTCTTTTACTATGAGAGAGGAAGATACGCTTTACTTTCCTTGACATAAAAGGAATGTGCTTTTAAAATATTATCTTATAAGTACTGACGATCCGATAGTCGAGCTTGTACAGACCTTGCCTTCGAACTTAAGGGATGTGACTTCGAATTCCGCTATGGGCAAATATTTGTGTGATGAATATGAATGTTGCAACTCGAGCCATGAGTACGCATAAATATGTACATTTATTTCTATGAACATTATTCAGCGTTATTACAAATACTTTTCCTACATTTTTCGTGATTTCATAGATAAATACTTGGGAGAACAAGATAATTGATAGAATATAAAAGACAATAAAGATAATAGAATTTTAAAGATAATATAATTTAAAATAATAGAATTTTAATTATTTAGCTGATAACGTTCGGTCCGTGGGGTCCCCGCGCGATGCAGGTTCTAAAGGAATTGTATACGCGACTGTTCGTTGCCGCTGGTGACAACAGGACTGTTTCTTTTCTCGCTCAACGGTTAAGTCAAGCCTTTTAACGTGGAAATGCAGCCAGCGTTCTTGGTACCATGTCACAAGGAGTAGATCTCTAAGATTATAATAGTTTTTTGTTAATAAGAATTGTATATAGTTACATAATCTTTTAAATAAAGTATTGTAAATAAAAAATTCTATTATGTATCATTGGATGCTGCCATTTAATTCTTTAGATGGGACAACTGGTTTTGGATATATCCTTTTAAAAGTTTTATTCTTTAAAAATTGTTTTTTTATTGATGTCAAAATATCATGTATATAATAGATATAGTTCACTCTACGAAATGCTTTATAAAGTAAGAAGCCGTGTTTAGTTCTCAAGCCGCTTGCTTTAGTAAGCGAATTACACACATTCGTTCTGGCATCTCTATATTTGGTTGTAGTAATTAATGCAAAATTTACCACGAGGATTTTTCATAGTAGTGAAGAAAAACATCTTTAATCAACCTCAGAAAAAAGAATTTGTATTTTGAAGCTATGTGATGTTCGCATCTGCTGTGCATCTGGTATTGCGGGTGTTCATGGGCGGCGGTGATCACTTACCATCACGTGAGCCACCTGCTCGTTTGCCTCCCTTTTCTATATAAAAAAATTAAGCACAATAACACCACGGATCGGCAGAGGTCGCAGGTTCGAATCCCGCCCGTGTCAGTTGAAATTAAAAAAAAACATTTTTTCTCGTTAATTTAATCACAATAACACCTGTTAAAGCAAATCAATTGAGCATCCACAACGATATATGTTGACCGCTGTAGTCTATTGTATCTAATGAAGTGATAATTTTATTAGAAGTTTAGCCTTAGCAAAGAGGTCAGTATCATAGTATTATGCGGTACAACCTCGCTCCGTAAACATGTTCCAAGATAACGCATTGTTGTGTTATAATATGCAAGGGAATGTAAATGTGGTTAAAACGGTATAAAAACTATATTCAATAATTTAATTTAATAGGAAAATTTAATTAAAATTCTATAATATGTCATTTTTTTGGTTTCTTTTACAGCTCTAATAAAACGATCAGCGAATATAAGTTGCCCATCTACATATATTCGCTTACTATATACAGTGAAGAGATATAGTGCCAAAATACATGGAAATAGCAAAGACTACCGACAAGTGGCGAGACAATCTTTTAGAAAAATACCAACACGGACAACAGCTTTTAAGGTGCAAAGTATTGCGATTGCCAAGTCAAATAAAATCATATTATTTATTCATCAAAATAAAATTCTTTGTTTGTAATTATAAAAACATATACATAGATATAGATAAACAGAAAAACATCACATACATTGCTCTGATTCCAAAGTAAGTAGCCTAAGCACTTATGGAACCACAAACACCCAGATCAGATGAAATGTAAAAAATATATTTTGTACAATGACCTGACCGGGAATCGAAGCCAGGAATTCAGAGCTGGTGACACTATGACAACCGGTACGCACGCCACTCGTTCACGGAGATCGTCGAAATAAAAACAAACATTTGTTTATCGATAGTAATTTTTTAATATGCTAACGTTTCGAAGTGAGGTTCATCTATCGGATAATATGCAGATGAAAGAAACACCGCAGGTTTTTTGGTCAGTATTTATCTAATGAAGATACAAAGTTAAAGATATTTTCTAAAAATAAATTGGGAGCGAACACCTAATTCACAGGGGATACAAATCAAGATACTTGGAGCCGCTTGCGGTTTCGACCGTCAAAATTCTGTCGAGCTTTTTTAATTTTCCGTGGTAAAAACTTCTTTTATATTCTCTACAGGCCGCTTATACGTGAATTTCAAATTCTTTAAACCAAAATATGTTTCTCAACCCATGGGAAATGTGCATTTTTCCGTGATAAAAAGTTATCTATATGTTGAAAAGTAAACAGTATCCTGGAGCGTGGAACCAGTATTACAGACCAATATTATGCGGCTTTAATTTCTAAGTTGAGGAATGCCATCAAAGAAAAAAGGAGAGGGATACTTAGAAGAGGCGTGCTGTTTCATCTCGACAACGCACCCGCGCACAGGTCGGCAGTTGCGATGGCTGCCATTCTGCAAGCTGGCTTCGAATTGGTTGACCACCCCACTTATTCACCAGAACAGGCGCCTAGCGATTTTATCTGTTCCCCAAATTGAAAGAATTCTTAAGCGGAAACAGGTACGAAGACGTTAACGAGGTGTTGGATGCCGTGGAGAGCTTGTAGCAGGACCAAGACAAAACTTTTTTTTAAAGGAATTGAAGCCTGGGAAAAACTCTGAATTCGGTGTGTAGAGAAAACCGGAGACTATGTAGAAAAATAAATTATTAAGTTATCAATAGTCATTACATTCTCTCTCATTCTCATTAATTTTGGCTCCCTTCTCGTAGATTATGCAATACTTCTCACTATTTTGAATTTGAAAGTTTCGAAAATGTATTATCATTTCTTTTCATATTGTGGAAAAACGCATAAGAATCAAACCTTCTCGTATATTACGTATTACGAAAAACGTGTAAGTAGCCAAAGTATAATACGGCATTTGAGGTTGGATATTGCAACATTAACGTGTCAAGTGTCCATTGTCTCGATGACTCTAGGTAGCAGCGTACTTTAATTACAAAATGTGAGTACAAAAGTTTAGTGTGGCCTTGATTATCGATAGGTCCAATACATGGATATATTGATTATTAACTGGCGTGTGCACAATCGGTGTTGAACTGTAACCACATCGGTTACGCTCGTGATAGAAATGACATTGGTGGTATTGTCTTTGTAACGTGGCCCGGATTTATGCGAATTTTGGTTCAAGAACGTCGTTGTAAATTTTTTGTATCAGTTTTTCCGTTGTTTTTTTATTTAATCTACTAAGAACGTCACTATCCGTTTATAACGTTCGCAGAAGTTCGCAGAATCACATCGAAAAAAAAACATTAACCTAAAAAAAAGTAGATGAAAAATAATTGAATAATTAATAAAAATGTAAATCTTTATATTTTGACGGAGGATCATAAATTTCACTAGTGAAATCAATAATTTGTAAATTTATTAACGTTTCGTAGTGCGGTTCCTTTGATGGTGAAGAAAGTGGTAAATAAAACACTGAGAGTATCCTCTTTGTTTGTTTTTATTCTATACAATTCTTTTCGAAGGTAGCAAAGAATGATGAAAGCGTATTCTAAAGTTTCTACAAGCACTTGGTAGTTGTCGTCCTCCGCAACCATCTAACAGGGAAGCGGATTACCTGACACCTGCGCCGGAAGCAAAGCGAGCATGATATACTTGATCGCCACCCAAAGAGTTAAATCTAGTCAAAACGTGAACTTTAAGGTGTGTAAATTTTGTAATAATGAACATGCTTGTTCGTAAAATAACGTTGAACATATTAATGAACATGCTTGTTCGTATTATACATATGTGATTGTATGCGTTTTGCTAACACCTGTAGTAATGTTTTAATACTCCAGTTAATATTCTAATCCTCTAAAATATAATTATTTATAATATTCTGATCTCTAATTCTGCGAATAGTGACCACGACATAATTAGAGATGACTTTATAGGCGATATGTTTTTACTTTATCATTATGATGTCTTCCTCCATTGATTATTATGAAATGTACAAATCAACAATATGAATTTCATAATTAGCGCTTGCTAGCTGTATCTGAGATATGTTGTTTGTGATGTCGACAATGGAATTTATCCCTTTCATCCCGGGGTGTCGTAAGAGGCGACTACAGAAAAAGCTAAATTGTGAGAAATCTATGGCCTGCATTGGACTTTTATAGGACGAAAAGTATGTAAATTATGCTAGACCTATTTAAAGAAAATAAACACTTTAAGGAAGTTTTGTCAAAGTAATTTTTTATATATACATAAGTAATTTATTTAAAGCGTTTAAATTTTATTAATATATTGACATAAAAATGAAGGTTTAAAAAACGAGTTTAATTAATTTCATAATTTTACATTCATTTTTGTACTCCAATTACGTTTGTGATTGTGAAACCGTAGTACGTAGCGTTGTGTACACAAAATCTTTAGTAATAGAAAATGGACGTTACTTTTTAAAAAATAATAAATGCTAAAATCGCTTAATATATATAGTTACAAATTACACTTTTATTGCCCAATTCAAAATTTTTACAATTCAAAGTTTTTGCCTAATTCAAAGTTTCTACAACATTCTTCAAACGTTATTTTATATTTCAGTTTTATTTATTTTTATTACTATTATTTTAATATTCATGAAATTATTTAAGTGCAGCCTTAAGCTGCAGCTGAGCTGCTCTTGTTGCGATGAGCGACAGGTTTGATTAATATTTGAGCGAATTTTGTTTAATATCATACTACTAGCACAAGTTAACTTTAAATTCAATATTTTAATATATATTTATAAATATAACCGAAATAAAACAAAAAATTAAATATTAAATATCTTCACGCAAATCGCAATACAGGGGTACACAGAGGTCTAGTCTAGACAATGAAGTCTCTTCGACCTACCTTCCACCGAAGATATTTTCGGGACTACATGACAGGTGGTGAGCCTGTCGCGTCTTTATGCCCAAGCCAATGATTTAATTCGTACAAAAGTTTTTAAAAAACCCATTGGTACGAGCCTGCCAACTGGGGATCGAACTCGGGTCTCTCGACTTGAAATTCCGACCACTCAACCACTCGGCTATCGTGACTTATATATAACCGAAATGTTGGTGTCTTTCTTCGACCTTTCCCTCTTTTTTATTATCCTTCGCATTATCTTTCGCAGTTCCTTTCTTAAATGTCGGCAATGCGTTTGCAGCTTCGCATGTGTTGTGGTTCGCAAGTTGATAGATATCGGTATTTACATCTCATGCTAATACGTACCATTATATTTGTCATCTTCATTGATGATGATGAATGCATGTACTCGAATCATTTAGTCTATATATACCTCTACCTGTATATCTCTACCTGTCAAGTTGCTCCAAATAAGCTTCGGTGAAAAGTAATTTGATAAGACTTTGTAGCCTATATACCTCTGCCTACTAAGGGAAATTGCGCTAAGAGAAGAAGAAGTTATAATAATCAAGAGACACTGGCATATTCACTACTAAAAGAGAAAAAAAAAACGATTTAAAAATTACAGGGTCTACTACCAGTCGCATCCTGAGTCATGCAGGTAACTGCTTCTTTATTCTAACTAACTTAACCTTAACTTTATTCTAGTAAAAGATAAAGTTATTGACACAATATATAATACTGTTCAGATATACGAGACTTGAAACTATTTCGACGAAATCAAAACAGATTCAAATATTTGACCTCTGTACACGAAAATCTCGATTCCGATACATATCATTGAACTTGTATGACTTTTGACTTTGTCGCGGTTTCGAAATAGTTTCGCTCATTGTCGTAAGAAGAAGGTCGAACTGTCATGAGTGAATTTCATTATGAGAATTAGTATCGTAGTGAGAATTTGCTCTTAAAGGTTTGGAGTCGTGTGAATGGGGTGTCGAAATCAGCCTTCTGCTCAGTGAGGGTTGTGATATTACTTAAATTAGATAATATATTTAGAGTGTGTTACTCGGTGTTATGTCCAGCTCGTGTAATAATGTTTTCACTGTTTCGTGAATTGGACTGACCTTACATACAGATTGTTTTGCACGCAATGTCAGAATGAGTTTTAACCTTGCTTTTTATTTCTCTTTGAGAATACAATACGTATTTGTTATTTATCAGGTATTGTATCTGTCATGTTATATTAGAATAAGATCCTGCAGTACTTTTTCTCCAGTTCATCAAAATGGCTACCGACTGATGGGAAACAGCATTCTCAATCATAATTACATGTAATAATTTTTAATGTCACTTTTTCTATATTGGATTGAGATGAGAACGATTTCGTCTCTTCTAAGTTATGTACAGCTACTGTAAATAACTTCCATCAACTTTGTCACCTCTGAGGAGTACGATAAAATGTCTTAAACAAAGTATAAAAAGTGAAAAATATAAATCACTAATTATAAAAAATATTACTAAAGCGACATCTACTGATAACTAGCGAAAATCACCCACGTATTGATAATAGTAATGGAAGTAGAAATATAGAGAGTAGTAGAAATATTGCCAAAGCCACCGTTTCGAGTTCCTATTGTGTCGATATGAATGTTTTTGTATAGAGCGGCAGTTTCCCATATTCCAGTGAATTGCCATTGCATGCGAGGTAATTACTATGAATGGAGTATTATCAAACGTTTGTAATATGCGAATGTAATGTCTGATGCAATGATACCTGCAGGAAGCGCTTGGTTGGCTAACTTCGGTAAGTTTTAATTAGTATACAAGACCAATGGTTTATTTTATATGCTAATATTGTGACTCGAGCTATCCAGCGATGTAGCAATTATAATATCTTATAAAATTATGTTGATCCTGTACGCTTCAACCAAGTTTTTTGATTTTAATGCATACTTTATCTTTGTCAACGTCATCATCAAAACAGACACAGATAGATACAGGCTAAAAGCCAGCAAACAAACTGGATCTCCAACCATTGTTGTCTCTTTGGCAGCCTGTTGATTATGAAAGCTTCATAGAGCGTAATTATTATATCTCTATACTTTTCAAACACCTATAGACAGCTGTTTTTGTTGGCTAAAATGTATGAATGTGGTACACACTAAAACAACTTTAATGTTTTAACAATGTCTTTCAAATAACAAATTTTATTAAAAAAATATTAAATATCTTCGCGCAATTCGCAATACAGGGGTAAACAGAGGTCTAGTCTAGACAATTAAGGCCCTTCGACCCACCTTCCACCGAAGATATTTTCGGGACAACGTGACAGGCGGTGAGCCCGTCGCCGCCTTTTTGTCCAAGCCAACGACATAATTCGTACATAAGTTTTTGAAAAACCCATTGGTACGAGCCTGCCACCTGGGATCGAACTCGAGTCTCTCGACTCGAAATTCCGACCACCCAATCACTCGGCTATCGTGACTTTTTGAAATTATTTTATGCTCAATCATAAACGATAACACATTTTTTTATTCGCCTATTCAGCCTCCTTGGCTACTTGAGTGAAGTAACTGACCTTTTTTGGTAAAAATTCAGCTCAAATGTGTATCAATGAGAAGTAGATATTATAAATCTTTTGCCGACTACAGCGGGTCTAGGTGAACGGCGGGCCTTGGTCGGCAACGGATGGAATGTCATTCCTCCAATCCTACGTGTTAATATGTTACTCCATTGAAAACATTAAAACGACTTTTCGCTTTAGTAGGTTTATTTTCATCCAAGAATTATTGGTTTTTGTTAAATTGACAAGTAATGCTTAATGATCTATGCAGTCGATGTATTTAGCGACACCTTTTGACATTTTATGTAAAATTAAAATATCAAAGTTCTAGTTATTGTGCTTTTGCTTCTTGAACTATCAAAACTCGATGGTTTCGAATACAGTAGCGAACAACCATTTCTGCTTATTTAGAGTGGTTAACAGTAATATTTGTAACTTTAAATTAAATGTAAGTATTCTAATAGTATTTTATTAGGTCGAACTTGAACGCACACTGCGTTGCTGCGACACATGAGATTAACACTGGCATTGAATCGAAAATTAAAAATCCAATCGAACCAATCAACAGAATGTAGTTTTTATTGGACCATGCCAGTTCACACTACATATTAAAGCATCATGTTTAGCCACAACACAATATGCGTCGAATGTTTATGGTCAAATCGTAATTTTTAGAACAGTGTGACTTACGAATCCGGAAAAGGCGGTGATTGTGTTTGCCTAATAATATTACGGCATCTCCTTGATTAGTGTATTTATTTTAAAATAAATAAAACACTTTCAGAGGTACTTTCTGAACACCAGTGGTTGTTACGTTGAAGACTGTTGCGTTAAAACTGTAAATTTTTTTAGTAGGATGACTAAAGAACAAAAAATTTTATGCTTTTTGTTGATTAACTTCACAGAAGCCTTTATTTAGGCTTTATTTATCATAGACCAGATCGGCCCTGTAGTTTGATTTGTGATACTCTTTATAATAGTTACAAAAAAGTTACTTTTTATAAAAGAACAGATTTGATGTTATCACGTCTGGAAGGTTCTACTTAGTTTGGTCGATTGTTTTGATAAATTACGATTAACTTGTAGTTAAATAATTTGCAGGGCATGTTTATGATAAAGTAATTTTAATTATGTATCCGGATATAAATTTTGTACTATCCAATTACACAAATGTCAAGGTGTTTGACACTTGATTACGCACAAGTAGTTCTGGACAATAGGCGTAGTAGTGTCTATTATTGACTGCTTGCCACCAAGTGACCTATTATTTGTTATGTATATCCGTGCCATTTTAACACTTGCAGTCTTATGACATTTTCATGAGGGTACTGCCGCTCATGAATACTTGTTATTCATTTCCCGTAATTCTCATAATAATCAAAATAAAATACCCATAATCTAAATATTTAATTATATAAAAATACAGCATCCGTACGTCGATTAGAAGTCTTAAATTTATTTTATATTTGACTTAGTAGGTTGTATTGGAATTTTGGCAGGTTTCCTTTTATTTATATAATCGTTGTAACTACTCTTTTTAATAGTTCTCATGTACTATCAGGCCCAAAATGTTTTACGAGTTCTAGATATGGGTAAATCAGGAATGTCTAGAACAGGTGAATGAAATTGTATACTTGGGGAGTGCGTTTAGCCGGGATGGAAGATGTGATTTAGATGTGGACAGGCGTGTCGCTGCCGGGAACAAAGTCAATGGTGCCCCGACTGCGTTAATCAAAAGGCAAGGCGTTGTGAAAAGTGCACGCCTTGCAATACATAACGCAGTGTTGGTACCGACTTTGTTATATGGCAGCGAAACCTGGGTATGCCAGAAGAAGCATAAAAGCAGGTTGAATGCAGTGGAGATGCGATCTCTTCGTAAAATGTGCGGCCTTACCATGGCCGACCGAAAGCGAAACGAAGAGATTCGCAATATGGCAGGTTTGAAAGATGACCTTGTCTCAAAAATGGATAAGGGCGTGCTTCGATGGTTTGGGCACGTTGAGCGAATGAGTGAAGACCGAATGGTGAAGAAAATATATAGCGCGAAAGTTAATATTAAAAGGTGTCGAGGTAGACCGAGATTAACTTTCGAAGACCATGTGAGCAAATTGCTCGAAGAGAGGAGGGTCAAGAGTACTCGGATACCTAGACGTGCATGTATGAAGAAGATGATGAATCTGAAAGAAGCGAAAGAAGTATGTAGGGATCGTGACACTTGGCGATCTGTTCTCTCTGGCTACCCCGTCAGGGATTGTGCGTGAAGATAAATAAAATAAAATAAAATAAAATATAGATATGTATATATACAAATTTATCTAAATAGGTGTAATTATTTAGCGCCGCCTGTTTCTAACTAAGCGAAGCTTCTTCACGCTGATGTAACTTAATTTTTATTTATGGGATTAAATTAAAGAACAGCTGAGCCGCGACCGTCACGAAGGTCGCGGGTTCGAGTCCCGCCCGTGTCAGTTGAAATTTTAACTTATTTCTCTTTAATTAATTCACATAAAAGTTCAGCATAAATATGCTTTAAAAATCAATAAAAATTGCATAATTTTTATTTATTTATTTTTATAATTCTGTTTGGCAAAATGGGGTAAAATGAAATATTAACCCAAAGGCAGATTATGCAGGGTAGGAGTGCCTGTTAAAAACAGATACGCTCCTCCATCGCTTGGGCCTTGGTAGAATAGGCTTACGAATATGCTTTCCCCCTTTCTTTTCGTAAGTTTCGTAAGAGGCGACTAAAAGGAAAGCCCTGGCAATATCAATGGTTACCGACAGATGGCGGGATCTCGAAAAACTATCACACCATAATAAGCTGATCGGTGACTGGCAGCAGCGTCTAATTAGCAGCGTGCATATTTTTAGATTAAAGTTTAGTTTAAAAGTCACGATAGCCGAGTGGTTGGGTGGTTGGAACTTCGAGTAAAAAGACCCGAGTTCGATCCCCAGGTGGCAGGTACGTACCAATGGGTTTTTCAAAAACTTATTTGTATCTTAACTTATCTACCTCTGTATTGGGAATTGAGTGAAGACATTTTTTTTAATATTTTTAGTTTAACAAAACTAGACAGTGACATCCAGGCAGTGACATCGAGTGACATCCAGAGAGTTGTTGTAGCATGTTTTCATTAGTGAAATAAGTTAGCAGGAAGGGTCAATGACGTTAGTTCATTAAATCACTAGGTCGTAGCTCATTTTCTAAAAGGTACCAAAACGGCAAAGTTATTCGAGATGTTCAATTAAACCTTGTGTTTTACATTAGTTTGCTTCCGATGGTCTCAGTAATTGCTCTGTTACCTTACACTGTGAATAGTCTAGAGTAAAATATGCCGGTGCAATAATTATATGGACATGTTATTTATACCCATAAGTTTTAAGGTCGTCATAGTTAAAATAAAAAAAAGTACTATAAAAGTGATATATTTAGGCGAAGAGGTAAAATTTTCATGTATAATCGTTACTGACTATCTGTTAATCAATATCAATGTCTATAGTGGGAACCGAATAATAAACATACAATTTAGATATACAGACCATTGTTTGTACACAATACAAAATTTCATAGTTCCATTAACATAATAAGTTTTAAACAATGCTATCATAACGGGCTGTTCCGCCCGCTTCGGCGTTAGGTCAACCTCAGAAGATTTTGTA
Organism: Sericinus montela; assembly: GCA_029286605.1. Classification (NCBI taxonomy): domain Eukaryota; kingdom Metazoa; phylum Arthropoda; class Insecta; order Lepidoptera; family Papilionidae; genus Sericinus; species Sericinus montela. The sequence goes on from JAGSMR010000047.1 coordinate 77,922, forward strand.
ATATCTTGATAGATATTAACGATAATACTATAAATGATTAAATACACATCTGAAAACAAATCATGTTACATGTCGGTAATCTTGCAATTTAAACATTTTTATACAACTTTATTAATTTGTGTATAATTAAGCATATTTATATCTATTCAAATATCTTAATATTTACTCAAAGTTAGCACGAAAACTTCTCCAATGATTTGGAAAATATTTTGTGTTTTGTCTTGTTAAGATTTCTTGTATTTACGCGAACACTACCCATTTAAAATAAAACGCATTTTATCAGGCTTTTTATTTACTTTTTTAAAAACTATTTTATTTTACTTCCTGTCTGTTACAGCATCAGGTCTGTTACAGTATCTACGGTCACGGGATAATACAGTCCATTTCATGAACTGTGCTCTCCCGAACGGGAGGGTTTGCCTTGTTTGGCAAGCGGATTGTCAGTTGTAGTACCAAATATCTTGTGCCTTTGACGCTGCTGCCCGTCACCGGCCTTCTGAATTTTGGTCTGGTATTTTTTGAGTTTGTTATCACCTCCTACGTGTAACTTGTCAGTAACTTGTACTTTTAAGGCTTTTTCCTTATATCTATAATATTAGTCGCCTCTAAAACTACCTGGGAAGAAAGTGGTGGTATGTTTTTATAGCATAGAAAACATATATTGTAATAGTATAGCATGTATCAATCGCAGTGGGGCTTTGTAGGCGTTGCTTAAACACCTATGAAGACGGAAGAGTAGCCTAATGACCAACTTAACAGACTTAACAGAGGTGGCTGTTTCAAATATATTATCAACCAATTTCGGAAGCACTTTGTTGTGGAACTGTCAAGGTAGAGTCACGGAAGAGAAGGAGGTTAGATATTGCGATTCACCATGCTATTTATTCGGTGGAGCTAAATTCCAGATTCGCCGCCATGTTCAAGGTTAGTAGATGCACGTTCAAGTACCCGTCGTCTTCGTCTTCTGAGTGAAAATCGAAATAAAAACGGTTCCAGTCATAAAATATTTAGGGTTAATGTTGGATGAAAATTGTTACTGGAAAGCTCACACTGAATATGTTTGTGACAAACTTAACCGCCTTGTTTATGCTATTAGAAGACTTCGAGATACTGTATCGAAAGATGCCGCACGTTGTGCATACTTCGGATATGTCTCCAGTGTGTTAGCATATGGGCTCCTATTGTGGGGATATTCTGTTACGTTAGAAAAAGTTTTTAAAATTCAAAAAAAGTGTGTACGTGCTATTTGTGGTGCTTGGTTTACGAAGAGTTGTCGCCCACTATTTAAAGAATTAAAAATACTTCCTGTGGCATGCATGTATATTAGGGAGGTATGCATTTTTGTAAAAGAACAACCTGATCAATTTGTACAATTTAAAGATATAATACCAAGAAACAGACGTCAAAACCGCCTGTACCATACTAGCTGTCGGTTAAAGTTATTTACAATTACCTGGTACTACTCTGCAGGCACTATCTATAATAAACTGCCCAGTCAATTTAAAGAGATGCCTGTATCATTATTTAAGAATAAGATGTCTAAATGGCTCTTAGGTTACTGCTTTTATAGTGTTCATGATTATTTAAAAATCAAATTGACATTTAATTAAGTAATTGTGATTTGACTTAACTAATTGAATTTATTATTTATATTGTAATTTTAATTTATTTGTAACATTATATAAATTGTAGATTATTTATTGAATTATTATATAAATCTATGTTTTAAAATTTAAGACTTATGGAATAGAATTATGGAAAGATTTTTTTAGGTTGATTGGAAATAAATATTTTATTATAAATTTAATTGTGATTGCACGCCGTACGCGGCAGTACATGTGCCCATTAAACATTGTATCACCATATCACTACCATGTATCTGCAATAAATAAATTTGAATTTTAATTGAAATTGAATTTGAAATTTGAAAAACTCGTTCCAGCAGTAATAGCAGCAGTGTTCATAGGCTGCAACTTTATTTTAATAGAGTACGACGAAGTGGTTATAATTCAGCTTGAAAGATTTAACTTAATTAATCTAACAAACATTGGAAGGAAAATAAAGTTAAATTAAAAATATTTATTAACTGGAAAAGTATTTTATTTATATCTTCAAGCATTTTGAATACTGAGATAGTTAGAGGTATAGAAAGATAAGTCCTTTTGGAGTCACATTTTACCGGAGCTAAGTATGGTATAAAATTTTTATTGTACACCACACATATACAAGGAATAATTACAACATAGAGAAAACTTAATAGATAAGTATGCACAATAAGGCGGTCTTATCACTAAAGAGCGATCTCTTCCAGACAACCTTAGGAACTACTAAGAAACTAGCTTTAGTCGTAGAACTGGTTTCAGTAGGTGGTGGAGCGTTTTATGATAGACTTACATACCAAAATCTAAATAATCTAAACAATATTAAAATATATTTCGTTAAAATACCATAATAAAACATAAAAAATAATAAAATAAACACACATATTAATATATTCCTTTACTAACTAGTACATAGATACATACAAAACATAGAGAAAATACCTTTATTTGGGACGTGACAGAGGGAGAGTCCGTCGGTGTAAAGTATTTTCAACCGGCAAAATTTAAAATTTAATCGACTAAAGTAAAAAAAATATTTAGTTTAAGCAAAATTTTAAGTGAAAAATTTATTTATTCATTAATAACTTTACATACATAGGTACATATCGGCCTGTTAAAGTCCACTGAGGGATATAGGCCTCTCCCACAGGGAGGATTTGCCATAATCGCCACGCTCGGCAAGTAGATTGGAGATCGCCATACCACCCTTCCATACCATACCAGACAACTCGCACCTTAGACGCTGCTGCCCATCTTCGGTCTGATATTTTTTAGAGATGGTTGTCCAGATAACCATCTTCGTTGCCTCGATCTTAGTTGCCTCTTACAACATCCACGGGAATAAAAGTAGTGGCAATATTCTTACGCCTTGATCACACGGTATGCCGTTACCACATGGAATTAATGACTTTATTTTTATTGATTAATTAATTAAGTCTGTTAATTTTAGTTGTAGTATACTTTAGGTTATAACAGGAATTATTTTCCGGCGGTATTGATATGAATACGTCCCCATACAAAAGTCTCAATATCAAAAGCCTCTAATATAACTTACAACCTGTTCCTCAGACACAACTGCCACACTATACGTTAATTTGGCTCTGTCTATTTTATACATACTTACTTATTTTTATGGTGTACTATTTAAAGAGTAGTGAGCGAGAAAGATATAGGAAGTCATTTTTATTGGAAGTGTATGCTAATTTAATATTATTAATTGCTTACCCATTTAATATGACCGATTATTAAATGACAAGTGGGTCTTGGTTGCTCTATTAAAGACACTTTAAGGCAATTGAACGTAAATCGATACTTATATGGTTTCCTTAATGAGTGATATAATTACCCAAATGTTATTGGACTCTACGGGATTATGATCTTTTTATTTGAGGACTAAAGGTTTAAAATTTATATAACATAATAGTAATAATAAAACTGATTTAAATCAACGTTATTATAATAATGTTAAAAAAAATTAAAGTTTAGAAGTAAAATTAATGCAATAAATATTAATGTGTCTACATGATATGCCATACGAGTCCTGATTTTATTTTTATTAAAATTAACTTGTTACAAATTTACGTGTTTTGTGTAACATTTGAAATTTCCTTTAATAAATTGCTTAACATTTTGTTTTAAAAAAGTAGCATAATTCATTTTTTTTTGAATGCGACAGGAAGTCGTCAAGTTTGAATGACATAAATAACATATTAATAAGAGATTCTTAGTTTGGTACGTCGAAAAAAATTGATTCCTCAACCAAAAACAGCGAATGAAAATTGAACGATCAAAATATTTATGAAAAATTATTGTTTGGGAAAAGTGTTTATGTGGGTGTTTGGTTAGTAAATAAAATATAAAAGAGATCGGAGCGGTCTGTCACGGAGACCCATACTATAGGGATAATTTTGGAGGACGGATTTATGGCAAACCCACTCATGTGGGTGGGGGTTCCAATGAGTTTTTCAAAAACTTATGTACGAATTTCATCGTTGGCTTCGACATAAAGACGGCGACTGGCTCACCACCTGTCACGTTGTCCCGAAAATATCTTCGGTGGAAGGTGGGTCAAAGGGACTTAATTGTCTAGACTTGACCTCTGTTTACCCCTTTATTGGGAATTGCGTGAAGATATTTATATTTATATATTTATTTATAAATATGGATAAAATATGGATAATAATTAATGAACAGGACCAGATAGCCTAGTTGGTAGAGATCTGCTTTTGAATCTAAGGATGGGTAGTTTTTGACCGCTAGGGTTTTATTTTTCACTATTAACCTTTTAATTTTCATTTCAGGAATAAGCAATATTCATAATAACTATATAAATTACGATAGTTAATTGACTCAGGCGTTACTTTGCGGAAATTCATTGTAAAGTTGTTAGTAACAACTTTATATAAATTACAATTATAAAGCTCAAAATAGGACGAAGTATTTTTTTCTGCTTTAGATTTTAGATGTAACAAAAACTATTTTTCAACTTTTATTTTAACACCTAATACGCGTAAACGTAACAGATTTACTATTTTAAGTGCTGCATACCTAGTATTAACAAGCGTGAAATTATCCGAAATTACAAGGTCTCTACGTCATATCTCGTGGTGAAACATCGAATTTTTTAACTTTATTACGAATATCACGAGCTATGTTGATTGGCGTATCGGGAGGTTGTTCGAAAACGTTGCAGTATAAATGATTTGTATGCATATTTTAGTGTAAAACAATTTTATAAAATTACTCAATTAGTTTTACAAAACTATACACACATGTGTATTTTTGCTGAAAAAATTTTATTTAATGCATATTTAAACTGCCAGATTGCCAGATTTTTACATGCCAGACTGAAATTGTGCTTTCGGTTTTGAGTAAGTTATCAAGTAGTTCTTTTACAGTATTTTTATCATTTTAGCCCACCTGAAGTTCACTGTTAAAAATACAGCTCATCTTAATTTACTTAAGATAAAGTACTCTTCCACTTACAATTATTGGTGGAATCTATTTTATATTTTTTACGGCTATCTCAAAGTAAAATTAGCGGGTGGTTCCCCTGGTTGGGACGTGTGTGATAACTGATGCCCAAGTACATCTGCAGAGTTAAACGAGCTGCAGTTGCATAGCTCTGCTTCAAAACAAAAAAAAGAAACGATGAGAAGAAGAAGTATTACCAGGAGAAGGCAAGGAAGATATATCTCTAGGTACATCGGTCACTGGAAGAAACACAGAAACAAAATTTTCGTCTGCGTGACGTCAACACCCGAGGCCGTGATTTAGCTTAGTGTCGATTTCATAGATTTCAGACAACCCTAACGAAACATACATCCGTTTAAAACATAATTGTTACATTTTTACTCTAATATTGGCTTCGACGAGGTCAACTAGAAATATGCAATAAAAATTGTGTGTCACAAATTAATGCTATTTCTACTAATGGAGCTTATTGTTTGAACCAAGTCGAGCTGTGAAGGTCAGTTAAGTAGTAAAATGCCAGACAATGAATTTAAATTGGAGTAATAATCCTATGTAAATCCATTGTCTGGCCATTTGCTTAGTAGTTTAGCCGAGAATTTTTCGTCATGTGGTGTTGGAATAAGAATTCAATAACCCAGGGAACACAAGAGTCCCATGAGCGTATGTGTGCGACCAGGCCAAAATTACACAGGCCGGTGACGAGCAGCGGCGACTAAGGTGCGATGTACCAATCCGCTAACCATGCGTGGCCATTATGACAGATACTTCTTTCTGGACTGGCCTATGTACTTAGTAAATTTTTAAATGTCGTTAATTAAGTAACTAGGCACTAATTAGTTTAATTAGTTGTTACTGTATTTATGCCTTAAATAAAAATAAACTTAAAGATAAAATATGTTAAAAGTCACACCAGTGGACGGTAATTAAGCTTGGTACGGACCACTACTTGGTACATGGTATGGACCAACGATAGTTGCAGTAGTGCTTCGCCAAATGACTATTGCGTTTAGAAGCTACGTTCAAACTAAAACAATTTTCATTTTCATGAAACCAAAAACTAAACTTTCTTCATAAAAGTTTTTCTTTTTTAAACATCATCAAGATTGTCATGTGGTAGTATTTTTTTTTAAATCAATGCAATAATAAATGCTTACATATTTGGTAACCAAGTTCATTAATGTATGTAGTGCCTTGGAAGGGACTAGTATTTGAAAAAAGACGAGTTATAAACTCATACTTGATCTACTTTATTTTGAAGTGACTTTTGGAATAACAAGATTCTTGGAATCTTACGATAAAAAATACTTGTCTGAAAAAGTTACATGAAAATAAACTTTACAAAAATAAAAAAAAATGTCCTCAGCTTTTTGTCTTATTTATTGCATTGCTACCATAATGTAGTTATCTGCGCAAATTGTTCTCTTATATTAACATAAGCAAACCGGCGGTCTTGTCTAATTTTCAAGGTTGTATCAACACGTTGAGATCTACAATCGGAGTAATTGAGCGGAAAACCAATTTACTTCGTAAGGAGGCAATTTACACTAAAAATGGTAACTTAAGATACCCGATACAGTCATGCCAATTCAAATTGTTATTTATATCATACAACACAACGTGTCTAGAGTAAGTAGCATTAAATATTTGTTTCGGTTGATTTTAAGGCATAATGCCTTAAAATATATATATATATATATATATATATATATATATATATATATATATATATATATATATATATATATATATATATATATATATATATATATATATTTATATATATATATATATATATATATATATATATATATATATATATATATATAAGATTTTAAGGCATTATGCCTTAAAATCAACCGAAACAAATATTTAACAGGTACTAAGTAACTTAATGTATTCAAGATATGCGTAGAAGCAGTTATAAAAGTTTCCTAGATTACTTAATTATCGCAAATATTTGCTCTATCTGGCCACTTGAATTTTTTGAGTACTAATGAGAGTCTTCCGTTGTTAATTCGACGGTTTAAGGTTTTGGTCATTTTGGCTTAATTCCCACATCAATAATCACAACCATTGCGGATATGAATATCCGCAACTCATTGCAATTCACTCTTGATTGCAAAATATTCTATTTTGTCAATTACATAGATATTTAAGTGACAAAATCTACCCCTGTATTGGGAATTTTGTGAAGATTCACGGCATTCCCAATACTGGGGTAGACAGACATTTAAGTCCTTTCGATGCACCATCCACAGAAAATATTTTTGGGGAAAATGTGACAGCTGGTGAGACCGAAGTTTTGTCCAATGCTACGATATAAATCTGAAGTAAAGTAAGGTAGCAGCCTGTAAATAGTTTCCTATTTTAAACGTCTCCTTCAGTTCGTGTTGGTTGACATCATACGACCTTGAAATAGCATATCTTCTAATTATAATATAACCGGAAAAATATCGCAAGTAAATCTACTTGCGATATTTTTATGAGATGCGTATATATTAGACATTACTATTTAATAATTAATTATTATTTTTACCGTGTGGTAACGGTGTAAGAATATTGCCACTCTCTTTCTTCGCTTGGATACCGTAAGAGGCGACTAAGGGAAACAGTCAGTGTGTACGTTTATGTCAGCACATATCTATTATATCTGTATATCTATGTAGTTACTTTTATATCCTTTTATTATATCATCTGTAAGGATATAACTAATATCAGTCAATAACACATTCTTGCGCTACACATAAATCACGGAAGTGACTGTTTAGCATTGCTATTTGTGCAACTAAGGAAAATGAATCCTATGAATAGAAAATATTAGTTCAGAATCGATAGCAAAGAATAATTAAACTCTAATTATTTTTTGAGAGTAGGTGATAGTTGAAAGGGTTCAATAGTTGACGTAAAGGCCGTTCGCAAGGTTGCTGCGTGCCACACGCGAGTAGTCAAAGTATTAGTGACATAATTACGAGTATAGAGGTTTTAGGCCTAACCTAAATATCTATAGCTTTATCATATGTATATTTATGTACATATAATATTTATATTGTTAGATGTAATTCGACGAGAAAACAAAATAATATTGTATTAACAAACGTACATAATATGGATTTAGGAGACAATATTTGAAAGAACTAAAATGGTATAAATATGACATATTCAGACTTGCAACATTTTTATAGTGTTTGCGGACTTTATTTTTAAGTGAAAGCTTGTTAGGAGCTTTTTTTTATGACAAGAGGGATTTCATTCCAGAGCCTTAAAGCCTTAAGGGTTTAAGAGATTTAGATGTGAAACCAGTACGGTGTAAGTAACTTGCGACGGACAGTACGGTGTAAGTAACTTGCGAACGGAGAATGCGGTTATGAGAATCACTCAAGTATTGAAACTTAGATTTTATATACTCTGGTGCACAAGGATCGTTTATAATTGTAAAAAATGTTTAGAGAATTCTAACATTTTTGCGTTGTCGAATAGGCAGCCAATAACATAAACTGCGCTCTAAAAGAAGATACATGGTCATACTTACGTAGACAATAAATGTATTTCATGTAATTGTTTAGGGGTAGAGTAACACACATCACCATAGACAATAATAGGTAAAATAAGTGATTGAATAAGCAGCACTTTAGTAGTGATTGGAAGGAAGTTTTTTAGACGATAAAGTGATCAGAAGGTTGCATAAGTTTTCCAAAAAATCTCCTGTAATTATTTATCCCAGGTGAGGGACCTATCAATGAATAAATCGTGGTTTTTCACATGAGTACAAAAAGGAACTAAAATGTTATCAAACACGATTGACGACGAAGAAGAGCTAACAAGATTTCATAGTCAACGGCGTTAAAAACGTTTGAGAAACCGATTAAAGTAAGAATTCCCCACGGGAAGAAAGGGAGTGGCAATATTTTTACACCGTTACCATACGGCCTGTATGTATATCTATGTATGTAAATGTCTATTTTATCCATATAATAATTTCTCGTTCAGCTGTGGTATTTTTCCACTGCCAGGCGTAAAGCCTTTGTTATTCTATTTCCTAAAACATCCGCCTGCAGCCTGCTCTCCCACTTCAGACTATTTCTATTTTACCATTCCTTTATATGAGCTCCTGTATATAAGCAAATTTCTGCTCTTGTCCTTAAACCGTGGCGATTAATCCTCCTTATGGTAGAAGCAATGTCCTGCAGTGGACTTTAACAGGCCGTTAATTATATATGTATGTATATAAGTACATACGCCACGATAACCGAGTGGTTGGGTGATCGGAACTCGAGTCGAGAGACCCGAGTTCGATCCCCAGGTGGCAGGCTCGTACCAACGGATTTCTTTGAAACCTATTTACGATTGATATCGTTGGCTTGGACATATAGACGGCGACGGACTCACCACCTGGTACGTTTTCCCTTAAAATATCTTCGGTGAAAGATGGATCGAAAGGACTTAAAATCATAGTTCAAAGAATATTTATTGCTACAAATATTTGGGTATGTATTTATGATGCACCATTAGCTTGGACTCTAAGACGGCGATAAGCTACCATCGGTATATGTACATTACATTATTTGTCATTAATTAGTTAATTCATTGAACATTGTGTAAATTATGTAATTTTACAATTTAATGTAGAAACTGGTACTATAAATTATCTATTTTTTGTTTCTCTTTCACTTCCAATTCCGCTATAGAGTCGTATAATAATAACTTTGTTCATGTATTTAAATTGTGGACACCAAAATTACCTCATTTGAAGCTAATAAATCATTATAATATCTTATTATGGAAAACCAATAATAAGTCACGATAGCCGAGTGGTTGGGTGGTCGGAATTTCGAGTCGAGAGGTCCGAGTTCTGTCCCCAGGTGGCAGGCTCGTACCAATGAGTTTTTCAAAAACTTATGTACGAATTATATCGTTGGCTTGGACCTAAAGGCGGCGACGGGCTCACCACCTGTCACGTTGTCCCGAAAATATCTTCGGTGGAAGGAGGGTTGGACTTAATTGTCTAGACTAGACCTCTGTCTAACCCTGTATTATATTGGGAAAACCAACACATGTCAGTAATTTATGCCGGTATTCTACTCGTATGATGCCGTCATCAAGGGATTCAAATCACCGTAAAGTAATGTATATAAAGTAGTATTCTTGCTTACGTATGATGCGGAATTTCTTTAGAAAACAAAATAAAGCAAATAGTTAAGCAAAAGCAGTAACTTTGTTAAAGACTGAACAGACTTCTCCGTAATTTATATCTCTGTTAAATAATATTTAGTATAACGTAATTGAGCAAGTGGCTGACTGATATGCACCTTATGGGACGGTTCAGGGTCTTGTAGAATGGTGACGTGATAAGGTTATGTTTTGATGTTTCGCCTAATGATTGATAATTGGAAATCCTGTTCTCTCTTCACCCTTTCGATCGTCATTACTGCCATAAACTGTAACCTGCCTTCTAGAACAGAACCATTTAGTAAAAGGTTTAGTCATATTTAAGCTCTTTAATTGTTTACTGCTGGAGATAACCGTTTGACAAAAGGAGGATCTTGAGGAATTTTAACCCTTGGGGTTAACACTTGTCATCTTAAGCTTATATAATTTAGATACAGAAAGTGTTTCATGTGTTCAATGTTTCAGACATCTTTGTTAGTTTTCAGTCATCTACTGATAATGTACCATATCTAAATGCATTATTTGTTAGTATGAAATATGCGGATAAGTAAGTATAGTCTTTAAATTCTTTACGATAGAGATCTCGCCTCACGAACGTGCGATTTGTGCTGCGCCGTAAATTTTAAACGTCGCGTTTCCGCGTGCCTAACGACGGGTGTCCATGCAGTCGTGCAAGAGAGAATTTAGTATACACGGTAACGTTACGGAGACCTAACGATATGTTTGTATTAAAATAGTTTTCTTTTATTAAATTAAAACGTGTGAACGCCATTTGCTTCAGTGGTGATTATGGAAAATTTTACTTGCGGAAAAGCCTATGCCCTAAAGTGGACTTTTACAGGTCATTAAGTATATATGAATGTTATATGTATGAACGTTTAAGTAGTTCAGAAGAAAAATCAGCTGTTTTTGTATTTCAAATAAGATGGAGAATCCAAAATAATAATTAAACAAGTACAACTACAAAGCGAGCTATTTAAATAGATCTGTATATATGTCTATTTTAATAGTAACGTACATACTTTAAAAAGTAATTACCCTACTTAACATATAATTTAATGAAGAATGATATGAACTACATATATTTTTGCAATGCAAGTTTTCACTCAAAACTTTTAAATTACTGATTCTGTAATATAAAAGACCGAGTAATTTTAGTTTTTGCGCCAATTTCAGGCGTATTAAAAGGCGTTAGAGGTCCGAGCCTGTCTGCCTTACACACATAGTAGAAAAGACTATATTTGTTCCATTTACCGTAGAGACGATCTGCTTTAGACTCGAAGGTTGGAAACGCAGCAAGCGTACTTAGTGCCATATTACGAAAAGTAGAATTTTAATTAAATTTTTATAGGACTATACCGAGAGAGAGCTTCAATTTTTATCTAAAACCATAATTGAAATAAAATCAAATAGAACTATTTATACACTTATTTTGTTCGGCACCTAATCGTGTCGGATGGTTTAAAAAAAATAAAATTGCATTTTTCACAATATCTAAAAATCCATTATACTTTTTAAAATAAAGTATTTTTTTTTACAATTATAGATCCCTATAGTAAAATACTAAAATATTTTCAAAATATTTAAAAGCAAGCTTCAAAGCTTTCAATATAATATCATTTGAATGACTGTTATAATTGCGATTTTATCTAACTAACAGCAAAAGGAGTAACATTATTATGACTTTCAGGTAGTGTAACTATTATTATAACTTTCTCTCACGTTTTATTATATGTATACCTTAAATCTGGAACAACGATTTTGTTACTAAAAACAATAATGATATCAATCAATTTATTCTCAAAACATTTAACTGACACAAAACTTCTGAATTATTTCATCTCTTAAAAATTGCGAAGAAAATTTTCCCTAAACTATTATCTACTTCTCGTATAAGAAGAACAAAATCTTAAATTACCTCAAGTGATATCAGTAAGCGTCCGAATGTTTAATTTGTCCTGGTAAGATCATTCTGAGTAATTTGGGTATTCAACAAAAGTTTTTTATTTTGAAATTTATTGATTGAATTTATTGATATTATTATTGATGTGATGGTAAGTAATAAAATCAGTTGATAAACTGACACAACGAATAAAATAATACTTCAGTACATACTGTATATATTGTAAATGATAACTCGTACGGACACAAAATTTAGGTTAATGGTACTGGTTATTTTGAAATCACATTTGTCCTACAAAGGGTTTAGCCTTGCACTACAGATATACAGATTTAGCAGATGTCAAATAAAACTTCAGAATTATTTCTTCGAAGAATTAATATGGATATCATAAAATAATACAGTATAAAAATTTCAAGATTCATGTATTATTCTACAATTTTGAAATAGATGATAATTCCAGACACGTAAAATTTAAACAATGGCTGTTTTAAATTTCATTATGAGTAGAGTTATTAAATAAAACGAACTTAAAATTTTCAAAACTCATTGCAGACATAAGACAAAAGATTTCTATAACAACAAGATGTTGGCGTAACAATTTGTATTGTAAATGATTTATTAGTAGATGCAGTAATACTTGTCTACACAATACTTTGTAATATTGCCATAAGAAATGTTGTTAAAGGCACGCTATAATAAACTAATGTCAGTCTTATAACAATGCAATAAGGAGCGAATTAATTTTAAGCAAGATATTAAGTTTCCCTACCTTACAGCCTCTAAGTAATGCATGCATACGATTTCTAGGCTATAAACCAATGTACAATGACCTGCCGAAAGTACAAGCCTATATATCTTTTCATATAAATCTATGGAGAACAAAGCTCATCTATATTGGTGATCTGCACTTACAAGTGAGATGAGGCCGTTTGATAACAAATTGCTTAATTAATATTACAGTAACGTGCTTCACTGATTTGTTACAATTTTTAATCTCAGCACGTGAACAAATATTATGCAAACAAACACCTAAAACATTTTATATCATAATCATAATGGCATGTAATTTTAACTTTATAACTTTAAACGAGCTAATTTTTATTTTATTTTATAATTTTTGGAAAACTTACAGCTAACGAACTAAAATTAACTTTTACATGAACAGAAGGTCAACTAAATGTTTCCGCTAATAGAAAATTACATAATTAGATTGAGAAACAGACTATAATATTTTGTACATGTATATAAATTTACCTCCGAATCAACGCCAAGATTTTTTTAATTTTATATTAATTATTAATTTGTTTATGTGGATAAAAATTTAAACATGCATATCTTCACGCAATTCCCAATATAGAGAGGTCTAGTCTATACATTTAAGTACCTTTGACCCACCTTCCACCAAAGATATTTTCGGGACAACGTGACAGGTGGTGAGCCCGTCGCCGTCTTTATGTCCAAGCCAACGATATGAATCGTACATAGGTTTTGAAAAAACCCATTGGTACGAGCCTGTCACCTGGGAATCGAACTCGGACCTCTTGAATCGAAATTCCGACCACCCAATCACTATATCGTGACTTCTAAAAAAATTGAAACGTATTAAATAAAAAAAAAAATAAAAGCCCTATCAGTTTGTTTGTTCTTGTTTACCCTGGCAGTAAACTCTTTCAATGAAAGGTATGGTTTGACTTTAATCACAAATATTTACTAATTTGTTATGCTCGTGGCTCGGTATATGCTGTGTGATATATATTTTACTTGGGAGGTGTTTTGGTGAGGTGTTACTAGTTTCTGCCTGCGATTTCGTCAGATATTCTTTGAAATGTCCTGCGGGGACTTTTGAATACCAAGAAAAAAGCGCTAACAGTACTCTCTAAAACACAATATTACACTTAACATTATGGCTTCTAATTTTTCACTATGTTTTATTTATATAATATAGCTCATGTTCGAAATATTTTTTTATCATTACAAAATAAAAAACTTAAAGGCAATTATTGCCGCTTTTAAATTGAATAACATGAACATGTAGAAATCAGGTCGATATAGACTGGACATGGCTTAAGGCGAACTTTGAAAATAGCAACGTGCTTGTAAACTACGGGTCTTAGTAAACGTGATTTGACAATTAAATCGAGTACTTATATTAGTACTTGTTTGTATGCAGCAAAGTATTTTATTATTTTCTACAGATTATGACTATTAGATTACAAATTTTTTATAGTAAGAAATCCATGTAAAACAGCTGAATTATTTCGCAAGGTATATTTTAAATAAAATAAAAATATTAGCTTTCTTTTAAATGAAATTAATAAATAATTATATAAAATAGGGAAAAAATCACATACATTGCTATGATTTTGAAGTAAATAGCTAAAGTAGTAATTGACTCAGGCGTTATTTTGCGGTAATTCATTGCAAAGAGAAGAAGGGCTCTTCTTCTATTCGGACCAGGTAACATATACCTTTTTATATTTGCATGCGGAATGTTGCGAAGTAACTTTTTCAATAACAACAGTAGCTAAAGTAACGCTAAAGACATTTGAACATTATCATTAAAACCAATGAGTGAATATAGTGAACCATTTCGGTGAAGAAAATACATCTTTTTTTTCAGCTTCGAACTTTCGAAACCTTATATGCAAGTAGCTAGGAGAAGGTAGAGTCAAGAGTACTCGGATGCCGTATCGTGCATGTATGAAGAATATGATGAATTTGTAAGAATCGAAAAGGGTATGTAAAGTTACGTGATTCATGGCGATCTCTCCTCTCTGGCAACCCCGTCAGGGACCATATCTATAAATCGTGAAATTCATCATACATTCACGCTTTTCATTTAACTTTTGTAATAAATGCGAAAGTAACTCTACTTCACCGTCAAACCAGACAGATGACAAAACGACAATCAAGACAGACTTTCCTCCGTGGGACAATTTGATGTGCGGATTATGTCGCAGAAGATAACATACACATTCCTACCGTCCATCTTCAAAGTTCTTAAATCCTTTTGCTGTTATATAATTAAAAAGAAGTAAGTAAACATTATCAATTATTTCTATAAAATTGGTATAACGTTTTATGTAATATCAATTAAAACTGTAATCTTATAATACAAATCGCATTTTGGATTACCGAAGTTATGCTGTACTATGTGGGCCAGTAATGCGGGCAGTCGGCCACAGCCACGCGAAATCGAAAGTATTCTGCGGCCCAGTTACTACTTTTGGGCGTTTATGTAACGCCGGTGCACCGGTGCATTGCTTTGTGGTCGTTTATGGGATTATTTAGACTATAGATTTGATTAAAGATATAGTTAAAACAATTAAAAGTACAGACTTGATTACACACCTGTGTCTTGAAGTCAGTAAAAGCCTTGATTTTGGCATAGAACCACACACTATATTGTTGTGTACCACACACGATTGAGCGAATTGCCATTGGTTTTAATTAACTTCGAAATAAGTTACTAAAATATACCTTGAGGTGTAATCATCATCATCATTAAACGTCACTTTATAAAAGCTTTTATAAGAAATATAATAAAATATTTTTATGTATTATGTATATATATATTTGTAAGAAATATAAATAAATAATTTAATAAAAACACTTGTATATCTTCTTCACTGTACAAATACACATTTTACGTCAATAATATTCGCATATGTTTAATATATACGAGTCAAATTAAATCTTCTTTTTCTGTATCTCACATTCAATATTTTCCTAGAGATTAATATATTTTCTTATATTGTCTAGATGTCATAATGTGACGTATTACTATTATGACAAATACGAAGAATGGAATTAATGTGGGAAGCAATGGAGGTTGCACATTTTTTAAGATGCTAATATAAGCCCATACGAGTAGATACAACATTGCATAATTAAATTCTCTTCGTAATAGCAGTTTCCGTATGATGTGTTGTCAGACAACTAAACGCATTCGCATGAAATCACAAGAAATCAAAACAATTGTACGTTTCAGAAGTACCGGGTTCTCAACGTTAATGATAAAACTCTTGTCACATTGTTCCTTTTGTTATTTGATTTATAATAATAACAGCAGTATATATGTTGTTTTCAGAAAGTAATAAGAATTTTACTTACTTATCTTTTGTTAAGTTAAAGAGAAAATGTTTAAAATTTTTAACTGACACGGGTGGGACATTTCTCTCTTTAATTTAATAACAAAACTTCAGCATAACTTATATGGTTTAAAAATCAATTAAAAGAATGCATACTTATCTTTTCTTTGTTCTTTTAATCATAAAAAAGAATTTGAGAGCTTTATTGTTTTACGAAAATAGCCTTTTGGAAAATAAATAAAAGGAAGAGTAAAAATAGGTAAATATAAAAGAAATTTATGAAATTTGTACTCATAATAAGTTAAAAAAATAGAAAGGATTAATTCTCTAGAACTCTCCTACTTCAGTATAGCGTGGAGATATTTTTTAATATTTATATATTAAAAGAGCAAACAACTCGATAATTAAAAATTATGGTGTAAAGTCTGTGGGGCCTGTGTGGTAAGGAAATGATTCAAAGGTGTACTTTATGATATTATTATAAGAGTCTTAAATAAAAAGTAAAGAAAATTTAGGACATTTTGTTTTGGGGAAGTTACTCATTACGTAGAAATTTTCTGTGTGAATGTAACTGCAAAGTAAATGCTTCGTAGAAGATAGCTAGTTAAGAGACATAACTAACAGTTATTTTTATAGGTTCAATTCAATACTATTTTATATTCAAAAGTTTGCGAGTTGTCATAATTTTAATCACGTTAGGCATTATTACGTCATAAGTTTATGTGTTTTGTTTAATAATCGTGTCAAAATAATAAAAAAATAAGAACTTGGAGTAATAGCCTCTTGTAATGCTGCTTATCTCACGAGATGTTGAAATCTAATCATATAAAAGCGACGCAGGAAGCGTTGTTTAGTAGTTATTTAATAAATGCCCATTAAAACGTTTTGAATACGTGGATGCAGTCTCGATTCTCATGCTCATAACGTGGGTCACTTCGACCATGTAGAAAATATTACGACGAAGTTTAATGAATATAATGACTTATTCTCCTTCATTTACTTACCGTAATGTTAACAAATATAAAATTTATTGAAAACATGTTATAAATAATAATAAATAAATATGTTCACGCAATTCCCAATACAGGGGCAGACAGAGGTCTAGTCTAGACAATTAAGTCCCTTCGACCCACCTTCCACCGAAGATATTTTCGGGACAACGTGACAGGTGGTGAGCCCGTCGCCGCCTTTATGTCCAAGCCAACGATGTAATTTTTTTAAAGAATACTAGCAATGCCGAATAACATTACTAGTATTCCTGTTAACCACTCCAAATAAGCTGCAATGCTTGTGTCAGGAGTTGGTTTACGTCAATAGTCGAATAGCGGGGCCCGAACCTGCGACGTCATGTTTCGCAGTTCGCACCCTATACCATTAGGCTATTGTAATTCGTATTGTAATTCTTAATGTAATTCGTACACAAATTTTTGAAAAACCCATAGGTACGAGCCTGCCACCTGGGGTTTGAACTCGGGTCTCTCGGCTCGAAATTCCGACCACTCGGCTATCGTGGTGAAAACATGTTAGTTGAAAATATGGGGAAACTATTTTTACGTCTTTTTCTTCTTTACAGCCTATTAAGATTCTACTGCGCACATGCCTCCCCTAGAATTTTCCACAAACAACGGTCCTCTGCCACCTGGAAAATTTTGCGGGGTGCATCCATTGAAACCCCGCAATATTTTCCAGGTCGTCAAACTGTATTTAAACTTTAAAGTTAATTTCTAACAATTCGTTTCATTTCACACCTTATGTTTTTCTCGAAGGTCGGCCAAAATTATGACTAATTAGTAGTATATAACTTAAATGTAATAGGTCCATCATAATTCTATTCTATCGCATTTAATTACTTTCGATGTATGTTTAAAACATGTTATCATTTAAAATAATTTATTACATCTTGATGTTAATATTATATCAAACATTTAATTTTAGTTAATATTATGTTCAACAAAAGTTATTAAATTATGATAAAGTTGTTATTTAAAAAATTACTTCGCAACCCTCCGCATGAAAATATAAAAAAAGGTATATGCTACCTGGTCCGAAGAGAAGAAGAAGAAGAAGAGCACCACCCTCCCTCCCACAGATGCGTGCACCAATTCCACAGACGTGTGCACCAACTCCACTGTATGCACCACCACCACTACACTCAAACCAGGTAACACACACCACCACCGAAAACGCGACACGTGTTTCGCCTCAAAACAAGGCATCCTCAAGCGAGTAGACTCTACGATGAGCGACCGCAGAGTCAAAGTCACTCTGCGAAACACGTGTCGCGTTTTCGGTGGTGGTGTGTGTTACCTGGTTTGAGTGTAGTGGTGGTGGTGCATACAGTGGAGTTGGTGCACACGTCTGTGGAATTGGTGCACGCATCTGTGGGAGGGAGGGTGGTGCTCTTCTTCTTCTTCTTCTATTCGGACCAGGTAGCATATACCTTTTTTTATATTTTCATGCGGAGGGTTGCGAAGTAATTTTTTAAATAACAACTTTACAATGAATTTCCGCAAAGTAACGCCTGAGTCAATTAACTATCTTAAATTATGATAATATTTACAAGACTTAACTAAAAACTACAATAGTGGTATAGCTCTGCTCCTCGTGGCATGGTACCAAGAACGGAACGGAACCAGCTTTCTTGTCACCAGCGGCTACAATCAGTCGCGTATACAATTCCCATTAATTTATGTTATATGCATATGTTATATCAATCAAATTATAGCAAACCTCAATATAATTTTTTATTAAATATTGACAGGCGATGAGCCTATCTAGGCTATAATCTGTATCTGCCGCCAAATAACAATGTTTTCTAAATCTTATTTAACTATCAAAACACTTTTGTCACGATATGTATATAGTCGTACTAGCCAAGTGGTTGGGTGATCGGAATTCGAGTAAAGAGAACCGAATTCGATCAAGGTGGTGGTTGGATACCATTGGATTTTTTCAAAACAATAATTAAAAATAAATAAAAAAATACATACATTATGTATTTTTTTATTATTTATGATTTATATTTTAGGCTTGGACATAAATATATCGATGGGCTTACCTATTGTCCTAAAAAATACTTTCGGTGAAAGGTAGGTCGAAAGGACTTAATCGTCTAGTCTAGACCTCTGTCTACCCCAGTATTGGGAATGGCGTGAAGAAATATTTATAGTATATTTTATTTGAATGATTAGGGAAGTAATACACACAAAATATTGTATCTTATTTGCGATTGTGGTCATTAGTTACTTCTAAAATTAATTTCTAAGAAAAGAGTTCAACGCGAGATAAAGTTACGTATGTATAAAACTTAGTCATTAATAAATGCTGAGAATACGTGTAATTGTTATGTTAAATTATTATAGCTTTACATAACTTCTCAAAAAATGAAGCTAATTTTAATGAAAATTATAATAAAATTATCTTACATAATCTCTAAATTTTGAAATATCTGAGGAATGGTCTGTTTAGATGTATGTGTCAATACCATTACTCTTACTCTTACATATTTCTGCCGCTAAATAGTAGTGTTACAGCTATTGTGTTTTGACTTTGAGTATAAAGAAGATCATTCAGAAGAAGATCAGTGTAATTGACTGAGAGGTATTTCATTATGAGGTATTAGGCATTTCATTTTAGTTCTCGATGGTGATGGCCATAAGTTGACAATGCATTTGTACCCGTCGTCTGACTTTTGAAAATGTTATGGACCGCAGTAATCACTTATCAGCAGGTATTAGCTTATTTGAAAAATTGATTATCTAGCTCTATGCCAGTTCATTAATATGCTAAATGTCAGGATTACATTTCAGGATCAGTATTATTTTTAAAGAATTTAATTATTTTAAGAAAGATCACATTGCATGCTTAAAGATAAATAAAAATGCTTTATTTTCTCTCTCATGAATTCAGCTATTATATCTTGATACCTGAGAGTGAATAATCTCTCGAGAGGCGTCAACTTTCTCGAAAGATACATACACAAATTTAGACAGATTACTGTTATCAACTCAATTAGTTAACATTCTCAATGTACTGAAATTTTGAAGAGTTGCCATAACAAAGAAGAAAAATGCAACCCTAATCTAGAATCCGTCGTTAGCTTCGGTACCCCTGACATTTCACCAACTTCCGTAACACTAGGGCCTTCAAGTTTAAGAACTGTATCGACCCCACCACCGGGTGTCAGCGTTGGCGCAGCAATCCGCCGAACGCTCACTCTCGTTCCCGCGCCGAGCCAGCGCGTCGCGTGGACCATGCGGTGGTGACCAGTGCAAGTGCCTAGTGTTGTACTGAGACCGTGATTTGTGTATCCTATCGATTCAAAATGAGGTCTTACGGAGCCGCAGCGCTTGTTGTTCTCGCGATCTTAGCAGGTAAGCCGTGCGAATATAATAGTAAAACGGCTACAATTTAACAATATTGTATGTAATAAATATTTTTTTTATGTACTAAATATTTTTATTAGGTGTAACATTTATTATTGTCACTGATTTTCATTAAAATACTTAAAACAAATGGGTAAAAAATACAGTAAAGTAATTGAAGAAAAATTTCAAATCATTCAATAATGTCTAAAGTGAATATGATCGCATGTACTCAAGTAAGACACCTGTTCGTTTAGGACCGTGTATGACTATGATAATGTACTTATTTAATAAATATATATTTATTAAATGTTGGTAGACATTTTAACTTGTATCAATTAATATTTCAAGTTTTATAGTTATCAATTGCAGTCTTATTAATATCTTAAGAATACTTTCATATTTTCCGTCATCTTTTTATCATTAATATCATACAAATGCCATTATATTTTATAACGTTTAGAAATATAAACGACTGCTGTTGGTAATAACTACTGCTACGTAATAGAAATATATTCTAGCTTTAAGGCGATCATTTCATAATAATATTTGGCATGACAAGGCGTTTATATCTCGTTGAGTTAATAAAATAACAGAACTTTCTTTCAAACCGTTGCGTAATTTAATTCGTGAAAAATATCATTATGCAGTTATTCATAATTTGCATACTGTTATGACAAAAAAATTACAGTTACAAGAAAAAAGTGTAAAAATGCTGCGTAAAATAAAAAAAATAATTGAATATAAATAATATATACCCAAAAATGTTAATTTATATTATATAATTTGCTTTTTGTTGAAAGCTTTGTTCTGATTTTGATAAATATAAGCTTAATTATATTTTACATTGTTAAAATATAATTATGCATATAATAATTAAAATCAGTCA
The DNA here is from genome assembly GCA_029286605.1 of Sericinus montela. NCBI lineage: Eukaryota > Metazoa > Arthropoda > Insecta > Lepidoptera > Papilionidae > Sericinus > Sericinus montela. Next base: position 99,410 of record JAGSMR010000047.1, read on the forward strand.
ATAATTTTCCAATAACTTTATGTCTGAATTAATTCCTCTTCATTGTAATCTTTTCTAGTTAAGCTTTTTTTATTGGACACTACAGTACATTATAGACGATCTATGGGATCGTTAATAAATCAAAAACAGGGTTTTCAGAGACACAAATTAACTGTGATTAAGTAGCGACCAGTTTATTTTTTGTTTAATTACGACTACAATATGTTCAACACTTTCTGCATTCCGCATATTTTCCGCGGTAATACGTCAATTCTTTATCGGTGAAGGTAGTATAAATTTTTACGAACATTTAATTGTTTAGTTCTTCCATAAATTATTATTTCTGTTTGGAGCTTTATTTCGAGCTAGCTTGCCTAAATTAATTGTATAAAGATAAGGTGACGTTGATAATTTTTTTTATGTACCTAAACTAATCTAATGTAAAGGATAGTATCATAATTTTTTCATCAACAGTAAATTTTGCAAATTCAACATTGTGAGTCGCGTCGTTTCGAATCCTGTTACAATGTCTGCAGGTCATTGATTTTTATTACCGTTGTAATAAATTAATCGCCAAAAGTTGTGTGCTTTACGATAGGTTTTTTGTTTTTGCAATTTTTGCCAATATAAGATAAGAAAGGAAGTCGATTGAAACTACTAACGATAACAGACGAAATTAACTATTGTTTACAGAGGCGTTTACAAATTATTGAATTGTACAGAAATAGTATGACAGAATTGTGATCGAACAATGTTTAAGTTGTGTATTTTAGAATTTATAAGTGTGTAGGCTTCTTATTAAGCTTGTTATATTAGCAGATATAGAAATCATCTGTAGTCGAGGTACTAACTTCGCCAGGGTCCAGGAGTCCACTGCGTCTGCAATGTGTTTTTTTTAAATCTCTCTTATCATTTAATGTTTAAGTTATTTGAAATGAAAAGTTACATACTGTTTTTCATTATCCCTAAGATGTTCTTCATTTTTGGAGCGTGAATTTATCTGCGCGGTTATTTTCTCTGTAGATTTCTTAAAACAATATTTAGCCTATGTCCACCTGAAGGGTAAAATTCTGCTAAAAATATTTAGAGTTACTATTAGATATTATAATATTGGTACGGATTCAGGCCTTGGTAAGAAAATATTCAAGTATTTGCTTTGTGGACTTATTTATACAGAAGTGTCCATTTATATGTTAAAAGTTGTTTCACCTTCTAAAGGCAGTCTGTCCGTGTTTGTTAACAGTTTGATATTTGATTGAGTCGCACAAAAAATGCGCAACATTTATTATGTGGCACATACACAGACTCTTACTGCTGAACACGCTCTGAAAAATATTGTTTTGAAGGCTAATACTTACAATGAGAAAACCCTCACCTCATTTTAGTTAATCCATAGTTTATTTGAAATAATACATAAATATCTTCACGCATATTCCCAATACTGGCGTAGACCGTTGTCTAGATAATAAAGTCTTTTCAACCCACGTATCACCGAAGACTATTTGCGACAACAAGACAGGTGGAGAGTCTGTTGTCTTTTCATTGTACAAGCCAACGTTACAATATACTTACATAGATATATATTTAAAAAGGTAAATATTCATATGTACATATAAACGTCAATAACTAGAGTATAAACATTCATATCGCTACTCTTAGCTTCGAACTTCGGTAACTTCCAATTAGGCTATCGGACCGTCGTGATTATTTATGAGAAGGTCCAGAATTTTCCCAATCGATTTCTATCTTTCTGTCTTAGTTGATGAAATGTGGATGTGGAAAGTTTTTAAGACTTTATACTTACTGTTATAAATTCGTTATAAAAAATGGTTTCATCAACATTGAAAATAAGTCCCAGATTTTCATCAAATATATGGGTTTATATCATTGTCGAGGCAAGGGAAAGAAAATACTCAGAGATTGTATACATAGATTTTTTTAAAGAATACTGATAATTCTATTAATATTAACTATACTGCTGTAAACTACTCCGAAAGTGCTTGTGTTTGGAGTGGGCTATGTAGATACATACTATGTATACTATGTATATACATATTCGTACTATGGACTCTCGTAGTAATATGCTCGTATAATACTACAAGTGTTCTTGCGAGACTTTGGACACAAGTAATTGAATACCGTAGGTTATTTTAGAAAAAATCCAAAGAAAGCTGCGAGTATCGCAAACTGATTTACAACTTGTAGTAATGCTTAACATTACATAATATTTTGATTCGATATAGCGGTATGTCACGACTGAGTTGCATTCTACGTATGTATATACCGATACGGCGACACGCATTTTTATAGAAAAAATAGACTACAAAAGCGACAACGGTTACACCGTGGCCGTTCAATGATTCGTGACGGAGTATTGTGATGCAAACGATTTTTCAATTCTACCTCTAGCTCAATGATAGTGATCGTGAATTCGATGAGTCTTATGGTCACTTTCAAGTTGGTCAACTTTTATTATTTGTTACGTATAAATAAGTTGTCGTATTTATTTCACCTGGTTTGTATTTATGAAGTTTTAGTTATTCGACATAGTGACATATCGTGTGCCCCTTAATTTGCAACGTTGACGAATTCGAGTACGTAGAAGTCGACCAATTAAAAAACCACTTAAAGAAAATCTTCATCTTTACAAACTAAAAATTTAATTAGTGTCCAGGTAGAATTAATCTATCAAAATTTCAAAAGAAAAAATTCATTCAAAAATTTTTAAAGGACGCCTCTTGCCTTTTGGACATTTTCATAATACTTTATTGGAAAATATTCACCCTTAATGCCAGATGGATAAAACAATTCGTAGAATATATACAACACATATATCGATGTATACAAGGTAGTATAGGTATTTCTGTCGATATGAGTGACGGATGCAAGTCCTTCCAATGGAGGAAAGATCGCTACCCATTGCTGAATCATACACTTGGAAGGTGCTGCAAAAGAAGAAAGTCCTGAAGTCCGGAGTGCCTTAAAACGATAGTACCGCGATACATGTTTGTTTCGAATTCTTATTAAATTGTTTCATATGCTTATTAACTAAATAATCACAATTATTCCACTGTTTTATATATTGCCAAGAGTGCTTGCTTGGTGTTACGGTGTTCACTTTCTAACCTTGCTGTGTTATATTACAATATCACTTTCGTTTGTGGTGTAGGTCTTCTAACTGTTGGGAAATGTCTCTTTTATAATAGGTATTAATGTTTATTGGAAAAATCTTTGTAGATTAAGTTAAAATAAATATAATTTTTTTGATAATTATAATGATTTTTGTAAAAATTATATTATTATATAAAATGACATAAAATATTATTGAGATAATTAAAAAAATTTTTTTTGGTAAACAATGAAAAAATATGTACATACATTCATAACGGTCTGTTAATGTCTACTTCAGGACGTAAGCCTCTCCCATAGGGAGGATTTGGCATAATCGCCACGCCTGGCAAGCGGATTAGCGATCGCATCGATCGATTCTGGTATATACCAGATAGCATATTTATCTCGCCACCTGTCGGTAGCCATTATAATTTTTACTCATGGGAAGAATGGGGTCGAATCTATCGACGGCAATATAAATCGCGGACGTCATTCTATTTTGTATCAGTAATTACGTATAACTTAAAAAAAATATCTTCACGCACTTCCCAATACAGGGGTAGACAGAGGTCGAGTCTAGACAATTAAGTCCCTTCGACCTACCTTCCACCGAAGATATTTTCGGGACAACGTGACAGGTGGTGAGCCCGTCGCCGTCTTTATGTCCAAGCCAACGATATTCGAACTTAAGTTTTTGAAAAACCCATTGGTACGAGCCTACCAGCTGGCGATCGAACTCGGGTCTATTGACTCGAAATTCCGACCACCCAACCACTCGGCTATCGTGACTTTTACGTATAACATGATATTGAGTTCTGAACATTTAAAGTTTTAAAATTCTTTAGTGTTATTAAAAGTCAAATGTTACATCAGGTATGTTTTATGAATGAAAAATTTACTCACATTTAATACGTGCATACATTCGTCATTGAAAAAGACAGTACTGGAAGCAATCTCGGTCAAGGCTCTAACGAACTGTTTCACAAACGTTAACATTAGTAATTCCGTATGCGTCCACTCGCACGACTACTTCTAGTCTGGGAACAAAGAATTTAGGTCTCGTTGATGAAATTTTAAGAATTTAAGCACCTAACATCGGTTAGTCTATGTTAAACTTCTTTTTGTTGTTCTGATTGCGTTTGTACATACTTTTGAAAACACATTTGCATAAAATTAGTTAATTTTTGAAGCTTTTTGTTTTCTAGATATGGATTTGTTTCATACTTAAAGTAACTATTTTTGTATTACTTTGCAGTTTATCTCTAAGAGGACTTATGTCTCGCGATGGTATAAATTGTTTTTCGTCCCAGTTTTCTCTGAAGCTTATATTTGGATCACACAAATATTTGCCTTTAGCGGGATTCGACCTTATTTCAACCCTTAAGTGCATGTTGTATGAACGCCAATTTATTCTTCAGACATAGCCAAAAGCCTAAACATCGTTCATTTAGATTAAATCATAAAAATCATGTATTACAAATCAATGTAATTGATTTGTTTTGAACGCTCCAGAATAGATAAATAATTTAAAGCATAAAGATAATAACACATATAGGTATTTGCTTATTTATTTATGTTAATTTAATGAAGAATGCAGACATAATGTGGTAATGTAGAAAGGAACTTTAATAATTAATATTAATGATGAATAAACATTGAAATCGGTGTTAAATTACAATTACAAATAGTTCGTATATCAAAATATTATAGTACGAAGGTTAATTTATATTTAAACATACATAGGGAAAACATCTAAAGCACTTTTGTTATGGAATTAGAAACAATGAGGGTGCCATAAGATTCACATTGTCTGCCAAATAGCAAATTCTACATCATTACACTATTTAAATGCCTCTACTACTAAATTAAGTGACAAATCATTGACGATTATTTCCAGAGATAATACACAGATACGAGAACATGAAATTTTTTAGTCATAAAAATAAACAAATCACGATAGCCGAGTGGTTGTGTGGTCGGAATTTCGAGTCAAGAGACCCGAGTTTGATCCCCAGGTAGCAGGCTCGTACTAACGGGTTTTTCAAAAACTTATGTACGAATCATATCGTTGGCTTGGACATAAAGACGGCGACGGGCTCGCCACCTGTCACGTTTTCCCGAAAATATCTTCGGTAGAAGGTGGGTCGAAGGGACTTAATTGTCTAGACTAGACCTCTGTCTACCCCTGTATTGGGAATTGCGTGAAGATATTTATTTATTAATTATTTATATAAAAACTATAAAACTGGACCATGGATTTAAGATAAAAATCATCAGTAGCTACATTAATAAAGATTGTATGTCATACTGTTAACTGCTGAGTGGTCACATGACTGCCAAATCTCGAGTCTCGGGTTCTAATTCCAGCCGAAGTAAGAATGTTAGAGATCGACAATTAGTTTTCTGTTCTGGTGTTATTCTCCCTCCGATATCTCTAACACTGTGTCTTTTTACACTTAAGAAATAACTTTCTGAGAACTGGACCAAATTTTAAAACAAAATAGTAACGTTCATAAAATTTTATTATTCATGAAATTTTCCTGTATTAGCGGAAACAGTAGTAAACTATTCAAGAAATAAATGGATATAAAGAAAAACAATTTTAAAGACAGGAATTGTCTGAAATGATTGATTGCTGAAAACGCGTTATAAGTTTCCGTTGACTAGTTCTTATACCGAGGCATAATGCAAAAAGAAATACGTGAGTTATTTTATCGGTTCATCCATCATTCCTATAATCTATTCTGTAAATTTTATATCTTCACGCAATTTCCTATACTGGGGTAGGCAGAGGTCTGGACAGTGTCCGTTTGAACAATTGTTCACCGAAGCATATTTGGGACAACGTGATAGGTGTTGTGCCTATCGCCGCTAATGTCCTACCTAAAGGTAAAATATATTTAGACATATATAAATATTAAAAAAATTAATTATAAATACATAATATAAACGTCCATGGCTCGAGGACAGACATAAATATTAATCACACAAATGTTTGGATGGATTCGATTGGAATTCGAACCGAAACCCTTAACTTCGACGGCAGGGACACTACTGAATTCTTAGATTAAAAGATATTGTATAGGCTAGATTAATAAACATTAATAATATATATGACATACGTGTGCTGCTTTAAGTTGAAAAAGGCATTGTTACCTCTAATTTTTTTACATATTAAACGTTACTCGTTTTGCAACGTAAGAGCCTTTATGAGTTTAAATTACTTAATCATTTCGTTTACTGCTATAGACGCATCTATAAAGCTGTCTTGCGAAACCTGTTAAGCATATTCATCATGTAAATCACTCATATTCATTGTCAACGTACGTATATTGTGCTAGTTTCACTGAATGACCTTACATTATAGAGTCAACGAATCTAATTTAAAAATACGAGCGTGTGGTTCAATCTATAACTAGGATCTGTGATAACAGAAATTGCTCTTTTTTGAATCGAATTGTGTTGTAGCGAGGTAGAGGAACTTACAGATACAGTATATATAACACCAATTTCATGCGTATATAAATAGCTATGTTAAAGCTCAGTTTGAATCAGGTGGTTATAGATCCATGTGTTTCCATTTCTTATACAATAGGTCAAAGTTTATCCAACTTTGACCGTTTGCATGTAAATTGGTTTATTAATTCGGTCAGAAGGTCGCTTTCAGATTATTTATTGTGTAGCATAAACTTTTAATATTTAAACTATATGAAATAATACAAAGATATCATGCATGGTAAAATATTCTCTTCATCTAGATTGGGAAAAAAAAGGATTCTTAAAGAGAATATTAAGCTTTTGACAAGTCCGAAGATTATTGTAATCGATTCTTTGTGGTATCTTGCAAAACATCCATTGGCATAGAGGCAAACTGTTATTTATAGTATTAATTCAGTATTTAATATAAATTAATTTAAATATTTAAAGAACTTTTTTTAAAATTGTATCAGATTTATATTTGGTTGGAATACTTATTTCTTGCAATAAATTCTGAACACGACTTTAGCCATATATTCCGAATTTCCCGTGGAACCTTTAAATTTTCCGAAGAAAAAAGCAGCATTTCTACCTCTCTAGACCCAATTCTAAACACATGCTCTAGATATCTTCCTCAAGAACCCTTAATTCATTTGTACCAAAAGAATCCTATTATAAATCCAAGTCGTAAGCTGGGTATCAAAGTCCATTAAAATCAAATTAGATCAAATTGAATAGAAATTGTGGTGAAATTGAACCTTTTCGAATATTTGTGAATTTGGATTTGTGAGAATGATGTACTTTATAGTTTGAAATTTGTGCTCATGACTAGTGATATTTATACCAAATTCATATTGATTAGTTTAGCGGGAACTAAACTATACTTTCACGTTTTAAGTAAAGTTTCACATTCATACAATATCCGAGACCCATGACTTTCTTAGTTCTATCAAGTGTAACCTTTAGTAGAAGTGTGATGTAACATCATGATCCGCGAAATGACACTGGCCGGTGAGAAAAACTTGTAATTATCCAGCGTTCAAGATTTAAGAAACAATAGTGTTTACAGCAACACAATTAACGAAAGTTTACTGTTCGGAGACGGAATTTACGTAATTACCTACGTAATGAATAATTTTGTCTTTAATTTTGAAAGTTCGCGAAGCAATAACTACCTCTTGTTGCAGTAATTTATTATACGTATTTGTTATCCACTTGATTAATATTTTTTATAGTAAAAGCAAGTTTGTAATAAATTTTTTTCTTCGTTGTTTCATACCGCAATGAAATTATAAGCATATTTAGAAAAATCGTAAACATAATTTAGTTTGAAGAAGGATTCTCTCTATGTACGTAACTGAATATGGATAAGATAATATATTTATCTAAATCTATATACATATGTACTAATCTATACAATTAAATCCCTTTGACCCAACTTCCACCGAAAATATTTTCGGGAAGACGTGACAGGTGGTGAGTCCGTCGCCGTCTTGATGTCCAAGCCAACGATATAATTCGTATAAGTTTTTTGAAAATCCTATTGTACGAGCCTGCCACCTGGGGATCGAACTCGGGTCTTTCGTCTCGAAATTCCGACCACCCAACCACTCGGCTATCATGACTTTCACTATATATATTTATCTAGATTTTTTTCTTTAAATACATATCTGTTGCTATGGAAAGTTTTGGGAAAGGTTGGTTCTGCACTGAACTCTTGATAGGCATTAAAGAAGAAGAAGATAGATATATTTATATAGCATCTATCACTATATTAAAAGCGTTCCATTCATTATACAAAGGTATACTGAGCAGAATTCGAACCTTCAACTCACAGCTTTGACGGCAGGGTAATTACCTACAAAGCTAACAAGCCATCAGAATAGTACGAAAAAGTTATAGTCTACTTATCGTTTATAATTCTTTCTTTCTATCAAATTATGAATTCTAATGTAAAACACTATATACTACACTCATACACTATATGTGTATGATTGAATTTAAGAAAAAAAAAACAGGAATAAGATACTGAATTGAAAGTTTTATGGTAACCGTTTGTTAATATTATTTAATTTGTACGAATAAAAAATGAAACTACATGTCGGGTAATGACGAAGCAACTTGACGAGTTGCTATTACGTCAAGTGAAAACACTCTCCAAATTACGGGTACGCGAAGACACAAACAACAGTAAACAAAAATGTACAGAAAGCTAGGCGACAGTCTAGTCGTTCTAAGTGCGTTGCTCTTTCAAAATTATTCTAGAAAACGAATGGTAGCTGAAATAAATCGAATAAAATGCATTGAACGGATAATTTTTAGTAATAAAACTACAAATTTATATAATTAATTACTATCTCATAGATTAAGAACTAATCTTCTTAATTTGTTATAATCTTTTTATTTATGGCGATCTGTCCTTTCAGTTCCTGTTCTGGGATGATGAGTGAGGATGTAGTACCTATTCTGGGATAAATATAATATAATGAATAGAAATATATATTAGAAAAGAAAAATAGCTTCACGGCAATATTGGGTAAGACAGAGGTCTAGACATCTGAGTCCTAATTGATGTCAGGCAACAAAGAATTTTAGGAAACTCCCCCCCGTAAAGGGGCGGAATGGGCGGTGAAAGTTTGTGGGGAAATATGTAATTTCTGGGCTCGAAAGTTTGTAAATGTATATATTTGCTATTGATTAGAATTACAACAATATTTTCGGGAACACATCCTTTGGGATTAAAATGGGGATGAAAGCTTATTTGAGATCAGTATAATTACGAGCTTTAAAACTTTCCATTCTTAACTATTAGAGGTGACAAGGTTATTAGAGGTAGCCTTTTTCGATTAAATTTCTTTACGCGGGCTGTACCTAATTTCGATATTGAATCAATGTATATTAGCAGTTAACTAGTGGAATGTAGTTAAACTAACACTACTATGCATATTATGATAAATTATGCAACGTTACTCAAAGGACGCGAAAGTCTGCCATTTCTCCGATATATATGAAAAGATTTCTCGCTCACATCGCACAGCCTTGGTAAAATTAACGACTTTGTAACAACTTTAACATAACATAACAGTCTTTTTGAATTAATTCTGTAGATGTATTTGCAATCAACCAGAATTGTAAATAAATAAATATAAATAAATATATAACGTGACAGGTGGTGAGCCCGTCGCTGTCTTTGTGTCTGTGTGTCTGTGTTTGTATCTATATGTACGTCTATCGTAACCAAAAGTAGTATTATGTTACATTGTTAATCTATTATTGCACCTTATTTTATATTCTACTTACTCAATGAAAAAATCTAAATTTTATTTCGTTTTTTGTGCTACGATCGTATTGGCGCCTAATAAAGGTTTTCCTTTTTTTTATAATATATCTTTATTTCTAAATATTTTTCCTTATTGACTATTATGTTCTTGTAGATAAATTAAGGTGTCAAATAAATTTTTCCAAATAATATTGACGAGGAAAAATTTAAGGGCAAAAAAGAATATTCTTCTCTACATTCGGTATTCATAAAAAATTCGATGATGTCATGTATGTCTAAGATTTATCTAAAAAGTATTAGTATATTGAATAGTGTATAGGTTTTGTTTTCTGTTAGTATGACAAATTTGCATAAAAATTCACAGAAATTTGATTAAGATCATTGCATATAAAGAATACTTTTGACTAGACAATTCCAAAGCGATAATCGTAGCGTTACTAACAACTTGATTTTAGTTTACCGAAAGAAGTTTCTTGTAAACGGGAGCAGAATGAAACAATATTTTTTAAATTTTTTAAATGGTAATATACTTGAAACAGATGTTGTTAGATGTAGACTGTTCCAAATCGTGTTTTATGCAAATTACGAATCGTGATGTCACTAATAGTTAAAATATATATATCTCACGCCATTCCCAATATTGGGATATACAGAGGACAGATGTGTAGAGTTTATTAAGTACTTTCGACCCACCTTCCGCCGAAGACATTTTTTTAGGGCAACGTGAGTGGTGGTGAGCTCGACTTACTTACCTAGCGTTCTTCCAAGGAAGGACAGCGTTAGTTGTTTAATGTGATCCACAATTGGTGAACGGTTGGCAAGTTTTGCTAGCAAGTTACTTAAAATGACATGTGTCTAGGTAAAACTATCCATAGTACCTTTTGGTACTATTGATAGTTTTACCTAAACAACACAGCATAAAAGCTTTTATGCTGTTTGGATAGTGAGAAAACGACATAACAAAACATAAACAGTACAAAGCTAATGTAACAGTATTTACGGATTATAGGTTCGAAGCCATGGCTGTATCCTGTCACAAAACTTATCTCTACTCATAAGACTAGATAACGCCGATTATAACATCTTTGTGAACATGATATTGCAAAAATAGGGTACAGAAAGTGAGCAATCAATTAGACGCGAGTTGCAACGTTCATGCTAACTGATCTTTGTGCTGTACTCCCACACTTGTTGCAAATCCTCGCATCCATTGACTTCAAATACTCGTACGAACTCTGCTTCATTCTGTAGTTCGATAATAGTCACGTACGAAGATGATTTTATTAATTTATAAAGCATATTTGTAATTTCAATTATAGCATTTAAGTCAAGCATTTATGCATACATGCTCAGCTTTTTGTTATTAAAGAGAAAAAAAAACTACTGACACGGGTGGAATTCAAACCCTCTATTTTTGCCATACCGTGGCATATAATGAATGAAATATCGACAGGAGTAACTCAGTTAAAATATCAGTTTGTTTTAAATAAAAAAAAAAACACATAGTATTTTTAAATGATAATTTTATTTATTCGCAATTGATGCTCTTCTATACATGCTGCTATTTAATTATATAAATTTTATACAATATAAGTGAAATAATATCTGAGCAAATAATAAGTTATCTCAAAGGAGTTCATAACATTTGACATTCGTTTATAATGCTTAACCGATAATTTAGTTTGTCCGCATAATTAATTTATACATACATACATACATATAATCACGCCTCTTTCCCGTAGAATGAGCGAGAGACCACTTCTTTCCACTTGCTACGATCCTTACATACTTGTTTCGCTTCGTCCACTTTCATTATTCCTTCATACATTCTCTTCGATTCAGGGTACTGTTGACCTGGCCTTTTTTCAGGACGTCCCTGATTTGGTCTTGAAACATCCGCCTAGGTCTTCTCCTTCCTACACTTCCATTCACACTCGCCTTATATGCTTTTTCGTCAATCGTTCTTCATTCATTCTCTCGACATGGCCAAACCATCTCAGCATACCTTTCTCAATTTTAGTCACTACATCTTCTTTCAGACCACAACGTTTCCTTATTTCACCATTCCTTATCCTGTCGCTCAGTTTAACTCTAACATACTTCTTAATGCTCTCATCTCAACTGCATTTACTCTGCTTTCATGTTTCTTCTGCCATACCCAACTTTCACTTCCGTACATGAGTGTCGGAACCAGAACTCCCTATGCACAGCCAAACGAGTCTTGTTAGACACCATCCGACTGCTCATAAAGGTGCAAGCTCCATTCACCATGTTTCCTGCATTCACTCTTCTTTCAATATCACTCTCACACTTTCCATCTCTTGTGAACTTTGAACCCAGATACACAAACTCATTCACCTGTTCAATTTGTTCATCTCCAATCACTATATTGCAGTCTGTCATGACCTCATCTCTTTCAAACACCATTACTTTCGTCTTCTTTACATTCATCTTCATCCCCTTTCTAACAAAAGCTTCACTCATAGCAGTTACCATCTCCTGCAACTCCTCGTGTGTTATATAATTAAGTAATAAGTGTATTGTATAATTAATTTATAATTTCCATTATTAGCACTTATGTGAAATTAGATGAAAATATAAATAATATTTATGTTAAAGTCAATAACTGGAATGAGTATAATATAAAAATTAATTATACATTTGGGTTTCACTAGGCTAATATACTCATATATCAGATTCGATTATGTTGACCTTTAATATAAGTTTGTTATAGTTTTTATTTTCATAGAAATATTATAATCATAGAATATTGAATCATCACTTTTATTATTAATCGCCATTACAAATGTTTAATTTATATTATATTATTTATTTATATTTTCTATAGATTTTGACTGTAAATATATAGTCAATCAATAGTCAATATTATCTATTAAAATGATAATTTTATTTATTCATAAGTGATGCTCTTCTATACATGCTGCTATTTAATTATATAAATTTTATACAATATAAGTGAAATAATATCTGAGCAAATAATAAGTTATCTCAAAGGAGTTCATAAAATTTGACATTCGTTTATAATGGTTAACCGATAATTTAGTATATCCGCATAACTAATTTATACATACATACATACATATAATCACGCCTCTTTCCCGTAGGGGTAGGCAGAGACCACTTCTTTCCACTTGCTACGATCCTTACATACTTGTTTCGCTTCGTCCACTTTCATTATTCCCTTCATACATTCTCTTCGATTCAGGGTACTGTTGACCTGGCCTTTTTTCAGGACGTCCCTGATTTGGTCTTGAAACATCCGCCTAGGTCTTCTCCTTCCTACACTTCCATTCACACTCGCCTTATATGCTTTTTTCGTCAATCGTTCTTCATTCATTCTCTCGACATGGCCAAACCATCTCAGCATACCTTTCTCAATTTTAGTCACTACATCTTCTTTCAGACCACAACGTTTCTTTATTTCACCATTCCTTATCCTGTCGCTCAGTTTAACTCCTAACATACTTCTTAATGCTCTCATCTCAACTGCATTTACTCTGCTTTCATGTTTCTTCTGCCATACCCAACTTTCACTTCCGTACATGAGTGTCGGAACCAGAACTCCCCTATGCACAGCCAAACGAGTCTTGTTAGACACCATCCGACTGCTCATAAAGGAGTGCAAAGCTCCATTCACCATGTTTCCTGCATTCACTCTTCTTTCAATATCACTCTCACACTTTCCATCTCTTGTGAACTTTGAACCCAGATACACAAACTCATTCACCTGTTCAATTTGTTCATCTCCAATCACTATATTGCAGTCTGTCATGACCTCATCTCTTTCAAACACCATTACTTTCGTCTTCTTTACATTCATCTTCATCCCCTTTCTAACAAAAGCTTCACTCATAGCAGTTACCATCTCCTGCAACTCCTCGTGTGTTATATAATTAAGTAATAAGTGTATTGTATAATTATTTCCATTATTAGTACTTATGTGAAATTAGATGAAAATATACATAATATTTATGTTAAAGTCAATAACTGGAATGAGTATAATATAAAAATTAATTATACATTTGGGTTTCACTAGGCTAATATACTCATATATCAGATTCGATTATGTTGACCTTTAATATAAGTTTGTTATAGTTTTTATTTTCATAGAAATATTATAATCATAGAATATTGAATCATCACTTTTATTATTAATCGCCATTACAAATGTTTAATTTATATTATATTATTTATTTATATTTTCTATAGATTTTGACTGTAAATATATAGTCAATCAATAGTCAATATTATCTATTAAAATGATAATTTTCAAAACATCAAATTATTATAAATTTATACTATTAGATATGTCAATGACCGTTAAGTTTAAAAGTCACTCATTAATAACTCATAAGTAACTCATCTGATGATTGAATTAAGACTTTTAGTTTGAATTTAGAACACCTGTCAGTATTTAGCTGAAATATAATTTAATTGGTTCTTGTTATAGTGTATTGTATACTAAATCATATTGATGGTTTTTATATGAATTACCTTCGAATACCAGCAAGGTTGTTATTTACAACGTCATTTGTAAGAAATTAGCAAAGGTATACTATAAATCTCTGTTTTGAAGGCCTCTTTGTACCATATTAAGTATATAAGCGTATAAGTGGTAAAGTATTGTTGTAATTGAAGTGTACTAGCGTGAAAACTGCTGAATTATTTGAGTTCGACTATTTTTTATTTATTTATATTTTTTCGTTTTTTATTGTTAACACATTTAAAGAATAACACTGGGCGAACTTAATTCCATTCCATTCTTTGCTTAAATAAATAAATACTCTTACATATTCCTTATTAATAAATTACGTTGATCTGATCATAAAGTTAGTAATTAACTGATTAATGAAGTATTAATTGTAACAAACGATCGTGTTAATTTTGATTTTACTTTGTTTACAGGTAATGCCTATTTAAATCTGGTGAGAGATGCGCTTCAACAGGTACATTTTCACTAGACTATTCTTATGTTAACAGTGGCCTTTCTCACGTAAGAAGAAGTGATTATTATCTCACATTGTCGTATTCACGTACAAAATGACTTGGTTTTGAAACTTTTAATGTGTTGGCACGGATTTTCCCAAGCAAAAGGTTAAAACTTTAAATTCTCTCGTCATATTTTATCGGCACAAGGAGGTGTTAGGTGTGTTGTCTGGCATATATTAAAATTATCGTAGGTTTCTTCTGTGTTTGATGTGAATATTTGCTTTATTGTTTCTGGAATTGTAAAAATTACAACTAAGACGTTTTTTGGTACTTGAATTATCTGATTGCGGAATCTTCAATTACAGCTTCAACAAAAGCTGACCAATTTTCGAATGTCTTCAAAAAATTCAAAATATAAAATAATTTACAACTGATCTATACACAAAAAGCATACATAATTCGAGTACATTTAAAATATTTATATTAATTCGCCCCTAGAGGATCTGCATGCCGCAATTTTAAATTTCGAAGGCAGTATCACTAAAAACTAAGCCGGCATTTTAATTTATATGCATTAATTATTACAAGAATCGACCCGTCTCGCATTTTCGCATGTATCAAAACTGCAAAATTTTTATTACAACATGACAAACAGCTATAATAAAATCTGAGTTATTAATCATTCGAATCTATATATTAATCATTCAAATATAATCATTCGATTAGTTTCTAAAGCAAATCCTTGTAATAATTTAGATAGTCGTAAAAAAGTAAGAACATAATATCTGCTGTCATTTTTTTCGCCTATATGAGACCGAATGACACATTCTAATGTGAAGATAAGATTTCTACATTTTATTTTGTATTTACAGTTATAATGACGACGACACTCAAATACTTAGATGAAGTAAAACTTTAATAATGGCATGCAAAACCAAAACAGGTTTTAAACCAAACAATGTGATGTATTATAGTATGAAGTCATCGCTGTATTATGCACAAACTTGTATCATGTATGGCAATACCAAATACCGTGCTCCTTAGATGCTAATGCCCAATAGCGGTCTTGTTAATTTTGCATCTAGTAATTTTAGAGACGGTATGTACGCTTCGCGTTAACTAAGGTCGTAAATAACTAAATAATTTAGACCTCAGCCTGAGTAAGCTTGTTGTTAGGTCAAAATATATTTTAAAGAAAATAATGCGAAAACCCGCTACTTTGTCCGAATTGTACCGAAATTCTTTCGTTTCAATACTTGTTTCATTCCAATCTGTTCAGCCATTTTTATGTGATCGCTATCAATAGACCTCTGTCTACCCCTGTATTGGGAATTACGTGAAGATATTTATTTATTTAATATTTTACTATAACATTACTTTTTTACAGTCACATTATAGCGATGTCGTTAGTCAATTGTCTTTCCCCTACATATAATGTGACGCTGACAAGATTGATGGATGGTAAAGCTTACAGTGTGGCAAATTTGTTGATAGTGTTTCTGATGATCCCTGTAATGCAGCAGACGTTAGTTGTTGCATCACCGACATTAAAATATTGCTAATATAATATATTATTATGCAATTTTTTTTCAAACGGAGAAGAAAAAGTAAAGGTCATAAAAATAGGTAAATGAAATAATTAATTCAAAGGTTATAATGGGAACATTTCTATATACAATCCAAAATATCATAATGATTTTTTAACGTACGAAATTCTTTCCATTTTCGGATAGATTTTAAGTACAGTGTTTCACACATTAAATAAATATTTACGTATTTTTAACTTCACGAGTGGTTGTTACTTAGCGACTACATTAGCAGAAACAAACATGCAATGACGACGTCAACAGTTTTGACACATTTTCTGCAAGAAAATTTAATTTATATGCAATTTACTTAAAGTCGGTATTAAACAGGGTTATTCGAAATAATATAATGTAATTTTTTATTGATTTTTTAAAGATTATAAGTTATGTTGAACTTTTTGTTATTAAATTAAATGGAAATATAATAATAAATCTTTTCAAACAATAAAATGGAAGCGAGTAGAATTTACATAGAGGGTATAAATCTAGAATTTTATCAACGTATACTGTTATTTAGGTAGATAATTTCTAGTTAATGTTGTGTTTATTTCTTGTCAAACGAATCGTATTACGTAATACAAACATGTAAAAAACATGACGTGACTTTACTTTGTTACTTAGTAACTTAGCGCAACGATTTTTTCGTTTTGCGGCCAGAGGTCAAGCTTTTTTATTAATGTCTTAGGTATTGTTATGGATCAAAATCACAGCATATTTTAGGTGACTCAATACACTGGATACATTTTCAAAAACAAGTCACTGAATACTTGTGTGTTAACTAATTGATTCTATTAAATAAAATTTGAAGCGAAGTTTTCTACAGTGTTGTTAAAATTTCAAATTCGATGATATGTATAAGCAACACTGTCTGAGACAAAACGAGTGAAAGACATATTGAGAGAAAGGGACCTTTGAAAAGAGCATTAACGAGTACTAAATGTTTGCCCGATAATGTAAACTTTTTCAGAAGGTTTCACTGTACCGCTGGTGAACTGTACTACATGCTGCACTAGATGCTGTAATTTTTTTCCGCAACTTTTTACTTCAAATAAACATTTACATAAAAAATATACTTTTACTCTTATAATTTGGTGTAATATGTTCACCACTTATCAATGACATCACGTAACTTTCCGTCTCAAATATTTGCCCGCGGAATATCCGCATTGGTCATTCTAAGAAGGTCCGATTTTATTTGAATATATGATAAAACATTAAAAATTTTGCGGAGGATTTTTTTTATAAATATCAAATAACATAGTTTTTCAATTTGATGATACCATTAAAATGCACAGTTATAATGGAGTTTAGATCTGTGACCACAGATCTACACTCAGAACTTGGCATGCAAATGTGGAGCTCATATTATTCAAGAATATGTCGTATATAACATTCTGACATAATAATATACTACCCCTTCCTTCCCGTGAAGGTCGTAAGAGGCGACTACGGAAAAACCTTAAAATTGGCTATCGATAAATTTACGAATAAAATTAAAAATTAATTGAGTAATTTAAGAGATTTCACCTATAGCTCTACCTAAATATTTCCTTCCTTTAAAATACATGTTGTTTTCGTATATTCCGGTCACCATTAGGCAAATCCACTTAAATTAAAAAAGTTTGCTCTCGGAACTTGAATCGATTCAAGGGTGTATAATATAATATAAATAAATAAATAAATAAATATCTTCACGCAATTCCCAATACAGGGGTAGACAGAGGTCAAGTCTAGACAATTAAGTCCCTTTGACCCACCTTCCACCGAAGATATTTTTCGGGACAACGTGACAGGTGATGAGCCCGTCGCCGCCTTTATGTCCAAGCCAACGACGAAATTCGTACATATATAATATAGGTGTTATAAATATTTGTGTTTATTGTACCATATAGATATTTAAGCCTATTTCCCTAAATATCATAAGGAACCCTGTCGGTGGTCTTGGTAGATCTTCCTCTCGACGTTCTTTATAAAGTTCCTTATAGCACGGTCAGTTGGTATAAAAATATGCGGTTTCTTTATGTAAATAGTATTATGTCGGCGAGTTTGTCACTACAAACGTTGTCTAAACACAGTCGTGATCTGGAATTCCGAATTGATGAAATAAATGAAATTCACTTTTTTAACCAACAAATATTCATCACTTTGATACAAGATTAGTTGATTTTTGTACGTACTCTTTCTCATCGGCCAACCAATTATCGTAAATATGATTAATAAAAATATGATAATATAATAATGTGATAGAATATGATAATTACGTAAAATTTATACATAACGTTTTAATTTTCTTCCGTACAATTCTAAACTGTAAAACGGTATGATGAAACTCATCAAAAAGTACCGTGAAATGTCAACTTTATATGCTTTGTTCGTTAAGCAAAACATACGTAACCTGTTTCTCATAAAAGCCGCTTTAGATTATTACATTGTCTTCCTTCCGTCTACATCTGACATGGAAGAACAGTCAATGCAGTTATCATAGTTTTATAAAAAAATACTTCCTTCCTTCTTTGTGAGACCATAACTATCGTCTGTTACAAATGTTGTGTTCTATTTCTGGTACGTTGACATTCTAATATGTTTAGTTAGAGATGTGGTTAGTTAGAGAGAAACATTTGGAAATCAATGCACACTTGAAGTAGTAGAAGACAACATTATCATCTCATAACAAAAACTTTAATACGAAATACAGCGATTATATTATCGTATAAAATATATAAATAATTAAAATCTTCACGCAATTCCAAATAGTTCCCCGGTAGACTGAGGTCTAGTCTAGACAATTAAGTCCCTTTGACCCACCTTCCACCGAAGGTATTTTCGGGACAACGTGACACGTATCCAAGACAATGATATAATTGGCACATAAGTTTTTCAAAAACCCATTGGTACGAGTCTGCCACCTCAGAATTGAACTCGGGTCTCTTGACTCGAAATTCCGACCACCCAACAACTCGGCTATCGTGTAGTATCGTAAATTTATTGGATATATACAATAAGGCTGCAACAAGACTATTAAGATTGTAACAAAATCGTTTAGATTGTGTTTTAAATTAAAATTCTTCGGGTTGCGGGAAAGTCTTAGTAAAGATCAACAAAATGCTGAAATCATCAAAATATTAGCTATTATAAAAGTTTTTTATATTCAATATACGATTAAAAAGGTATTTTGTAACGGTTAACTGGTATTCAAGCATATATTATTTAAAAGTTGTAATGACTACCATATAACTCTAGTTTTAAAAAATTATATTTATTATTTCATATCGCAATCAACTGCAGTATTAAATATATCCGATGATAAATCACTTCTTAAAAAGTATTAAAGAGTTTGGGATTCTGAAGAAACATGTCACGGATTATGTCCAATAAAGGATATAAAATGCTTTATTGTAAAAGCTTATTTGTAGTTATAAATCTCGGACCTGGGAAGGGTCAATCGCCTTAAAAAATAAAAGGATAAGACGAAAAACCCATCCGTATTTGCCTGGATAAGTACCTCGACGATTCTTGTGCACCAAATTATAGCGAACTGTAACTTGTAATCGACTTAAGTATTAGATAATTAAACGAATTAGTAGTAATTAAAATATAAATTACTCGGTATTTTACACGGATTACTGGCTATTAATAACATCCGTAAAAACGTAGTTCGATAACGATGCGAGGCTTGGTCACGATTATATTTTTATATTGTATTTATTTTGCTTATTTTAAATTTATTTCTCGATAGGCTATCCTTAAAATATATCATGATATTATATTATGATACTTTTTTAAGGATAGCCGATCGAGAAATAAATTTTAAAAGTGGAGTAATGTGAATTCATATTTTTTTCTTACGTGTGGGCCTTGTGTTCAAATAAGCTTTGGTGAAATGTGTATTTGCAATACGATCATGAGCTTACTATCCCTAAATAGCTATCGGGTTATCGAGATGAGCCATGAAATGCACGGTACCGTTGAGGTGTTCATGGACTCAAACCCAGCTCAGTCTAGTTTATTAAATATTTTACAAATAACCTTTTAATAACAGGTTGCTTCCATTTTCTAGTGTTTTCATAGAAAGATTCACGATAGCATAGTGCTAGGGTGGTCGGAATTTCGGGTCGAGAGACCCGAGTTCGATCCCTAGGTTACTACCTAGGGATCGAACTACTGCCTCGTACCATAAGTAAGAGTACTATAAGTATAAGAATATAAACTAAGACATTTATGTTAGCAACGAATATATGTTACAACTATGGTTTTATTATTTTCTTAGCTTCAGTGTCAAATAACTTAAATAGTTAAAAGGTGCTCTCACATATCTCACAGGTGCTTGTCGTATTGACGGAAGTCTCATGACGTGACTACTTCATTGCGTGCTTACAACTATATCGCCTTTTTTTCTAATCACACGCAATTATAAGCGAATGTGATTACTGAACATAGCACTCTGAACTGAACATACAACTACAATTAAGTGCATTTTTGCCTGAAAGTTTATATCGCAAACAAAATCTGAGTATCTATTAAATTGTCACTGCAAATAGTTTTGTAGATTTTCTCAATAAGGTTGATTTTAGTAGGTATCCGATAAAAGACAGTGCTATAGAAATCATTGGCTCACTAATAACACGAAGTTTTAATGTAGAGAGAGATAGTTGATAAAATGCGAATAGAATGCTAACTGAAAATTAATAGGAAATGTTATTACGTATTTTTCTTGAAATTGTCTTTCAATTTTTATATTACTTTTTGATGAACAGAAGGCTCTTTAATTTTGCACACAATACTTTATCACTAAAGTAATACGAATTATATTTTGTAATTATGTTAGTCACGATAGCCGATTAATTGGGTGATCGGATGTCGAGTCAAGAGACCCGAGTTCAATCCTCAGGTGGTGGGGCCAATGAGTTTTTTCAAAAACTGATGTATGATTTATATCATATATTTTAACAGTGGTAGAGCAACGCAATAGCATTTGTTGTTGCATGAATGAGCCGGCTTGACCGGGGAAGGACCACGACCTCACAGAATACCTTACCTTCACATTACCCGAGCCATAGTTAACAGCGAGTCCAATTTAGTACTCCTTTCGTAAAAACGATGAAGAAAAAAAAAATAAGTTTTAGTGTCTGCCTATCTGTGTGTATATTTGTGAACTTATCTCCGAACGAATGAAACGATTTTATTTAGTAGTTTTCTCTGTTTAAAAGTTTAAAGTTTCAAATTTTTAGCTGTGATACAAGAAAGTGTCCTCAGCCATTTGTAGTTCGTTACCTCTTTTCTATTCGAATAACTCCGATTCGAATTCCTGTCGACATCAATCGGCGTCTTTTAAATGTTCTAAGTAATATTATTAATCGATCACCTCGATTTTTTTTACCTCGATGTTAAAAACATGGTCAATTATGGAATAAATAATTTAACAGAGACGGTAAGGCTAATGCACATTCATATAGTAAGCCAGCACCAGTTTATTATACGAACGTGCATTACCGTTTCGCAACAACTCCCTGTTTCCAACTTGCATTAAGGTGTAACGCTGCCACTGACGTAAATGTCAACGGGTCACTAGGCATTGCACATACATAAACATACAAAATGCAGGGAGGGCATATTTTATCGTTGTTGAGCGTATTAAAGACTTTTCATTCCTTAACTGAAGAAAATACTTAATGGGTGCTTACTAATCTACTGCAGGAAGTAGGCCTCTCTCATTAGAAGGATTTGTTATAATTGTCACCCTTATCAACAGGATTGGCGACTGCAGCACCAGATATTTTGCACCTTAAACGCTGCTGCCTGTCTCCGGACTGTTTTATTTTGGTGTTGCTTTTTAAGGGGTGGTTATTCTTCCATCTGTTAGACGCGATTTGCATTGCTTTTGCTAGCCTCTTTCGACACATATGGAAGAAAAGGGATGCCACATTCCTATACCGATACCACACGGGGTTCACTAATAAGTGAAAACATATATTAATGTTAAATCATTTGAATTTCGAACCTGAAACCTAAAAAGAACGATGAAGGAAGGGTGGCCATAAAATATCGTGTTTCTATATCCTGACATGTAATTTAGTCCCCTAAAAGATACTTTTAATACCCAATCTGTGATCAAAGAGGTCCAAGGGATCGGGTAAATGACCTTAGTCGAATCACCTACCTGCAAACGAAACATGTATCTTTTTTTTTTAAATTAGGGCCTCAATCATGACCCGGGACTTATTTTTGTTTTGAAATTGATTTTAGATTTTTTGTCAGACATATGCAATAACAATATACTAAATTTGGTTAAAGTTTTAAAAGTATTGTATGTTCGCAGTTTTATTATAACTTTTGTTCCTAAAAATAAATATTTTGAAATATGTAACTAAGGGGGAAAACATTAAGATGAACTGCGGCGCGGAAGTCTTGTTTAGTTCTTAGACAGCCCCTATACCAGAAATTCTAGGAATCAACGTATTTACACAAGAAAACTAGTAAATACCACAGAACATACAATATTCTTGATGAATCAAAATTTCATTCGTACATCCTGGCCTCGAACAAGCAACCTTAATCAAATATTTAGAAACGACTGCTAACGACGCTAGATTAGTATTGTAATTCAATATTAAACAAGATGAACGAAGGACGGGTTTAGCTAGTAGTACTGTTAAAAAAGGTTATAACAATCATTATCAAATCTAAATAGCAACTTCGTACAAGTGACTTGTACGGCAGGCTTACATACGTCAACTTCAGGTACCAGCTTCCTACCTAATGAAATTCTGTATATGTTCTATTACATATACATTGTTTTACTATTGCTATTGTATTATTATTATTAATATGTTACTAATAATACACAAAATTTTATAATGAAAAAAAAAAAAAAGAAAACTATTTCCATTAATTTAGTAAACAGATGTCACATACGTGTGTTGACGAACTTATAATGGCTCCAGTTTTAAAACTTGTTGTGATATTGTTATATGAACCGCTATCCACGTTTATTTGAACTGTAATGGCCGGTGAGATAAGTGAGACTCATCGAAAGTGGTTTCCTTGAATAACCACGTGAACTTTCGATTTCGTTTGGGTTTACGTTTATTGAAATATTAAGTGTTTACGCGGGAGAAATTTATTCTTACTTTCGTTGTACTGCGCATTTTGGATTATAAAGCGGGTATTATCTGTATTATATTGATTCATATTTCTTAAATGTGTCTGGTGAGTGTTTTTCAAATAAATTAATATTTAAAAATAAAGCGATGACTTTGTGAATTACTTGCATAATAAGCAAAGATTTTAACATATACATAGTATATTGCATGGAAAAATTACAATTATGCAAATGCAATAGGTGTGTTGGATTATGCAAAATTTTATGGAGAAATTTGTTAAGTCGTAATTACAGAGTAAGAAGAATCTAAAAATTTCTATTGGCATTTAAATACACTGTTAAAACTCCAAATTATCTTATGCAGTGACTATTTAAATATAATATGATTTAATTTGTACTACGTATATTAACTTGCGTTTCCGTTTGTCCAGGTTCTTTTTGTTTTGTTTTCACTTATTTGTTATATTAAAAACTCTTAAAGAAGAAATAATATAATTTTCTAATTACTAAAATGATAATTAAATAAATACATTACAATTTTGATACACTGGAATTTAACTAATCGCCAAATAGCTTACCAAGCCTGGCTATTATGGTATAACCTATATATATAAAATATATTTACTGATCGTTATGATAATGCAATATCGATACCAAACAAAATACCGAAACAATTTTAGATTTATGTTTCTATTGCCCTCTTTTACGTGATTTTCAAAATAATTTGAATGTCATCCTCTGCTGTTAGGCGAAAGTTTGTATCATTTTATTATTTGATGTTGAGTAACAACCTTAATCATCTAAAAACTACTGAACAGATTTAATTTTTTTTTGTGCATGAATAGATAATACGTGATATTATTACTAGGAAAATTCGCAGTTGTATAGAAAAGATCCACATTAAAATTTTGATTAACGTATTATGATCAGTAGTAGAGACGATCTAGGGTTTTAACCGGGGCACTTAAGGGTCCTGGGGGAATTACAATATAATTCGCGTATTCTAATAAATAAATTTCGCGAGCAGAATTTAGTTGTTACATTAGTGACATAGGGCAAGTGACACTAAGTGGGTACTTTAAGTAATTTATATATTTGTCACTATTATAATTCACGATAGCCTAGTGGTCGAGTTAGTAGAATTCGAGTTAAGAAACCTGAGTTCGATCCCCAAGACTCATACCAATGAGTCTTTTAAAAAAACTTATGTATGATTTATGTCGTTGCTTGGACATACAGACGACGACTCACCACCGGTCACGTTGTCCCAAAAATGGCTTCGGTAGAAGGTGGGTCGAAAGGACTTAATGGAATGGCGTTAGATATATTTACTATCTTCAGTCTCTACAGATGAAATATTCGTGGTAGTTTTAACCGTTCCTGAACTTAACTAATAAATCCGACACAGTTCAGCAATGTTGTGTCAGTGGTGAATATGTGGTAAAACCATTCCACCACGTTAATACCACACTTAATACCAAATAAACAACCTGTGGGTGATTAATATATAGTAATTAAAAAATTATAAAGTTGCATACTAGTTTAACAAGATTATCTGAAGTCGTGTTGCAACCATAGAAATTCCTTCGAAGCTACACGGGAAGCATTTAATATAAAACGTGTCGTTTTAATATTAAATAACCTCGTGTAATCTTGAATTATCTTTATATTGATAACACTATACTACGTAAAGGCATATACTTTGTATCTGTTTTATACTGTTTACGGGGATGTCACTCTAGAACTATGCTTCTTCAACACTAACCTTAGCCCGCTATACAAGAAGTTTTATTTTAATAGCCATGTTTGGCTAGTGGATCGATCATATTATCTGAAACCTTGCCTCTTAGTTGCTGCTGCATATTATTGAACTCATTCGTTTGTAGCCGTTGCGATTTACGAGGTTTCATTTCTTTAGCCTATAAAGTGCACAGAAAAATTTAGTTATCATTTATACACAGGAATAAGCTGCTTATTTTTAACAACCTAAGATTAGAAGATTTCTAAATTATTCAGAGAAAACGCCGGATACTGGTGAGGTTAAAGCGATTTCTTCTTAATGGTTAATTAAGTTATACTTTTATTACATTAGCCTTCACGCTTACACACTACTAGATAATTTTGATAATATTGCCCCTGACATAGGTTGCGGCATAAGCCACGATAGAATCGGCGATTGCTATGCACGGAGAATTAAGGGTCTCTTCAGCTGCTTATTTTTTAAACGACGGAATTTTTATTGCATTATGTTTTCTATGTGCATAAAATAAATGCGTTTATTTTTAAATCGCAAACAAAGACCAACATAAATATTAAGTTGTAATCGATATCAAAAACGGGTAAAGAGAAACTAATGTTCATCGTGGTTGTGAAGATATGTGTGAAGATGGTATTACTTTAATTATTTATTTATTTATTTATTCATTTATTTATTTATTAACACTTCATACACTTAAATGATCTATGCATATAGGCGGACATAATGGCTGAGGCGTTCTCTGCCAGTCTACCTAAAGGGTGACGCAGAGAAAAAAAAAGAGGTAGGGGCAGATAGCAAATATAGACTAAAACAAATATTTAAATGAATATATATGCAATAATACTTAAATATGAATATAATACTTTGTTAATTAATTAATTTTTCAATTACATATTGCAAATGAAATTACTGTAAATATACGTGACTACGAATCCAATAGCAGACTATAAAGAATTATATCCAATAAATAATATCAGAATTTGAAAGTGTTTTCCTTTAGGTTTAAATTGAAGTAAAGAACGTAAACGATGAAACGATCGTACTTTTATTATCTAAGGCGGCAATTCAAATCGAACGAAATTTTTAAGACTTGGTTAAATATAAAATTTTTGGCGTAAGGGCATTAAGCAACAATTTCTTTTTGATATAGGGGCTAATATACCTAAATAATATTTTGCTAAGTTCTCGTTCAACTGAAACTTTGGCGTTAAATTTGACGAAATATTTACCGGAAAATAAGCGTGGGCATGTTATATGTACCGTAAAATATTTATATTGCAATTATTATTACCGATTCACTGAATTAATTTCTGGTTCATAAGAGGAAGCCGAAACAATAATAATATCTAGCTGCTTTGGTCGTCGTAGACCTAGAAGTGTAGGATATCAAAGGTGTGTCATATCTTAAGAAAATTTGTTCTGAAATTTCTGGAGTAGTTACAAAATACAAAAACGACGATAAAACGTACGGGTCAGGGCGTTTGTGGTTCGTTCATTGTATCCGATTTCCATACCACAGGCGCTTTAACATCTTACATTAGATCGGAGCAATGTATGTGATGTTTTCCCTATCTATATATGTATATATCTATCTATATATGTAGAAAAAGAAATTCTATGCATCAGTTACAACATCGATTAGATTATGTCTTTTGTTTTGGCAGTTTCATATCATCCATCAACGAAGTGAAATGATGAGTTTTAAACAAAACAAATTGCGGAGAAAGCGTCAATTATTTGTACTCGCATCCGCTCATGTAACCTTAAACAAGAGCATGATTAATTAACTTATTAACATCTTACCCTTCACTGTGTGTACGAATTATGTCGACATCTCGGAAGCGCTTTATTAAGTATGCAGTGAAATGAATTGAACAACAATTTGTTTGGTTTTGTAGACAGTAAAAACAATTTTTGTAGTTTTATTTCAGTTAGATTTAACTAATTGAGTCTGATATTATCATTTTCCTATTAAGTGTAATAGTTAATGAAGTCACGATAGCCGAGTGGGCTCGAAATTTCGACTACCGGAATTCCGTGGTCGGAATTTTGAGTCAAGAGAGCCGAGTTCGATCAGGTGGCAGGCTCGTACCAATAGGTTTTTTCAAAAACTTAAGTACGACTTATATCGTCAGCTTGGACATTGCGATGGCGACGGGCTCACCATTTGTCACGATGTCCCAAAGTATCTTCGGTGGAAGGTGAGTCGAAACGACTGAATTGTCTAAACCTCTGTCTACCCCTGTGTTGGAATTGCGTGAAAACATGTTTATAAATATATCCACTTTAAGTAATGTTAAATTAATGTTAAAATTGCTGTGTGAAAATTGTTGGTGTACTTGCGTCGCCGTTCATTTAGTTTGTAATTTTTTTGTATCGGGTTTTTTCGAATAACTTTAAATATTTTTTTTTCATCTACATCGTCATAAAATTTTAATTTAACTCAAAAGGTTACTTGTTTTATAAATTTAAGTTAGTAAGGTGATTACTAATTTTATAAATTTAATATTTTAAATAAATATATTTATTTAACATTTCAAATAAATGAATTTGTTTAATGAATAAAGAGCTTTTTAATATTATCCTTTAAAATCGATTATTAAAATACCTTTAAAATCGATATTCGAATATTAAAAAGGAAAGTTCTACGTAATATGTTGTATTCGATTATATTATTTTGTGTACAAGACTTGCAATGTTAGTGACACTTTCAATATACGATGTTACCGCTGTAGGTAAGGAAATCTTTAATCTGACGTGTGCGCTTTCTAGAGCTTGTTTAATATTCTTTTTATTTTTAATTTCATGCGCAAACAATTTCATCGGGTTTAAGCTAAAGGGCATAATTCTTTCCTAAAATCTTGTCTCTCAAATCTCAAAAACAAGTAATGACAATAAATAAACCTATATGCCGCTGCGTGATTAGTTTAAAAGGTTTGTAAAAACTTCAATTCTAAGACTGCATAAAACTATCAAAATAACACAAAGAAGTTATGATAGAAGAAGGAAATTTTAGTAGCTCCACCACCTATGTTTGTTAAAACGGCGATAGCTAGGAGACAATATGTAAATTTGTATAATAAAATGAAAAACAGAAAAAAATATGTATAAACTAAGTCACTACAAATGTAAAAAGTTTTATTTCAAAGGCTGTTTAGCAAAAGCTATGATGACATTAACATTTTTCTCAAAAACTAATCTTACACCTGAATACTTGCACATGTACACGAACTCACATATCGTCACTCACTCATACACACAAACACACAAGAGAGCATATGTGCTGTATATTAAATGGAAGAGTTAACGAAATGAAAGTGGGTGTTAAATATCTCCGAAGTTAATTCATGGCGGATCTATGGAGATATCACACGGATTACTATACAATTCTTAAATGTTTATGGTATATGTTTAAACAGGTTTTAATGTGGAAGAATTATATGTTTAGCATTGTTATAAAATAGACCACAGTTTGTAATAAGCTTCGCAATAGTACATTTGTTTTATAATTTTCCTAGCTAGAAACGTCGATCGCAATAAGGAATCAGACTTAAGCGATGGATTTATAAAGTTTATCGACGGCCTGTGTTGATGCTTGTGTAACGACTAAGTAAATTATGTTTACATTCCAGGAAATTAGATCATAGCGATTGCGTTGAAAACTTTTAATATAACAACACTTTCATTTAAAACATAGTAAGGTATATTATAAGTAAGTATATGAGTTTAAAGTTATTATTTTTCATATACTTTACACATATCCTTTACACTTATACCATTTTAAACTTGTGTTAAAAAAATAGTCACTTGATTACTCACACACATCTATCTATCGAACTACATTATATGAGCTTTAGTTAAGATTATAAAAAAATATCTTCACGCAATATCCAATACAGGGGTAGACAGAGGTCTAGTCTAGACAATTGAGTCCCTTCGACCCACCTTCCACCGAAGATATTTTTGAGACAACGTGACAGGTGGTGAAATCTTCGCCATCTTTATGTCCAAGCCAATGATATAATTCGTACATAAGTTTTTGAAAAACCCAATGGTACGAGCCTCCCACCTGTGAATCGAACTCGAGTCTCTTGACTCGAAATTCCAACCACCCAACCACTAGCCGATCGTAACTTCTTACAATGGATCTTTTAATAGATTATAGATATTTTTTTATCAATAAGTAGTGTGTGTTTACTATTCGTATAAATATCTTCACACCATTTACAATACAGGGGTAGACAGAGGTTTTAAGTATCCAAAAACACAAACGGACGAATGAATGGATTGAATGGTTTATAACTTCACTTCCGGCTGATAAATGATAATGATACATGATATAAAGGTGCTTGCGTGACTTGAACTAACTACGTTATGTAATCTAGCTTTGATTGACCACCTACGGCGTGAAGTTAATAATTAATGACTTTATATCGAATTAAATATGATCGTGGTCACCTACTTTAAAAAATAAATGTTTTTTTAAATATTTCACTAAAATTTCACCGCTAATCGAAAACATACAGAAATGCATAGAAACTTTCACAGCGACGTAAAGAACTCTAAGGTTCTTGATGATTTTGTCTACTCATTATTGGTCCTGTACTATATCAAATGTATTTACTTAACTATTCTATAAACAATGGTTTACTTGTGTAAACAAAATAAAATATCTTCACGCAATTTACAATACAGGGGTAGACAGAGGTCTAGTAAGACAATTAAGTTCCTTCGACTCACCTTCCACCGAAGATATTTTCGAGAGAACGTGACAGGTGGTGAGCCCGTCGCCATATTTATGTCCAAGCCAACGATGAAATTCGTACATAAGTTTTTGAAATACCCGTTGGTACGAACTCGAACTCGGGTCTCTTGACTCGATATTGCGGCCACCCATCCACTAGGCTATCGTGTAACTTTACTTGTTTACTTGTGTAATAGCTAAAATCTTTCGCCATTAATGTACTGATATCGATTTTATAATATCTATAACATTATTTATTAATTTCATAGAATTCATAGTTACGTAAAATCAAGCGATGCGGTTTAATCGATGCTTCAATAATACAGGTCATCTTGCGATGAAATTGATTCAGACCGCGAACTGGGTCAGATTTTTATGTTAGTAGTTGAATAGTCTACGTGATGAATTAATTTTATATTAAAAATAAATTATATTTATTAAGTCGATTTGTAATTCCTTTATAATATATTTGTCACTTCTTTCACTAAAAATCTGTAAATTGTTTATGATTTTTCCATAATCGTCCACCTCCAAAACCACTCTTTGATTATTCCATTATAATTATATCAACCTAGACTCCAACCTCATTGTCTTCTTTTGTTTTGTTTACTATGTTCCGATATTTTTTCACAGTAATCTCTATTTCATTTTGCTAATGTATTTTGAGGATAAATTTATGTAAGTGTCAAAGTACAATGTCAGCGGTAGGCGCATAAATAAGCTTGTTAGCGAAAGTTAACAAGACATATGTCATATGCCAAAGAATCGAATAATAATTTTTAAGCCTCTGAATAGATTATTCTTAACAAACAACAGTGTAAAATATAGTTGTGAAATCATTGGCGAAGAAGTACAATTAAAAGGACATTAGCAATCTTCTAGTTCTATCATATTACGCATAAACTTAATAGGCTTATAGTATTGGTTGAGAAAAAAGAAAACTTTTTTCCCGACTATGCAGAGAGACGTTACTCTTTTCGAAACTTATGTGTATATCTATTTAAACTGTGTTAAATAGTACGATTAATCAGGAGATATCACTACAGTAGTCTTGCGTTCGTATACAAAATATATGCAGTTAGTTTTATTTAATGAAATTACCGCTCTTACATCTCTAACCTTATTAAGCATTTAAACATGTAAATATGTTACTAAGTAACAAATTCGTATAATTTACTTGACATTTCGTAATAAAATGATAAAGATGCCAATATAAGTATTTGTGAAAAACACCCTACTTGCTAACATATCATTCGATGTTCGATGTATTGGAGACCACAAATCAATCCAACACACATAAATGTTCGAGCGGCGCGCGGCACTATGTAATAAATTGATAACTTGATAAGTTATAAAAAACCTGTACAATAATTACATTACTATTATTTTCTGGTAAGCGTTGATGTATATTTACCATGACTTATTTATAAGTAATGGGTATCATTTATTATTTACAGATATGAAATTAATTTTATATTAAAATAAATTATATTTATTAAGTCGATTTGTAATTCCTATATAATATATTTGTCACTTCTTTCACTAAAAATCTGTAAATTGTTTATGATTTTTCCATAATCGTCCACCTCCAAAACCACTCTTTGATTATTCCATTATAATTATATCAACCTAGACTCCAACCTCATTGTCTTCTTTTGTTTTGTTTACCATGTTCCGATATTTTTTCACAGTAATCTCTATTTCATTTTGCTAATGTATTTTGAGGATAAATTTATGTAAGTGTCAAAGTACAATGTCAGCGGTAGGCGCATAAATAAGCTTGTTAGCGAAAGTTAACAAGACATATGTCATATGCCAAAGAATCGAATAATAATTTTTAAGCCTCTGAATAGATTATTCTTAACAAACAACAGTGTAAAATATAGTTGTGAAATCATTGGCGAAGAAGTACAATTAAAAGGACATTAGCAATCTTCTAGTTCTATATATTACGCATAAACTTAATAGGCTTATAGTATTGGTTGAGAAAAAAGAAAACTTTTTTCCCGACTATGCAGAGAGAGGTTACTCTTTTCGAAACTTATGTGTATATCTATTTAAACTGTGTTAAATAGTACGATTAATCAGGAGATATCACTACAGTAGTCTTGCGTTCGTATACAAAATATATGCAGTTAGTTTTATTTAATGAAATTACCGCTCTTACATCTCTAACCTTATTAAGCATTTAAACATGTAAATATGTTACTAAGTAACAAATTCGTATAATTTACTTGACATTTCGTAATAAAATGATAAAGATGCCAATATAAGTATTTGTGATAAACACCCTACTTACTAACATATCATTCGATGTTCGATGTATTGGAGACCATAAATCAATCCAACACACATAAATGTTCGAGCGGCGCGCGGCACTAGGTAATAAATTGATAACTTGATAAGTTATAAAAAACCTGTACAATAATTACATTACTATTATTTTCTGGTAAGCGTTGATGTATATTTACCATGACTTATTTATAAGTAATGGGTATCATTTTATTATTTACAGATATGAAATTAATTTTATGTACATAAATTTTATTAAATAAGTTTACTGCATTCATCGGTGGAAGGTGGGTCGAAGGGACTTAATTGTCTAGGCTAGACTTCTGTCTACCCCTGTATTGGGATTTGCTACAATCGACTCACCGTAATATTGTTCCGGTTGTCACTCTGCCTTATGGGGGTTTGATCTACACTGGTACTGTCTACCTGTATAAAGCTGCCACTCGACAACCTTTCACTCTTAATCCCTTGTTTATAGTGTGGTTATGCAGGTTACCAATTGTTTACGTTGAAACAGAGAAAAACCGTAAAT
Source organism: Sericinus montela (assembly GCA_029286605.1). NCBI lineage: Eukaryota > Metazoa > Arthropoda > Insecta > Lepidoptera > Papilionidae > Sericinus > Sericinus montela. The sequence continues at coordinate 132,219 of JAGSMR010000047.1, forward strand.
AGCACTTTCCACAGCCCGCTGAGTTTCCTTATTCGAACTCTTATGTGTGAAGGATATTAATAATCAAAGAGAAGATCGAAGTTAAAGAAACAAGTGATGGGTTACAGCATCTCTTCTGCTATGTATATTGTACTACAGTTTATAATCCGCTTGCCAAGCAATTTGTGACCGTTTGCGGTGGAAAAATACATTTTATAATAATAATAATATAATTTGTATCTGTAATAAATATTGGCTTAGGTAGTATTTTAAGTTCTATGTTTACCACTACCTCTGTTAAACCACTGGTATGACTTCTTTAAAATCAAGTTTTTTAAGCTATACAAATAAATAAACATAGATAGATAGATAGATAATTCTTTATTGTACATAGTCTTATAGAATTAATTATTACAATTTCGGAAAACTTAAAACTACAAACGGCGGTCATATCGCTTTAAGCGATTTCTGCCTGACAAACCGGGTATTAAAGGAATATTAGCTCTATTAAATAGGATAGGTGCAATTTTAATACAAGAAATATTTAACAATTAAAAATATTTCATTAATTGACTATGTAATATATAGATAAATTTACTATATACAACATAATTTGTATCTGTAATAAATATTGGCTTAGGTAGTATTTTAAGTTCTATGTTTACCACTACCTCTGTTAAACCACTGGTATGACTTCATTAAAAATCAAGTTTTTTAAACTATAAAAATAAATAAATATAATTTGTATCTGTAATAAATATTGGCTTAGATAGTGTTTTAAGTTCTATGTTTATAGTTATTTTTATGTATTTAAGTAACAGATGTTTTGAGAACAAAAAAAAAATCGCTATTTATCTAAAATTATAATTGTTTAAATAAATACAGAACCATTTGTTTCTCAACACTCCAAGCTTGGTCACACAGTTATTATATATATCGTTCATTGATATGCGTATATAATGATAGCGTCAGTTTCCTGATACATAAATTGGCTATTAAATCATCAGGCTTAACTTGTGTTTCACCAACTAAGCGCAACTGAAGCGTGTAGCTCCGCTTTCCGCGTCCCTCCCATGCGCGAGGAATGTGTTTTCACTGTTGTATCTCGACACCACTCTTCCGTGTTAGGATCTTGAAACTGCTCACGGCCTGTAACATATATGTTCCGCTATATGCTATACAAGGGGTGAAAGCGATTACCAAACATTGTATAAAACATTTTTGGTTATATCTAAAGGATTTAATTGACAATTTATAAGTAAATATAAACAAAAGTAGCCGAGTGATTGGGTATTCTGAATTGAATATAAAAAAAAACTCGAGAGAAAGGTTTGTACCGATTGTTTTCTCGAAACATACGTACAATTTGTATCGTTGGCTATTTACTCCTCATAAACACTCAAACTAAGCTGCAATGCTTGTGTCAGGAGTAGTTCACAATAATAGTCGTGTTTTGGTTCCTAATCTGCGATGTTATGATTCACAGTCCGCATCTTAAAACATAACGACCTCCGTGGATAAGTGGCGTAAACACCGGTTTTCTAGGTGTCGCCATCTCGAAGTCCCTGTTTCGATGCCCGGTTAGGTCAATATAGAAAAACCACTTTTTCTACATTTTCTGGTACCTTCGTTGTTTCCGTATCCCATACCACAAGTGCTCAAGTATCTAACATTGGGATCGGAGCAATGTATGTGATGTTGTCCCGAAATATGTAAGTATTTATTATAAGGTTATTGACGCTCGTTTAGGCGGCGTTTCGTCTTTATTATGGAAGTGGAATAATACTTTAATATACTGTTGCAGTATGGTACCAGCGTTAGTATTTATTACTATCATCCTGTGGAAAACCTTGAAATGACGGACGGATGAAAATGAGAGTGAGCCCGTCGCCGTCTTTATGTCATATAATTCGTACATAAGTTTTTGAAAAACCCATTGGTACGTGCCTGCCACCTGGGTATCGAACTCGGGTCTCTTGACTCGAAATTCCGACTACCCAACGATTCAGCTATCGTGACTTAATTTTTCATAAACTTTGGATATTTAATTGTATACGTGTTTACTCATCTATCTGTAGAACATATCTTCTCAGAAGCAGAAGCAGTCTAGCTTATTAATATACATACATAGATATGTATCTTATCAACATCTAGTTAACAAGTCGCATGTGATCCTATTTTGGCACTGCATGATGTGTGAATTTATAAAAAAATACTTTTTCGTGAAACTGAAATCTTGAAACTTGAACTGAAACTTGAAATCTAACTTTCGTGTAATTGAAATGAAACGTGCCGTTCCTCAGAAGATCTTTACTAAGTATATATAACAATAATCACTTGGTATACATGTACAAGGTTTTACGGCTGATAACTTTCTGGATCTGGTGTTATTATTTACTTACTGCTTCGCATGGTGACTACACCGAGTAGTGGAGATATTAATTTAATGTCCTATATCTTTTAATATGTTATATTGGTTGGTAGAGGTCTAAAAAATAGTCCTTTTAAACCCACTTTTCACGGAACTTCATCTTGGATAACGTGAAATATGGTGATCTTATCTCCTTATATCGTCTCATTATCCAAGCTAACGATACAATATGCTTACATACATACAATTTTACATACTTACATATTCATACATACATAACTCCGGACCAGGTTCTGGTCATTATCATGGTCACAAGGTTCATGATTCATGCAAAATTGGGACATTTTGGACAGCCGAATACAAACCCGCAACCCTTAGCTTGGAAGTCAGCGTCATTACCAATTCAGCTATCATGTCGTCGTATAGGGGTTATTACACAATATGTTACTTATAGTATGTATTTTTCGAATGTAATATCTACGAAAATCATTCGTAAAGCGAAAATCATCTATGATATAAAATATACGTATAGATTGGAATGCTAAGAGGGGATTGTCATTCAGATATATAATATTTCCCAGTCCGTGAGCACGAACGGTATTACTTGGATAAAAATAGTTATATATTATTTTTTTTTACTATCACGGGTGTATGAACAGTTTTTAGATATATTCAACAGATCTTATTTAGACTGCTATCTGGGATACTTTTGTGGCGGGCGAATAAAAAATCAATTAACGCGGTGACTCCTAAAGGCGGAAGGTATTTAAAATATATTTATTACTAAAGATCAGTAATTTAATTTATGGTGTCGTAATTACAGTAGTTAATTATACAAGATTGAAGTAAACAACTTCAGATTTGCAGTATTTTCGTTCGTTCTGTTTTCGAAAAATATTTACGCATAATTTTTGCTGAAGTATTTATTTATTTATTTATTCTTTATTGAACATTACCATAATGTAAGATCAAAAGGCGGACATAATGCTAAGAGCATTCTCTACCTGTCAACCTTAGGGAGTGAGAAAACGATAAAGGCGGTTACGTACAATAAAAAATATATTGTGTAAAATATAACGCTATGTTAATATCTATATATAAAAGCGCAATACCTACATTCACATAAATACATATATACATACACAAACATCAAAAATATTTATTCGTACATACACACAGACATGTATATATACAACATATACATACACAAACAAATACAAATATACAAAATAAAAACATATAACTACAAAACAAAAGATTATAATTAAGATGTTAATGATGACGACAAATCACATATTAAAATTTTGCAGAAAATGAGCCTTAATGTTCTTTTTAAATGTGGTTTTATTACAGGGCTGTCTTAACTTTTCTGGCAGGGCATTCCATAGACGCGCAGCTTGTATAGCAAACGACGAAGAAATGAAACCGGAACGGTGAAGGGGAATAGAGAGAGTCAAATTCTGTGAAGAACGAAGGTGTCAGTTATGCATATCACTCAGGAATTGTAACTTATGTTTCAGATAATCTGGATAAAGATTATCGAATAAAATTGAGAAAACTGTTAGTAGTATCCTTGTATGTCTTCGTTCTCGAATAGGAAGCCATTTAAGCTGACAACGGAATGAAGAAACATGATCAAATTTACGAAGACAAAAGATAAAACGGATACAGTTGTTAACTAGGCGGTCCAGCTTATCTAATTGATTCTCGTTAAGATCAGTATAACACACATCAGCATAATCTATAATGGGCAGAATAAGAGATTGCACCAGAGTTACCTTTACCTTGACCGGGAGAAAGTTTCTGAGTCGATTCAAAACACTCAGTTTTGAGATGATTGAACCGCTTATTTTTGTATATGGGTAGACCAATTTAAGTTTGAGTCAAAGTAAATACCTAGGTTTTTTACGTGTGGTGTGTATGGTATAGTAGACCCATCAATCGTGACAGGTGAGATACAAGTACTATTGATCTTTGAAAGTTGTCGAATACTCCCCAATATTATTGCTTGACATTTATTAGGATTGACTTGTATGCCAAACCTACCAGACCACCTACATAAATTTAATAAATCTGTATTGATTTTCTCAACTGCTTCGTTTATATTATGGGCGTCTGCGTGAGTGTAGATTTGCAGATCATCAGCATATAAATGGTAAGAGCAACTAAGGTGAGAAGAGAGAAAATTAATAAAGATGGAGAATAGTAATGGTGACAAGATTCCACCCTGGGGTACGCCAGACAGGAGCAGATGCCAGTCAGATACATCATTTCCTAATTTAACAGCCTGTTGACGGTCACAGAGGTAGGAAGAAAACCATTCACGAACCAAGGGAGAGAAATTGAGCTTATGGAGCATGGCAAGGAGAATGCCGTGGTCAACCATGTTGAACGCATTAGAGAAGTCAATAAGGACAAGCACAGTGACCTTTCTATTCTCCATAGCCTCTCGAATGTCCTCTGTAACTTTGAGAAGTGCAGTGGTTGTACTGTGACCAGGGCGAAAACCCGATTGAAATTCACTGAGAATATTATTTTTATAAATAAAAGTAGACACTTGCTTGTGCACGATAGATTCCAAAAGTTTAGATAGAAATGGTAGAATAGAAATAGGTCTATAGTTGTTGAGTTGAGAGGGTTTACAACTTTAGGAAGTGGGATAACAAATGCTTTACGCCACGATGAAGGAAATACCCTGACAACATAGAAATTAATAATGTGAGTCATGACTGGCAGGAATTGTTCGAAAACTAAATAAATCATTGCACGGCTCAAATTATCACAGCCCACTGCATTGGATTTGATGGAATCAAATGTTTTACGAACATCGTTATCAGAGACAAGCGAGAATGAAAAGTTTCCTGTACAGAGTTGGCCAAGGAGTTAATTTCTGAAATCGATTGAGACTTTATGTTTGGAGAGAGTATAGAACCTACTGAAAAATGTGAGTTAAGGGCATTAAGAGGGAAGGAAATGTTATTTTTCAAAGGAGATTGCTTACCTAGACCAAGAGATTTTAGAAATTTCCAAATATCGGCCGAAGAGGAGTTGGAAATATTATCATAGAAGTATCGCCGCTTCGCTGCTCTTACCATTTGGTTGCAACGGTTCCGAGCAACTTTATAGAGTACCCAATTTTCGTTACACCTGTCACGCTTGAATCGTCTAAACGCTCTATCACGGCGTGTCATTGCCATGCGCACTCCTCTTGTAATCCAAGGGGCTGGCGGCCGCCTCACCCTCATAGATCTCACCGGTGCATGAGCATCAAACAGTTTTAGAGCTAAATTAGAGAAAATATTGACTTTGTCGTGAACCGATGATGCGCCATACACCAAGGAGAAATCGATAGCTGAAGCATCTCTCGCCAACTCCGTAGGATCAATTCTGGCAAAATTTCTAGCCAAAACAGTTTCAGGCTCAGGTTTTGGAGGTTTTAACTTGTACGCAAGGTAAATCAGATCATGGTGCGAAAAACCGGAAGCAGACAACTGACCATATTTAATCGTTAAATGAGGAGAGGAGGTAACAATGAGGTCTAGCCAGGTATCAGGAAAATTAGGATTATGGTGAGTAGGATCGCAGGGAAGAATGGATAAGTTAACTGAAGAAAAGATGTTTGTAAGCTTAGCGGCTTGTGAAGCATTTTTTAGAAGGTCAGTATTAAAGTCGCCCATTATGATATGATGTGAATAGTCTGCGCATACTGATTCTAAGACTGATTCTAAGCTGGGAAAATAGTCTATGCATGGAGGACAATAAACAACACCAAGAGCGAGCTTGGAACGCCTAAATGTATTTCTAGAAACAGATATTCAGCTGAGGCAGAGTATTGAGAAGGTGAGGATGCAATAACACAATAGTGTATATCCGAACGTAAATAGATTGCAACACCACCTCCTCCCTTACCTATTCTGTCATTTCTGATTAAGACAAAGCCCGGCAGACTGTATGATAAAGTCGAAAGTGGAGGCTTAAGCCAACTTTCAGAAACCAGGATAGCCTGCACATTTGAAGCTGAAGAGAAGGTATCTATAAAATCAGAATAGTGACACGGTATGCTCTGTGCATTCAAGTGGCAAATATTAAATGAATACATAAGATTTTCAAAAGTTTTGTTTAGTAGATCACCCAGTGTTTCAGGTTCACTGGACGAATCTGATAAGCTAATAGAGGAATCGAGAGCAGAATGAAATGAATCATCTTCAGACATCTTAATATGATACAATATCTATAATAATAAATATAAAAAATTAATATATTAATAATCATTAAATATATAATAAAAATTGCTATAATAAAGACAAAAAAAATACGTGGATGCATACTAACAATCCCGCCGGTTAACCAACTAAAGACGTAACAATATTTGTTTAACTTATTAACACCTTATAATAAACATTGGATTACATATCAAAACAAAGGAATCCACCGTATAACAACTAAAAGCAAAAACACAATAATAAAGAATAATAAAGAAACAATAATAAAGAAAAATGTAATAAACAAAACAGGGACACTTTGTAAAAATCATTGGATAATGAACTTAGAAAAAAAAAATTAGGAAAACAAAAAAAAAAGTATCGTAAGAATAAATCATAATATGGCCAAAGCAAAGTATCCAGTGCACTACAAGTCACGTGACTGTCATTTGACTGACACTGACATATCTTGTGAACTTTTAATTTACTATTATTGTCATTGAATAAAGATAAACAGTTACCCTAATTTAGTGATTTTAAGTAAGCAAAGTAAACAAACCTCAAGAACAGTAAACATAAGTAATGAAAATGAAATGAAAACAAGCAACAGTAAAAAAAATAATAATTAAACATCATTGTAACAAACAACAGTAAATTAAAAGGTAATTATCCAAAGTAAATATAGCAGAATCAATTCATTTGTTAATTCAAAATAACAAATTTTTAAAAATTCTAGTACTTATCACTTCTTATTACGGACTGTTCTCTTTGTTTTAGGTTATGCCCAGAGGAAGCCGCTGTAACAGGTGATGATGACTGACTTGCTAGGTTACTTAATGCAGTCATCGACTGTTTATTCAAGACATCAGGAATTTTGAAAGATCTTCTTCATGAGTAATGCGATGACGCGTTCCATCCTGAGCCTTTACAATGATGTTTCCATCCGATGTCCAGCAGTTTCTGATACCAACACGTTTGCGAGCCAGCATAAAGAGAGCTTGTCTTTTGCGAGTCAGAAACTCTGACATAGATACTGAAGTGCCTTTTAAACCAACTTTATTTCTCCATATTAATGAACGCATTAGAGGATCCCTAAAGCGAACTAACACAGGTCGACACTTGCCTTCAGTATGTTTGCCTAAGCGATGACAAACTTTGAGCTCATTTATACTAAAACTCTCCAGCGCAAGTTTTTCCTTAAAAAGTTTAACTAAATAATCAGAGAGATTATCCACAAGATTTTCTTCAACACCATGAAGCAATAGATATTTTCTACGATGCCTCATCTCCATTATTTCCAGAGACTTTGAGCACTCCGATATTTGTTGTCGAAGCAAGGTCATAATACTCCACACTTGTGCTTTAAATACCTGGAACTCTTCTTGGAGGTGAGAAATGGATGCAGTGGATTGAGGTAATTGTGGTTTAAGCAGCATTTCAAAATCGGATAGCTTCTTCAATAAATTGGCTTCAATAGCTACCTGGTTATCCATGACAATGTCATAGGTAGACATTGTTTATGTATAGTGGTGAAGTGCAGAAGGAGAGAAGTGATATTGTGATATAAGTTTATAGTTTATAGGTTAGCCAGTGGGATGGCACAAATATAACTTTCAAATTATAACATCAAACTTTGTATTATATTTAATGAAAGAACTGTAAGTAAACTGCTAATTTTATTGAAAGTTAACTGTATTAAGTGACTTTATTAATTTTTAAACGTAATTACACTTAGGAGCACAATGTTACCGTTTTATTCAACTACCGCCGAAAAAGATGTTGTTTACCTTTCATGGGAAAGTATGTTTACCTTTCATGGGTTACGCGACACTTCTTTTAAACATTCTCATGTTTTAACCACAGTAGTTAAATGGTGCTTTTAAAAGTATGTTCGGCGGTTTCTTCAGCTTATTTTGAGGTAATGTTTTGAATTATTCAATTTACACAGCAATTTATAAATGCTCTGAAATGCATGTCGCTTAATTTTTCCCAAACTTGATTTAAATGCCAAAGCCATATCACTATGTAATATTACCAATTTTATCTCATGTTAATAAGAACGCATTAATTAGAAATTTATTGTCTCTAAATTGATTAATGCCAAAGGTTATCTGAGTATTCCTATTCTATTTAATCATTATCCAGCTACTGTGGAAGAATAAAAAAATAAAAGTAATGAAATAATAATCAATTTACAAGTATAAATTATTATGTTATCGCAGATAGGTTTGATTTATTAAGATCGAATAAAATGTCTGTTTATTTTGTGGCAGTGCAATTCATATGCATTCGTATTATTTTTTAATTCCTTAAAGCGTTACCTTCTATTTCACCGTAACAATTAGCACTTTCTTAGATGGTACTTGTAGTTCTCATATAAATGTAATTTGTTTTAGGTGTTTCTATCATTATTATATCATATGTATCATATTATAGATTTAGGCCTCTCCCATATGGGAGGGTTTGCCATAATCGAGACATTTGGCAAATGCAATGGTGATCGTAGTTCAAGACGCCTTGCACAGAGCTGCTGTTCAACAGTCTGTTTGAATTTATATTTACTTTTATTAGTCACCTAGAAATCCCGCTATTTTTCGATAGCTGATGGTAAGTGCTAATGGTAGCTAACTCAAGGACTATTTCCATAATCGACTATGGTCACTCAGGGGTTATATATTCCACCACGCCGATACCATAGGGCTAATCAGTTTTCACTGTGTTACAGATATTTATACACTTTATCATATTGTTGGGTTGCAAATAATAAAGGGCTTAAAATTAATTCCTGCGGTTTTGGTGAAATGGACTAAAGCTAAAAAAGATTTTCTATATATGGGCATTGACCTATTCCTTAATGGGTCCACAGAACTAAAAATATTTAATGCAATTTATATATATGATTTCGAATGGTATTGTAGAAGTAAAAGTATGAATTACCTTCTGTTTGAAGAGTTTGGTATAGCCTGGCTTTGTCGTATGGCAACCTAATTGACACTTAAATGAAATAATTACCTAATTATTATAAGATAGAAAACGTTATAAATATTACAGTATTCGATATTTTTCAAAAAAATATTATTATATTTACGATATTTTTCCTCTGATATATTTAAAACTGTCATATACAATGTCCGGGAAATTGCTTGTGATAGTTTTATAAAATTTTGCATGACGACCCGGTAACATACACTTAGTAGTGACCCCATTTTCGATCATAAGGATTGCAAATAACAATGGTTTGAATCTCACTCGGGGAAAACATTTGTGTGATGAATATGACTATTTGTACTCGAATACTCTTTAAACAAATAATATAGAAATGTAGTAAGAACCGACTAAGGCAACAGTTTAACTTCACCCATTGAATAATTTTGTATATGGTATATAGTAATGAATGTATATATCTGTATATGTAACTAAGTTTATGTAATAAGACTTCAATTGTTTCTAATAGAACTAGTACTCGACACAAAATAGAATTAAAGCTATTAACAACGCGGAAGAATATAAATGTATATGCAGCAAAAAATAAACCGGATCTTTGTCTGAATAAATGTCACACGAACAGACTTAGTGTAGAACATGGCGTAGTACTTCGTAGAAGTTGGGTAAAACATCTTTGTTGAATTCTACAGTGAGAAAATTCAATTATCATTACTCGACTTTTGATATTCTACGACCTAAGTACTGATTCTACCTTCGCAGGCAACGCTAGCAATTTTGCGGATTCGAATCCCACTAGAGGCAAACATTTACTTAATTATTTGTTTGAATTCAAGTATATTCATATAATGATATCAATAATAATAAATAAATAAATATCTTCACGCAATTCCCAATACAGGGGTAGACAGAGATCTAGTTTAGACAATTATGTCCATTCGACCCACCTTCCACCGAAGACATTTTCGGGACAACGTGACAGGCGGTGAGCCCCTCGCCGCCTTTATGTCCAAGCCAATGATATTCGTACATAAGTTTTTGAAAAACCCATTGGTACGATTTGAAAAACGCATTGCAACGAGTAATATTTATTTATGTAAAAATATATCTATGTAAATATATTGTATCGTTAGTTTAAATACCAAGACACATATCAGGCCGTTTTTATGTCCAATTCATAAGTTTGGAAAAAACCCTTTGGTTCGAACCTACGATCAAGGAATCGATCTAGGGTCTCTTGAATCGAATTCCGATCCCCCAACCACTCGGCTATCGAGACTTTTTACTCCTTCAATTGTAATAATTAATTATTTCAACAGAGACAACATAAGAATGCATGCAATGGTATTTAGTTTCTGCTTAAGTCTGTCATAGAATTTCATAGAGAAAAATGATAAGGTCGATGACGATGACGAACACAAATATCTCGTATGTATAAATACCATATAACAATTTAGTAGGCAAGTGACAGGCACATTTTAAGTGCAAGGTTTTAAATAATTCGACCGACCTCGTTGTAGCACTTATGGCATATCCTCCTTTACGGAAGAGACCTATGTTCCGTAGTGGAATTTTACGGGCCGTAATGTATGTACATAAATAAAATGTAAATTTGATACGCAAATAATAATTATCCATGGGGAGTATCATGAGTAAGAAAAATGAAAGAAATATCAATCTTCAAATAAATTTCGGAAAGCCAAAAAAAGCTAAATAAGCAATATTTATGACATAGTCAAAGGATGGCTAGCTTTAGTGGTGAACTATTAAATTAAATAAATTAAGAAATAAATATCTTCACGCAATTTCCAATACAGAGGTAGACAGAGGTCTAGCCTAGACAAGTCCCTTTGACCCACCTCCACCGAAGATGGGTCATAGAGACTTCTGACAAATGGTGAGCCCGTCGCCGCCTTTATGTCCAAGCCAACGATATAATTCATCCATAAGTTTTTGAAAAAGCCATTGGTACGAGCCTGCCATACCTGGGATATCGAACTCGGGTCTCTCGACTCGAAATCCCGACCACCCAACCACTCAGCTATCGTGACTTATAAATTTAAAATTAAAACATGATTATCTAATACATAAACGTAAACGTTTACTACAAGCACGGCTACGGTAATGACAATTTTCAATAACAGCTACGGTTACGGCTACGGTACAGTACGTGAAGATATATTATTTATTTATTTTTAAATTTATATTAATTCACATAAAGACGAGCAATTAAGACAGATATGATCTTTTTATTTGCATAACTGATTTTGATATGTTTAAAACATTGTAATGAATATGTTTTTAAAGCCTTTAAATTTTTAGATATCGATTAAAAGTCTATTTTCTACATCACGTCATCGAAATGTTTGTTTATCATTAATGTGATAATATTTCGTTTCCTTATGTTTGGCTATTAATTGGTAATAATTGCTTTAAGAGGTCACCAAAAAACATAGCAATTATTTGTTCCGGTGGAAGTTTGGGCGGATGCAATAACCTTGAGTTAGCACTCATTTTATATGACTTATAAATATATTCTGAATATGTCTCGCCTATGTAGATGACGGATTTGCGATCGTCTATAACATTGCAAGGTCGTCAAACAACCGGTTTGAAAAGTAGAGCTTTATAACTTAGTTTATTATGCAAACACTTCTTGATAAGTACAATATTTATTAGCAATATAACTTTGTTCATGTCACTTTGTTTTAAGTGTATTATTCTGTACAAAACAAATCCCTTTGTCGTATAAAGTATATGTTTTTTAAAGAGCAAGTCAGGAACACTATCCATCGGCATTTTGAATTTTGTTGCCTATAAAACAGTGTTCAAGCAATGACATTTCGTTCTTATTCCATTGGTATAGATCTTAAGCAAAATAACAGTTTTTTTTCTCATACAAAGAAATCGCCGCACCAACGTCACGTTAAAAGGCCGGTGGCGCAAGGGCACGCGTTCGGAATAAAAGAGTATGGCCTACTTACTAATGTCAACATCGAGAGTCACGTTATAAAATGTTAATGTAAATTTTTTAATTTTGTTTCAGGTAATTTTTTTTAACTGCACCGAGTGTAACACAACCTGTCGTGCTGGATAAATGTTAAACGACTTTAGAGGTACATAAATTTGAAATTTATTTGCACATGGCTATGAGGGCGGTATCTCATATAATTACATCTGAAAGTAATATGAGAAATTAAGTGAAGTAGAAGCGACCGTTGTAAGGGAAAAATAAGTAAGCATTTCCCTCAAAACATACATATCTAAATCATCAAGTGAAGCATTTTGTAACTACTTCAAGGACGAAACAAGTAAAAAGTGTATTATTAAATGATACTTATTCGGTAACTGAGTACTATATTCAAATATATTTTTTGTCATGAAATTCAAATATTAAACGAAAATATTAATAGTCAAATTGCAGTTAGGAGTTACACAGCAAGATATACAAATAGGAAAGAAAGAAAGAATTAATTTATTACTAAAATCTTTTACCTCCAATAAATGATCTGGCCTCTACATTAAGAAATTTGTACTTGTACGACGAAGCTTGTTATTTATCGTTTTGTTTAATTCGACACATACTCGGACCTCGTCGGCGTCTTGTATACAAGTACAGGCCGACATTTAATTTATTATTGCAACGCCCGTCTTATTGCTCTATGTTCGAAGTGCCTACGCGGAAGTCACTTGCGGGTATTATACGAGTATGCTACAGAAATAAGGTCCGTACGACCTTCAACGAGTGAAGCCTTACTTCTGTATGAGGATTCCATTTATCTTGAACTTTTCGGATTTTTGCCAAATATAAACAAATGCCGAAATCTTATTCAATAACAAATTTCAACTAATAATTGAGAAACCCAGGTTTGAACTAGTAAAGGGCTTAATTTTCTTCAAATTGTAGTTAAAAATATTTTGAACAATACACCCTTCAAGAAAAAGAAGTGTATCTATATTATTTTATTCGTTTTGGGTGTACAATACAATTAACTTGCCCACTTCTAAGCGCATACTCATTTAAGTTGTTTGCATAAATTATAATAATTTACATAAATAATGTAATTAATTTTTTTTATTCACACGATTTCTTCTTGAGGATACTTCGCACGAGGTATCAATATATCTATCATACGGTAATAGACAAAAATAGAATCTTATATAAACATACCAACATATAATATACCAACAAATGTTATTTTATGTATAGAAAAGTTGCTCATGGTGTCATTGAAATAATAAATAACTGCAAATACACAATCTCGTAATACAAATTAAACAAAATTGTCTGAATTATGATTATAAATTAGGTCTTGTTTACACATGATTAAATATGAAATATGAGTTCAGGTACTCGAAGTAATTAGTTGTCAAATCATGAGAAAATTATTTGATTCAAGGAACCGGAATAAATACTTTCAAAGTCACGACATGAGTTAGCAATAATGCGTTATATTCCCACATTAATAGTAATATTTATGGTAACCCTAAACAAACTTCAAGTCAACCTTTCACTAAGTAGGTTTCTACTGTGCTGGTTTAAATTGTATTGGATTTATTGTCATTGTTTTTGTAACTATATCGCCACAAGCAATTTGTATAAACTACAAGTAATAATAAAAACCTTCAACAAGTAATAATAATAATGTACAATAATATTTTTCTGTGATATTGATAACTAAAAACAAAGCCCTTATTCTGGGTAGCAAATTGAAAAGAAGTGTTAATTAACAAATTAGTATTTTTAATAATTTACCAATACAATATTTGTAGCACGATAGCATATTTAGTATTTTAGATAATTGTAAAAAATCACAATGAATTTGCAATGAAATGAAAACGAACTTTATCGTTCTGCTTACGCAAAACAAGAAGTGTTCAGAATTTCAAGAACGTACATTAAAAGAGTCCGTTATTTAAAAGTAATAATAACTGATCTATTTACGTGGATATTTCACACGGTTGTTTTTTGTGTCGACAGAAATTCCGCCCGGCAACCGCTACCCTTTAAAGGTGTGGTCAAGCAAGGACAGCGACTCCATTCACTTGAGATCTGGCTCAGATTGTCGCCTGCAGGCTGCTATGTAACATGAAATATTTGTTCAAGCCGAGTTCGGTGTTTTAGAAAATTCATACACTAGATCTACTTTTAGTTCTTCTTGTGTATAATCCACATAAATACATACAACTTAATCTTATTGTCAAAATTTAATAATTTGCTGGCAGATGGGAACATCATAATTTTGATTTTTAATAATATTCTAATCTATATGCTAATCTTTTTTTCTCCTTCCACCGAAGATATTTTCGGGACAATGTGACAGGTGGCGAGCCCGTCGTCGTCTTTATATCTAAGTCAACGATATATTTCCTACATAAGTTTTAATGCTAATCTTTTTCATAAGTCACATCTTTTACTTCTGATACTCGGCGTTGTTTTCAACTACGGAGTATCGAACTAGTGTTAATCGCGTCTCTATGAACTTTGTTATATACATACGTCCAGATCACTGATGTAAACGTATAATATAAACTTTGACTGTTTAGGTGGCATATTAAGTTTATTTTTTCAAAAATATATTCAGTGATATTTGCAGATTTATATCAGAATGCATGAATAAATAATTTATCAAAAACAATAGCAAAAAAGCCATCAATCGAAGTAGATATCGGAAGGTATCGCTCATAAATAAATCGATAAAGACATCAATAATTATAAAAATGTTTGTTTCTTTATACATCCTACTTGATTATGTTAAAGAGTTTTGAATATGCAATCATAAATATATTTTATAATAATTCTTGAAGTTAAACACAAGTTTATCAATATTTACAATTACATTATGTATTTTTTATGCGTATTATATAAAACCAATTAAGTGTGAACATAAAGTGGAACTAGCTGGACACACCTAAATTTTTTTGCTTGCGTACATTGAATTGACTTCTTTCCAGTCATTAAGCTGAACACTTGTTGCTATAAAAAATTATCTGCCATATCGAAAATCTGCGATCGAATTGTATTAAAATAAAATAGTTTTAAAAACGTAAAATTACTAGAGCATACTATTTTTGCCTGCACATTGACATTGACACGTATTTTTTGAAGTTTAATGAATTGGACTATACAATGCTTAAAGGATTACATTACATTGGCTACTAACTATGGGAAAAGAAACCATATACTAAAGAAAGAAGATGAAAATCCTTAAAGCTTTACGCAATCCAGTGTGCAGAGGTCTAAAAAATTAAGCCCTATCCATCCACTTTTCAGCAAAGCTTACTTCAGATATTGTGGCGGGTGGTGCTGTCGTCGACTTGGAGACTAGGTTAAGAGTCCAACATATTTAATTACACACAAATATTATTTGTATATACTCTAATATTATATGATCCATGATTCGAGTACAAACATTCATATTCATCAAACAAATGTTTGCCCGTAGCGGATACTGAACCCGCGATCCTTTGTTTGAAAGTTACGATCACAGTCAATTTGGCTACCGGTTCGGGTATGTATGATATTGTTTTTGTAATTATTTTTTCTATAAAAGGTTTCGTTACAGTTTTGGCATAGATATTGCTCATTGCACGTACAGGCAGTATGTGCAATTGCAGGCATATTGGTGGGAATGGAAAGCAATATTGTCGGACATACATTATATTCTACATATAATATGGCAGTATTGTCAGATATTTAATATGTTATATTCTTAACTAACATGCTTGATGTTTGCAATAGTGAACCTCAATGAGCTTGCCAAGTTTGTCAAACAAACCTTCTCTTACAAAAATACCTATCTGTCTGTCTGTCCTACAGTGGGCAATAACAAGACGTTAAGTATGTATGTTTTTGGAAAGTCATCATGAACGATAATAACTAACAATACACTATCGACAAACCCGCAATGATAAAACTCGTTAGTCAAAATGAAAGAAAACTAACAACGTTTACGTCTAGACCTTGTAAAATAATCACACGCCAGCACCATTAAAGTAGAATCATGTAAACCGACCACTGTGGAATATTTCGCAAGGAAAAAGAACAAGAACAATTGGCCATAATGCCTGGGAGAACGGTAGGGTATGCACTAAATTGGCTTGGTTCTTAATATCGCTAAGTCACATGATTGAGCAATTGAAAGTTATTGATAAAATTTATAAATATAATAACGTTATATACGTGTGTTTATAATACGTCTACGTAATACGGAAACGTTACGCCATTTTGGTGGGCAAATAACAAATGTACCACACGTTTTCGCTTATCAAAATTAATTTCTTTTGCTTTGTTTGATTTCATTAATCGTTAGGTTCAAATGTGTAAGTTTGAGTTTTTTAACTGAACATATATTCAATACTCTTTTCCTTTATTTATAATATACTGTTTTGATATATCATAGAATAAACTCACCAACTGTCACGTTGTCCCAAATAGACTTCGGTGGAAGGTGGGTTAAAAGGACTTAATTGTCTAGACATCTGTCTACCCCATATTAGGAATATGCGTAAAGATATTAATTATATATATATAATTCGAATTAAGTAGTAATTCGCTTAAGTAGTTGTAATTGTTCGACTAACTATTGATATAACGAATAAATATGGATGTGCATACTCCGTCATCACCACAAAAAACGTATTGGCAATAAATGCATGCGGTTTTGCGGCTATGCGGTTTTGTTATACATTTCTTTAATTTTGGCGTAGAATTATCTGCTAGTTTAAGGCTATTATTGTCTTTTATAACAGTCACCAAAATAATGCCCAATTAATGAGCCGTAGGAGGTCAGCGGTCAGTAGACTTGTTTTAGAATTAAGTTACCTAGGTTTAATTCCAGGGTCAGCACCATTATTTTTCTTAATTAATTGTCTTAATTCACCACGACCTCAACAGTGAAGGTAAACATAATGAGAAAACCTGAATGTGTGAGAAATAATTATACAAAATACTTTAATTCGAGGATGTGTGAAATCAGTGTCCGTGAACAGCGCCAGCATGTAGATTCTTCTTCTTATTATTCTTTACAGTCTCCCCCAAAGCTTTGGTGTTTATTATTCTGTTTTAATTATTTCAAAAGTTGCAGCTTACAAATGCTGTAGGCACTTCATTTTTCCTTTACTTGATTACTATCGATTACAGTCAAGCCTAAAACTGTATAACTCCGATACAATAGTATTCATCTCTTATTTTATGCTCGTCATGTAAGCAGGTCAAGGTCTGTTTTCCTAATCCAATCTTTATTTTTCAATGGTAAATTCCAATGTGTGGCGTAAGGACCTTAGTCATGACTTGTAGAAACACTAAGAAAATCTTGAGGTTTTCTATACAATTAGTGCACTACCGTGTGGTAGCGGCCGTATGCTAAGAGAAAAAAGCCTTGCAAATACAATTGGTCACGATAGATATCGGGATCACCACTTCAAAAATATTAGACGAAATTCAACCGCTGGTAAAGACCGGTGAGACGCAATAGTGTCTAAGACACGAGATGTCTAGAACTGCGATAGCCAAGTGACAATTAGGGCAACCCAAAGGGGGAAGAGTGGAAGTGAAAAGCCTTGCCTTACTGTTGACTTGCTATCGACTATTATGATCATTGGAAACTTCTCATATTATCGAATCATATCCACCTTGTTCTACTTCAATTCAAGCACTTACTTAAAAAGATCTCACACTTACGATGGATATCTACAAAGTACTTGACATGTCTGTTATCACTTCGGCATATGCTTGTGGAACGAAGCAGCTAAAACATATAATGGAACTCGAACAAGTTCAGAGTGAACTTCTAAAAGTTATGTCAAATCTTCTCATTAGGCACTCAACGTCAGAAGTATACATAAAAGCCAATGTTTTATCAGTGCGACAATTTCATACATTCCTCTGCTTGAAAAAATACAAAATTATAAATATTACAAAATTTCGGTATCAAGCCTACTCGCTTCGCAAAATCGACTGGATCGTTATCAATTACAACTTGTAAGAAGCAGGATTGCCCAACAGCATTACAATTTCCAAACTCCGAGACTTTACAATCACCTTTGTAAAGAACATAAAGTAAGAAACTGATCTAATTATGAAATAAAACCAAATTTTTCCAATGATTGACCAAATTATCGTTTATCTCTATCTACCCCTGTGTTGGGAATTCCGTGAAGATATTTATTTTAATTTTACTTACCTAATTTGCGGCAGCAAATCACTTCAAAAAAACTTGGCTTACTGGAGGGATTATGTAGTAATACAGGTGGATAAGCAAAATCAGTGAATATAAATGTTTTGCGATGACGGATTTAAGGGAAAATGTGATCTGGTGCAACTCCCAATTATTATAAAACCTAACACTAACTCTAAAGTCTTCTGAATATCAAAAATATAAAAATTTATGTTATATGTCTATAAAAACTTCAAGAAAGTTTACATCTTGCCATTGAATTGCTAAGTTCGTGACTACAGAAAGTAATATAATGAAAGAGGTTACTGTCTCTGTACTTACGACTGTGGCTAGTGTTACATCACTGCGGTGAGGTTACATCGCACAACTTTCGCCTTCAATGGCAGAAGTGCCCAGTGACATCGTCAATGAACTTGACATTGTAATAGACATATAGATAAACAATTAAATTTACTATGTGAATAAATTGCAAGCAAATCAAAAACTTAAACTGCAACAATTAAGCATTTAGTAATATAGTGCTATTTGTATGATTTTATTTAAGCAAGTTTTCATTATGTGCTCAAAATCATTTCATAAATATCTAATTTCTTTAATTTACATGGATTCATGATTATTATGTGATTCAAATTTTAAAAAGGAAATTATTAAATTAATCTCAATTTACTATAAAAACGTCAATAGTAGAGATTATTAATGTCTTAAAAACTGTATCTAGTTTCACTCGTCGCCATTACAAACAATATCTATTTGGCCAAAAATATTGATTCTGTATAGTCATTGTATTTTATTTGATCTCCCTTTTGTACATTCGCTTCACTTCACTTAAATCCAAATCATTCAATTATGATTATACCATTGATCATGTCAAATCGTGCTTGCAATAAGAACACAAACAATTGTTCTAGATATTTGAAAGTGAATGAGTAGAGGTCACGAAATAATGGATTGCATTAACTGTCACAGTAACAATTTCGATTACCTTGTAAAAATTTGAATACGTTCTTTCGGTAATATTTCGATCTGCGAATATAGCCTTTTGCAATAAAGAACGGGCCTGTTTTAGAGTTTTTTTTTATTCTGATCGGCTGAGTTATCCAACTAGATCTTATTAATAGGGAGAGAACATAAATTATTTTGGTTTATATAACAGTTGTTAGTGCGTTAAATTGGACCGGAGACGTTTTTTCTGACAAAGCAGTGACTGTAGACATCTGTGATTGTTATGAAACAGCAATGCTAATGACCCATTGTTTCAAAAAAAGAACGGAAATAATTAGATATTTCCGTTTCCAGTGCTAGCAAAGGACGGAACATTTTACTCATTCAGACACCAATTACTGTAAGCTACAACATCCAGGTGTTCATTAAAACTGAGTTTTTTACCGGACAGCTTTCCCAAAAAAATCTTCCACAGTCGTTTTTCCATGATTGAAAATCGCAGAAACCAGTCCTTTGTCCCTCTCACCCCTATCCTATCTTACCATCTTACCCCTGAGACGCTGCCGCCTGCAATAACAGCCTATTTAATTTTGTCAGATAATTATTACCATCTGCAGGAAAACATTGCTATTTTTTAGACTTTTTTCTTAGTTTTCATCTCACGACTAACACGCTAGAAAGATGAGAGACAATAATGAGCACAACAAAATAGATAACAAATATTTTATTTGCATAAAAATATTTTTTACTGATTCGGGTCATCATTTATTTGATTAAATAATATTGACAAATGATTGTATAACCAGCACTTAAGCGTATTAATTAATAATCCTTTGATAAAACATAATTACGACATATTGAAGTTTCATAAATTTTACATAATTCACTTAAGCACAACGTATTTTAAGTTTGAACCGAAAAATAAAACTTAAATCATATGTTGCGTAAGAATGCGTGCTATCATTTCTGTATATCCAGATGGTATGAGTATTGCTTGTTTGGTATTGTTCACAATGTCGTGTCAGAACAGGATATCTTGCAGTATTCCATCATGTTATTCACCCGTCCAAGGTTCAGATACAGGGTCTCGGTTTCCTCCAGCATTCTTCGCTTAGACAGCACAATGTATCGATATCTTTTGTTGCCGGCGGCTTCATTATTGATTGCTAGTTTTATCACAATGGCATCAGATAGAGTTAGACTGAAGATAATGCAATTGATAACACCCATACTTGTTTATATTAAATATTAAACGGGGATGCGTTTACTGACACGTTATCCTAAATTTCAGTAAGTACCAATATAATTTATTTTTGTTTAGCATTATTTTCCATTGGATTTTAAGCCCTGAGTCAGTTGTATACCGTTATATTGTAGGTTCTTATTCAAGGCACGGACTTCTCTTTTGTTTTAACCCAAAATCTTTACCGTTAATATTGCAAATAACATAAACCGTTGGCTGTCAAAATACTGTTAAATTCAACGGGAAATTCCCGTAACTTTTTTAAAAATAAAACGACAATATTTGGATTTTTTAGGAATTATAAGAGGATAATTAGGAACTATAACATTGGTTAGTAATAGTGGTTTCAATCGAAAAAAAGAAAGTGGATATTCGATTGTTTAATTCTTGTTTGTTACATTCGTACTAGATTATCATGTGTCATGATGAACAATTGTAATGAGGATCATAATGTAGACAATTTTTGTTACGGAATATGTATTAGGAACAACCAGAGTTCTTATTTGACACTACAATCAGTAAATGCATTTTAGAAAATTAAATTATTTGCCGTTCTTCAGTGATGCTGTGTCACATGCGGCTAATTGATTTTTATTTGTATAGATTACTTAAGTATCCAACTCTACTTTTATATATAAGTACATAAATTAATATTTTGTATAGAGAGTATTATATTAGAGGATAATTTTATGTAACACGTTTTGTCTGATTGCTTACTTTAGTCTAACACTCTTTACTCTCTTTTTTTCTTTTAACAAAAAGCAATGAGAATATGTAATTTCAAAGTTAAGAAATTTTAACGTATAAACTGCTCTTACACGAGTTAAAATGTAACTTGTGCAACATTTTGTGGTTTAGAAGTCGTGAGAATGAAATTGCCTCTTTCAACGAGCAGGCAAACTATGTTTGATAAACGTACTATAGACTATATAACTATAGACATACTGTATAGACGTCGAACAGTAACAGTAACTTTAATCCAGGAAAGGCAGAAAAATATATCTACTATACTAACAAAAGAAACCGAAGTTTATATTATCTAAGTATAAATCTATAAAGAGAGATAGTTTTGTATTAAATTGTTATCATACTCAATCGAGCAATTGAGTTAGATAGACTAAAAGTGCAATAAGCGATCATTACGTAATTCCATTTAGTAATTCGATTGCCGTAATCCTTACTTTCACCCGGTGCATCGGACGAGGCATTCAAAAATTATGTTTGTCTAAATTGGTCGATCGTTGATAAGTCTGGACGTCGATCGATTCACCCGTGTAACTAAAAAAAAAAAAAAATATCTTCACGCAATTCCCAATACAGGGGTAGACAGAGGTCGAGTCTAGACAATTAAGTCCCTTCGACCCACCTTTCACCGAAGATATTTTCGGGACAACGTGACAGGTGGTGAGCCCGTCGCCGCCTTTATATTCAAGCCAACGATATTCGTACATAAGTTTTTGAAAAACCCATTGGTACGAGCCTACCAACTGGGGATCGAACTCGGGTCTATTGACTCGAAATTTTGACCACCCAACCACTCGGCTATCGTGACTTAACCGGCTACCGTGTAACTAAAATTACCGATTACGCTTATAGGATAGCCAAAAGATTTTTTTTGTTATGTTTTAGATGCGTGCACACAAAATTAGTGTTGTTTATATGAATTCGCACTGACTCATCAGAGAGTCGTTTTTGTTAGTACCATAGAGTTAGCCGTTTTTTTCGCTGGTGTAAAACCGGAGACGGAACTTATTTCTCACTAACTTTTCATATGAACTTATTTTGAAATTTGTAGATTGTAACCTTATAGGTGAGATCAATAGTTGCGATTTAACGAATCATTGAGTAGCGGAATTGGCGATATGAGGCGGCGATAAATTCACTAATTTGTGCAGAGCCTGATATACGCAAAAAAACTTTGAGAATATTCTTTAGTACGAAATTTCCAGTACTTCTACGCATTTGGAGAATACAGGAAACTTTAAGTCTGCTGAGTTATCTTGAATAGCATGTAATTAACTATAAACTTTACTTATACTTTGTAGTAGTATCTGTTACAAGTTTACTGCTCAACCTAGGCTAGTTGGTTCTATTATTAATTATTATCATTTGTTATGAAATTAAAAACTAATCTATATATATCTAAACAATAAATATCACAATTAAAAGTCAGTAATACTCTTAATGACCTTACCTTAAAGTAGAAAAACAATACAAATCGACGATACACAGTAGCAAATCACGAAATCATGTGAACGAGAAAGCTGTACCCAGTTGAGATGAGGTCACGATTACTGAGACTTTGTGGGCGCACGCGTTCATCCATCAACCCAACAACCTCGACCTTGTTGTCTGTTTTGTTACGCAATGTTGCACGCTGAACAGAGTGAACACTTCACAATAGTATTATTTTTATATTGCAGTATTCATAAAAAACAATCACGTGCACAGTATTCAAGGGAGAACCTCAATATCTACAAACTTTTTATACGCCGATAATCATGATCTGCAGTAGCCAACAGTTATCTACAATACCTGAGACGGCTTTGTTTAAAACTAGATATAACTTTAGTATCAAACTTTGGTTTGTTATAAGTGTTACAAGTCCAAGTACAAAGTCAAGTTTGTTATAAGTGTTAGGCATTCGCAGGAAGCATCAGCAAGAAGCAAATAAAAGATATAATTAAATTTTAGGTATTACAATGCTATTGGTTCATAATGTCGTTCGTATATAAATAATCAATTTATATTTTTAAAATACAAATTGTATTTGAATAACATATAAGTGACGATTGCCGTGTCCTTTGCGTCACAATACTCCTTTGCTTCCCGGGGTGTCGTAAGAAGATAAAAGGAAAAGTCTTTAAAGTACCATTAGCTACCGACGAAAGCGGAATAACCATCTAGAAACCGTCGTGCAGTGGATTTGACAGGCTATGGTATGTATATATTTGTGTGTAATGTTTGTTTTATTCTGCTTATCGATTAGTTGAAAACTTTTGAAATAAAAATTAGCATTTACATATTTTTTTTTGTAATCAGCTAAAACAAAATAATTGACGTAGTATATTACATCTAAGGTATGGTTACAAAATATTCCTTCATGAATTCAAAACTCTCAATCAGTTTTAACTAGGTTCCAATCAGCCGCTTTATTCTGTGATTTCAAACGTGACAACTTCTGACTGCTTAGTTTATTGAAGACTAAACAAATATAGACGTGGGTTGGCCTTCATTCTTAATCTGATCGTGTAATTTAAATGAATATTGATAGATTCATTTTGAACAAAAAAATAAAGGGTATTGTTATCAGATTGATTAGTTTCTTACAGAACACACAAGTAAGAAAATTATCTATATAAGTATATTTTCTATGTCTACGAATTAGTATTATGAAAAAGCTTATCTGATTGGAGTCTGTTTTCGTTTATACGGCAGCTTGCACAAAGTACGACTAAGGAATAGAACAATACAAAACTTAACTGACGTTGAAACTAAGAAAATGTATAAAATTAAATGAAGTGTGTGAATGTGAGTTACGCTCGAACATTCAGACGGCGACAAGTTCACCACGTTATGCTACATGAACAGCGGTGAAATAAAAGTTGAAGGGACCCTAAATTATCCAGATTTTTACAACTAGATTTAAAAATGCATAAAAATAATAACTATCCTTATTATAACTATATATAACTTTGTACATTAAATAACACCTAAAAAACTATAATAAACTCGAAATAGACCGCTGTTACTTGCATTACATAAAGTAATGTATCTCGTATATTCGAGTTAACACCTACCACAAATAAAGAACGACCGCAAGGTTTCTGATGCAACATCCCAGCCGCAAAACATTCGGAGTGCAATGAACTGTAAGTAATGCTTAATATGATCGATTGTTTGATAATCAATCGACTCCTAATATTCCGAAACTAATGATTTGTAACAATAGAATAAATAATATCCGTCGTTGGTGTAGTTGGCAGTGACGCTGCTTTCCTGTAAGGGTTGCGAATTCCAATGCCGTCAAATCCCACTAAGAGGCATACATTATTGCGATGAAAATGAATATTTATCTAATGTAATATTTATCTATGTAAATATATTGTACTTACAGTTCAATTTTAGTACAATATATTCTTTTATTATCAACCGCCTTAAACTCTAAGTCAGCGATAGGCTTAGCAAATGTCACACTGTCCTTACTAAAATGTGGGACCAACTGTCTAGACCTCTGTCTGCCGTAGTTTTGGGAATATGCGTGAAGATATTTATATATTTTATTAAAATCAAGACGATTATGGGATAACCAAACACGCACACGCAGCGAGCTAAAACATGATTTCATTTAATTTTATCATTATATTTAAGTAATTCCCAGTACAGTTTTTCCGTGAGTAAATCTTCAACTAAAACTTTTGAATCAATTTTAATGACTTAAAACAAAAATTTTTATGAGTCTCTACATGTATTATTCGCTTGCTTAACAGTTGATTGCACTCGATAAGTTTAGTGTTGCAATGATAATACACAATTAGAGGCGTTGATACCCACCGGCGAAGGCCTGACGGCGCCTGACGGAAATTTTATAAATTATCTCACATTGAAAATTCTAATGCAACAATTACTCAACATTGGAATAGACTTTTAATAATACGAGCAATTACAAAGAATACGGACGCAATTTTGGTAGTATTGTCAAAGCATTATTTTACTTTCATTTTATACAAATAAATATCTTAACGCAATTCCCAATACAGGAGTAGACAGAGGTATAGTCTAGACGATTAAGTCCCATCGACCCACCTTCCACCTAAGATAATTTCGGGACAACGTGACAGGTGGTGCCTGTCACCGACGCCGTCTTTATGTCCAAGCCTACTTTATAACATAAGTTTTTGAACAACCCATTGGTAAGAGCCTGCCACCTGGGGATCGAACTCGGATCTTTTGACTCGAAGTTCCGACCACCCAACCTCTCAGCTCTCGTGACTTTTAAATAATTATAGGTATTGAGGTAGTTTTTCTATCTTACTAAGATCTCAGGACTCAGGGCAGACAAAGCATCTGTCAAGTCTGTATCCTTTGTCGTTTCAGGTTATTGGTAGATGTCCTAGTAACAGCTTATCAAAGTGCACTGATAGGTTATTTGTCACCTTAATTACTTCCCAATGTGTCTGGTTTAAAATTAAGGATCTTCTAACTGTACACTATAATACTCTACATCATAGTAGCATAGTTAAAGGTATTTCGAACTGGTCGTTCCAATTTCTCAATGAAAGTTAAAACTTCATTGGACACTTGTCGACTTGTTGCCCGGGGTGGTGTTTTCAAGGTCGTGTTCCATGTTCGAATTCGTTGCGTGTGTAATTGTCGACGCTGTTACGAAATCACAATGATTA
Source organism: Sericinus montela (assembly GCA_029286605.1). NCBI lineage: Eukaryota > Metazoa > Arthropoda > Insecta > Lepidoptera > Papilionidae > Sericinus > Sericinus montela. Next base: position 158,480 of record JAGSMR010000047.1, read on the forward strand.
CAAAATAGGAAATGACGAGCGAATTCGCAGTTGAATGGTTTTCTTTTTTCTTATATTTATAACGTTGAAAGTTTGTGTCTACGTCCATTCGGTAAGAAATATACAGTGGATGGTAAAAGTTACTCCATACATTACTAACTAGTAAATTATAGTTAAAAAGTAAAGTATAGCTTTTTGAATACTATTTTGATGTGAAACATCAATAGCCGCACGTAAAACCGATTTCTGGCGTGGCGACGCATGCCGTGGCTATACAAAGGTATACTAATTTACACCCTATTAACTGAGAATTAAGGTTTATAATTAAACACTGAAATCCCTTTTTTATATTTAATTAATTATATTCATATTATTCATATTAGTGACTATGTAAATTATATTAAGATTTCATTTTTACATGAAAGGTCATTTCGTTATAGTCAAAAAGGTTCAATAATCTTTAAAACGAATAAATATAAACTACCATTAAAATTAGCTGGAGATTTTAATGTAAATTTGCAAGAGCTGAATCAATGCCATTAATGACATTTCTTCAAAAAGAATTTCAATTGCAAATCAACAACAATCCAAAAGAATCTACTACCAAATATGGAACAACTATAGATGCTGTCATTGTGAGTTATCTTGATAATGTTTCATCCAATACTTTTGTAACGTAATAAATAAATATATAAATATCTTCACGCAATTCCCAATACAGGGGTAGACAGAGGTCAAGTCTAGACAATTAAGTCCCTATGACCCACCTTCCACCGAAGATATTTTCGGGACAACAGGACTTTACTACTACGGGACTTTTGTAACGTAGTTTAGTTATCATCGACCAATCGTCACAGTAATACCGGCAGAGGAAACAGCGAATATAACTATAACTGAAGTCACAGAGAGAGAGAGAAAATATTTAAATTGTGGCCACTTGATATTAATATCGAATTTTTATATCAAATGTAAATAAATGCTTATTAAATAAAGTTACCATTTTCTGTAAGAAATTCGTAATACTTCATTTTTCATTAGTATTTTATTAGTACTTCATTTTTTCATTCCTGTAATAATATTATCTTTTATGCATATTACTTGTACACACACGATATTTCACATCTGCCAGGCGTCCCATGACGGCTTACATTTTTTTTTTCAATTTTGTACCATATAGATGTCACGGAAAGAAAGAGTAATCGGTGGTATGCAGCAGTATCTTTTGTTTTTATAGTTATAACGCGATTTCTTAATTGCAGGAGACTTCGTAAATTAATTAAAATTTACTTTGTGTTGTAACCGATGTCTAATGATTTGTTTAAAAATTCATTCTTCTCTGTCTGAAATAGTAAATTGAATTTATCGATCAGCAATTTAACATATCGCAGCAGGCGACTACGTCGAATGTGTACGTACATAAAAATTAATCAACGTAGTTGCAACGCCCTCTACTCCTTTTTTGTGACGCAATGTTGCCATGATGCAGTATTATGAAATAAGTTCGACGGTTTTTATCAGCAACGTTAATCAATTTATGTTTAAAAACATTAAGCCAGCAACTGACTGATAGTTTTATTGATCTGACTATAATTTTTTTATTTCGGTTTCTAAATGTTCTCGGTTCTGGGTGTTTGTGGTACCTTCGTTGTTTCGTTTTCAAGAACACAAGTGTTCTGATCCCAAAAGCAGGTTAGCTACCTACCTATTTTACCTATTTATTATTATACCTACTTTTGGTATCAGAGCAATATTTGTGGCGTTTTCCTTACGTGTATTTTATAATTATTATCTGTTTATAATTTTGGGTACTATAATGACATTTGTTTTAAGATTAATATAAATACATTCGCTAGTATGATATCCAATTTTGTTTTACTAAACTCATATACTGTAAGAGTGTTTGGCATTATTGGCGATTGTAGTATTAAAATACTTTGCATATTAGATGCTGCTGGTCGCCACCGACGTTTCACCGATTTGAGTTGCTGAATTTTGGTCTGATCTACATAACATGCGCTGTAATTCCTCACGATTACAGAGAATTTTTATCCCTTTATATATTTACTTGCGACTGGAGCCTAGTTTTAAATGACCCTGCCGTTGATGCCTTTTGCGGAACTCATCGCTATAGATTTTTAAACGTATACATAAATTTAAAAGTATCTTAAATAATAAATAAATATCTTCACGCAATTCCCAATACAGGGGTAGACAGAGGTCAAGTCTAGACAATTAAGTCCCTATGACCCACCTTCCACCGAAGATATTTTCGGGACAACAGGACTTTACTACTACGGGACTTTTGTAAAGTAGTTTAGTTATCATCGACCAATCGTCACAGTAATACCGGCAGAGGAAACATCGAATATAACTATAACTGAAGTCACAGAGAGAGAGAGAGAGAGAGAGAAAATATTTAAATTGTGGCCACTTGATATTAATATCGAATTTTTATATCAAATGTAAATAAATGCTTATTAAATAAAGTTACCATTTTCTGTAAGAAATTCGTAATACTTCATTTTTCATTAGTATTTTATTAGTACTTCATTTTTTCATTCCTGTAATAATATTATCTTTTATGCATATTACTTGTACACACACGATATTTCACATCTGCCAGGCGTCCCATGACGGCTTACATTTTTTTTTTCAATTTTGTACCATATAGATGTCACGGAAAGAAAGAGTAATCGGTGGTATGCAGCAGTATCTTTTTGTTTTTATAGTTATAACGCGATTTCTTAATTGCAGGAGACTTTGTAATTTAATTAAAATTTACTTTGTGTTGTAACCGATGTCTAATGATTTGTTTAAAAATTCATTCTTCTCTGTCTGAAATAGTAAATTGAATTATTCGATCAGCAATTTAACATATCGCAGCAGGCGACTACGTCGAATGTGTACGTACATAAAAATTAATCAACGTAGTTGCAACGCCCTCTACTCCTTTTTTGTGACGCAATGTTGCCATGATGCAGTATTATGAAATAAGTTCGACGGTTTTTATCAGCAACGTTAATCAATTTATGTTTAAAAACATTAAGCCAGCAACTGACTGATAGTTTTATTGATCTGACTATAATTTTTTTATTTCGGTTTCTAAATGTTCTCGGTTCTGGGTGTTTGTGGTACCTTCGTTGTTTCGTTTTCAAGAACACAAGTGTTCTGATCCCAAAAGCAGGTTAGCTACCTACCTATTTTACCTATTTATTATTATACCTACTTTTGGTATCAGAGCAATATTTGTGGCGTTTTCCTTACGTGTATTTTATAATTATTATCTGTTTATAATTTTGGGTACTATAATGACATTTGTTTTAAGATTAATATAAATACATTCGCTAGTATGATATCCAATTTTGTTTTACTAAACTCATATACTGTAAGAGTGTTTGGTTTGCAAAGTATTTTAATACTACAATCGCCAATAATTGGCGATTGTAGTATTAAAATACTTTGCATATTAGATGCTGCTGGTCGCCACCGACGTTTCACCGCAACAAATCGGTGAAACGTCGGTGGCGACCAGCAGCATTGCTGAATTTTGGTCTGATCTACATAACATGCGCTGTAATTCCTCACGATTACAGAGAATTTTTATCCCTTTATATATTTACTTGCGACTGGAGCCTAGTTTTAAATGACCCTGCCGTTGATGCCTTTTGCGGAACTCATCGCTATAGATTTTTAAACGTATACATAAATTTAAAAGTATCTTAAATAATAAATAAATATCTTCACGCAATTCCCAATACAGGGGTAGCCAGAGGTCTAGTCTAGACATTTAAGTCTCTTCGACCCACCTTCCACCAAAGATATTTTCGGGACAACGTGACAGGTGGTGAGCCTGTCGCCATCTTTATATCCAAGCCAACGATAAAATTCGTACATAAGTTTTTCAGAAAAACCCATTGGTACGCCACTTGAGGATCGAACTCGGGTCTCATGACTAGAAATTCTGACCACCCAACCACTCGGCTATCGTGACTTATAATGACTAAAAGTATCTTCGTAAATATATTGTAACAATGGCATGTAAACTAAGGCTTTGGATGGTTCACCACCTTAGGACTTAATTGTGTAGACCTCGATCTACCCCAGTATTAGGAAAAATGCGTGAAGATAAAAACTATACATATTCTAATATTTAACACCGATAATCAATAGATTTTGTATCTATAAGGTACATTAGGAAAAAACTATGAGTCTCGACTAAAAACCAGTATATCGAAGCTTTCGCTGACGGTCAATGCCATCGGATGAATGTCGTTACGCCGCATCGGATTGCATATTAGTTGAAATTCTAGAGTGGTCGTACACAGTTTCCAGTTGAAAATGAAACTTAGAATATACAAAACACAAGAATGCTCGTCCGGAAGATGTTACATATTCAGTCTACAGGCTTGGTTTAGACTCGATAATTATTATACTACTGTAAGTTTATGTTGCGAAAGAAATTTCAAGTTCCTTAGTTTTCTTTATAATTTTGATGGATATTAGCAACGAAAGACAAGTCCGAGTGTCATTTAAATAGAACCTGAAGAGTTCGATCCCCTTATATGGCTCTTATTAAAGAGTTTATCATAACTTAAGTCATATTTGTGACGTTGACGTAGACATTAGAGACTTAGAGGCTCAAACAATATGCAGCAGTGTCTATGGTAAAACGTGTTTAATTATTTACTTAATCGCCCCTTCATATTCCAAGTGTCCTTTCAGCGAATTTTTATCCTCAGAGGGACCCAGTAGAGGCAAAGGCGGTTAAAGACATTAATCTTTAAAAATAATGCAATAGATTTAAAAATAAAATTGAATTCGTATCTTATAACTATTATTTAAGAATAGATCTTGAGATGAGATCACGTTGAATAAGCAAAAATCGTTTAAGTGAATCTTTTATTATAAATGCTTTTATATCGCTCTTTAGTACATTAAAATATATATTCTCACGCAATTCCCTGTATAGGGGTAGACAGAGGTCTAGGCTAGACAATTAAGTCCTTTCGATCCACCTTCCACCGAAGACATTTTGGTGGTTGTGAGCCCGTCGCCGTCCTTATGTCCCAGCCAACGATATATTTCGTATATAAGTTTTCGAAAAATCCATTGGGACAAGCCAGCCCTCTGGGGATCGAACTCATGTCTCTCGACTTGAAATTCCAACCACCCAACTACTCCACTATCGTGACTTATTAGTTAACAAAACTAGATGGTTAAAAATTGTGTATTATGTTATGTAGCATAATATGACATCACTTACTAAGTGCGTAAGTTACATGAGCGTAATCGTATCAGTATTCGGAGTATAATAGTGTACAACTTTCACTAACCATTGATTAATTCCCGAACTGTACCGATAGCCGATTGAGACGTCGTGAGCTGAATCTGATAGCAACTAGAGCGGAACAGTTGCGACAACATGGCGATAACTCAATTATTCACGTAGTTGTAATGACATCCGAGTGTTTATGAAACATCGTTGGATTAGCCGTTGACGGTTTGATGTAATGCCGGATCAAGTTTCAATAGATTGCTTTAATGTAATAATAAATTTGTTTGTCACTGTACTGCTTAGTGATGACGGTATATGTGCACCTGAAAGTTTGTTTTATTTTACAAACAAAGTTTAAGAATATTTAATTTGTGCATTTAATTGGCAAACCTGCGAGTAATAGTTATAGGACATCAAAATGTAAATCAAGAATGATCAATGTACATATTATATAATAAATAATGAAAGAAGAGAGAGAACAACTTGTTACAATTTAAATAGAATTTTTGTTACGCATCGTTTTTTTCATATAACTGGAACAATATAAAATAGATTAAAGCATATTACGTAATGTTGAAGATACTTGTCCGGCCATCGCCGTCGTCTTGTAACTAATTTTAATGAATAATTATATATTATCAAATCTATTGCGCAACAAGGGAGTGGAAATCGTAAAAAGTCGTTGTCTAAGACAGGACTGGCAAGCAAACTGTTTCTAATCACGTATACAACGCAGATCAGTCTATTTGTCCTTCCGTTGATTACAACTGCTTTCTCTACGCGTGAGTGCAATGACAACTTGCGTGTCGTAACGTGTGGCACTGCCCTAAGAGTACAGTCCGGTGCATAAGTGTGTCAATGTTTTAATTTAATTGCGAAGGTGACTATTAATGTTGGCAGTCACATTGTTAAGTAATTCTAGCTCGTTTATGTCGGCGTTAATTAGTGAAAATACAATCTGATAACGTTTCACAGAGTTTATACTTATAGTGTCCATTGTAGCAGCCGTCTCAGTTAAATGACCTTCAATCGTATGCGATTGTACAAAGCAGAGAAATACTTTATATTGACCTTACCATGTTTTTATTTATTTATAGAATATATATTTAATAGTAGAATTTGGTAGTATTGTTATAGTTTATAGTTTTGAAAAAAGATTTAAAAATTATTATTTAAAAAAAATATTACTGGTTTATCTTACATAAAATATATAACTTGATCGTTGCGTACCACTTATAAGTGCAAAAATATCGATAATTAGTTATATATTAATATTGATGTAGATTTATTTTCATTGGTTTCTTATTAATTTTTAATAAAGAGCATTTAAGATATGATAATGTATGTTATTAATGTAAATTAAATATCTTATCTTTATAATCGTTTTATTACCTTCTCATGTCATCCCAGACGAGGTAGTCAGTCTATTTATTAACGACGTTTTAAATGAATGCGCGAAAGTCGTGGAACGGTAGGAACGAAGTTCCTTTCGTGGCATATCTTCACGCAATTCTCAATACAGGGGTAGACAGAGGTCTACACAATTAAGTCGTTTAGACCTACCTTCCACCGAAGACATTTTTTGGACAACATGATAGGCCGCTAGCACGGCGCCGTCTCAATATCGAACATGATAGGCCGCTAGCACGGCGCCGTCTCAATATCGAAGTCAATGATATAATTCGCACACACTTTTAAAAAAAAACCATTGGTATGAGCTGGCCTCCTGGGGATCGAACTCGGGTCTCACGACTCGAAATTCCGTCCACCATACCACTCGGCTATCATGACTCTTCCTTTCGTAGCTTAATATTATTTATAAATGTAGAATATTTTTATATTTTCAAGTACAGATAAATGGACGAGTAGCGTTTAAGAGGAATCAAATGCATTTAATTTAATTTAACATTGTTTCTTTAATGATTTTTAGTCTGTAGTGCACAATGTATAACCAATAATAAGCTGCCTGAGCTTTATTTATGTAATATCATGATAAAATCATCAGTAACTTGAACTTTTTTTCTCGTGTAAAGAATAGCGGAATATAAAAAAAAAACTCCCGTGCCCAGTACTGTAGCGGTGAAACGTAGTGTCCTTTTCAATAAACATTTCAACAGAGCTTATTTCAGAAAACGTAATTTGTACGAGTTTTCTACAATTCGAGTTTCCTGATTAGAATTCACTCAGTCATTAGGCAGTCCTGTCTAATAAATATAACAAACGTCGGCGTGGGTAAATATAATCAATACATCCACATTCTTTATCATTAAAAGCCTGCACCTTGATTTTATAGAAGTATACTTATAACAAAACAGTCTATTACATAGAATAATCTTTTTAAGGCAATCAATCTTATGATATTATATCAACATAAACCAATCAGAGATTACTCACACATAAATAGTCAAGTAAAGAAATATGCTTCAATAAAAAGAATACAAACAGAGACTATATTCGTGTACATGGAGTCGCTTAATAAACAAAAGCGTTGCACAACAGAAACCGTAACAGCAAATTGTTTCCTTAACGTGAAATTACAGTGTCTCTCTGTATTCTTGTCGGCAGTCGAGGGCGATTGCTGGCTAATTTAAACGCCACTCGCTTAGATGTAAATAGTCGCTCACGACTCGCGGTGGCGGAATGTTTGAAGAAATTACACTAATATAATATTTAAGTTATGCAACATCATACTTTACAATTAGTGTACGAATCTTGCAATACCTTATTATGTCCGCAGCTATTACAGCTTGTACAAGATAGAATTGAACATTCGTATAAAAGTAACAGAAAATCATCTTAATACGTTAAACACAAGTATGCCATTTTTCGACATGGTTATCCCGTCTTCTCTCGGTAGCCATTGTCACTGTAAAAGTTTTCTACTAAGATATCCTAATATTTTACAAGACAAATAATTAAAGTAATGTGGTAAAGGAAAAGTAAAGTCTTCCCTGTTGGTAGTGTTGTTGAATTGTTTATGAGTGAGCCTTAAAAATAACATTTGTTGTATCGATAGATGACATGATAACTATCTCTTAAAATAAAACACAAGGCGAGATATCTGGTACTGCGGTCGCCAATACAATTCTTAATTCATAAATTTCGAAAAAACTTATTGGTACGAGCATTTCTCCTGGTCGAACTTTTGTCTGATTCGAACTATGATCACGCAACCACTCGGCTATGGTGACTTTCTTTAGTAACATTAATCTAAGATAATAATGTACTTAACACTTTAAGTGCCGAATTGTATTATTTGCCCCTTCAAATAGTTGAATTTCAAATAAATTGTTCAATCACTAAGAATGGATCGTTTAAAGCGATTACATTGTTTACACATCTGCATATTATCAGTGAACATCTGTCGTCATATTGCGTATTTGTAGGGCATACTTTCAGTCTACTTACTATATACTTACTTCAACGTTTGTTTTGATGTTGAGTTGGTAAATATATAGTAAATGGTTTATGAAACAATTTCCTCATTTTTACATCCATATCATAACATCATATTATGTGACATCTGATTTACATATTTATTTCAAGATAAATCGTGATTTGCTGAAAGATCCTCACAAACATTAAAAATGTACAAATATTATTCTTTGTAATATGATGTATTGTTACTCCATGTTCTAGATTTCAATCTTATAGTTCAATGAGGTTGAAACACGACAATTTACCTACTTAGGTAACTCACGTCTGTATTTGAAACAGTTTCTCAAGGTCTCGCTTATTTATATCCTAAATCTAGATCAGAATCACGTTGCAACGATGACGAAACGAAAGTAACAAAACCGCAGACGCCTTCCATCGATACGTGACAGTAGTCACATTAATTTTATGCGTGGGACACAAATAAACCTTAATGGAAAATATATTGTGAGAATACTTTCAAAGGTTTGATATCCAAGTGCTTGGTGTATTTTCTTCTGAATCAGATTTGCATTCTATTTTCGTTCTAGAATTCATAAGTTTGATAAAATCCAACATCTATCAGGTTGCCCCAAATAAGTTCTGATAAAAATAATGTTAAAAATGCTTTATAGTCTACATTCGGAAATGGGAAAATGCCCATTTTTTTTTCTAAATAGTTATTTTGGCTCAATATTCCAATTTAATTATAAACACATCTTTGTTTTTTAAACTTACATCTTTGTCTTTTATGGTCAATTTGTAACTGTCCAGAACTGCGTTTTCTAATTATATTAAAATTTCTCGGAGTCATAAGCAACCTATATTCCTTTCTGAACCCCAATTTAAAATCCGTTTAGTGACATCATGGTTCAGATACATACAGACACCGAAACCGAATATTTTTACGGGATAATATCTTAAATGATCTATTCTAGGCTATTCTATACTCACAGGAACGTCCTGCATTGTATCAATAACCGACTCCAATTTAACATAACACCAACGCGTTCCAAGAACATCGATGCGCGCGCGCAGTATTTGTTGTAGTAGTTGTTCTTCAGTTGAATTCTTCGGTTGAAACCATACGAGTGTACAGCACTGTGTAAATTATTTGATTTTTATATTTGTTTTGTGAAATACAAATCAGGTAAGGACTATTCAAAACAAGGAAAATTTATATTCAATATGTACTCTGCGCTCTCTAAAGATAAGCAATTATGTATACGGCGACGGGTTCACCACCTGTCACGTTGTCCCGAAAATATCTTTGGTGGAAGGTGGGTCGAAGGGACTTAATTGTCTAAGCGACCTATGTTTATTGGGAATTGCGTGAAGATATTTATTTATTTTTATTTTATGTATAAGCAAAACATCAGCTTAAGGTATCACTTATCACAAAAGCATATTTACTTATAAGTAAATATGCTTTTATAAAACAGTATTTAGTAAAATCCATGCAAAGTTAATTATCTAGTGGTATCGGTGAAAAATTACAATAATCCGTACACAGTCAATCAAAAATCAATAAGTTTTGTTATTATTGTTATATGATATTAAATCAATATTTAATCATTGAAGTTATAAACTCTGTGTGGCAAATTTCAAATAAAATATGTTGATCCGAAAGAAAGGAAAAGCTAAAGATGAATGAAATAATTAATAATGAAGAAAGGATCAGAAGAAAAAAAGAAACTGAATTTAAATTATATAGCAATTAATTTTAAGAATTAATTCTTCTACGGATTTCCTGACAAAACGCTAGAAGATAATAATAAATCTAAAAAGATTTACGCCTGCAAAGTGGACTTTTGTAACAAGGCGCTTTTCGTATGTCGATCTAGGTAGAAGATTATATCAAACTTTTATCTTAGTAAAGGCACTATTGAACGAGCCTATTAGACATAAGCTTAAGGCGTATATTTTGTTGATTGTGACGGAAATTTTGATGACTTTATACATATAAGTAGAATTTTTATACTTGAGTAAAACATTTATAGTATAATAAAAGATAAATTATATAAGAATGTGCAAAGATATTTTATAGAGCAGCAGCGTCAAAATTTCCGCTGCTGGAGATCGATGGATGTAGATGGCACAAGACTGTTTTATGTGGTAAAGTTTACGTCCCCTGTGGCCCCATGTTCAGCAGTGGACTTTTGATGGACTGTTATGGCATGATGAAGTAAGGTAGCCGAAATCCCACACACATATCCCCTTCTTATCCTTCTTCGCCATCCCTTTTCCTAATTGGATAGGCAAGACACAATTATATGTAAATATACAACCGTTGTTCTTATGACGAAAACATAAAATTTACCTAGTTTCTTATTAAAAAAAAGTCACAATAGCCGAGTGGTTGGGTGGTCGGAATTTCGAGTCAAGAGACCGAGTTCGATCCGCAGTTGACAGGCTTGTACCAATGTATTTTTCAAAATCTTATGTACGAATTATATCGTTGGCTTGGACATAAAGACAGCGACGGGCTCACCATCTGTCACGTTGTCCCGAAAATATCTTCGGTGGAAGGTGGGTCAAAGGGACTTAATTGTCTAGATTAAACCTTAGTCTACCGTTGATGTTTATTTATTTAATTATTTGTTTTGTTTCTTATAAAAATAATAATAATAGCTTATCGCTATAAACGCTATATTCTCTAGATTGCAACGCAACTTGTTAGCGGTGGCGAGTGCGGAGAACGCGTAAGGGCTTTATCAGATCATCGCATAACAACGCTTGGGTCTACTAGTGGGTGTTAGTTATTTCAATGGGTTTAGATAGTAGAAATTCCTTTTCTGCACTTACAAGTTTTACATAAAACTCCAGAGTCCATTTATCCTTGTAAAAACCTTACCTCTTCTTATAGCTGTAACATGAAGAAAAATCTTTTTTTGTACTTCGACAATTATTATATACATAATTTGTGCCTAATTAATTATATTTCAGTTTTGATAATTTAAAAAGCTTTTGGTTTTAATTGTAAATGTACATAAATTGCATACATGGCAAAACATTATTTTTTGTAAAATTATGAACATTTAAATTATACCATTGTTTAATGTTGAATTCATAAAAATAAAATATATCTATTATAAATATATCTAATATAAATAAACGAACAATTTTATAAGTACGAATCGGATATTATTTATTACACAAACGATATAATTATTACTACTGCATCATAACATTAGAAGCGTAACAATTAACTCGTATTATGTGAGTGAGAGTGAGTAAAAGACTTAAGGTAAAATCATTTTATACAGCAACTATGTCGTAAACTAATGTTAATCTATAATGTACTGTGTATTGTTTAATCCTACAATACCAAGTTACTTTAAGAATAACTTTAAGTTTCTTGGTCATGACAGACCAGATAGAGTTTTACGATCAGCCGGAGAATTTATTCTCGCTCCAATTATTTAGATAACCAGCTATTTTAAGCATTCCTTTACGGTGAAAGCCTTTTATTTATGGAATGAGCTTCCTCCGCATATCCATCGAGTAAAAACATTAGAAAAATTTAAGACTGAAGTTAAAAATCACTATTTGTCCCTTTGTTAACTCCCTGATTACATTTGGTCTTTTTTACTTCCCTTTTATATTATGTTATTTATTATTTATATGTATGTTATTAATAATTATATAATTATATTTTTTTCCGCTGCTATGTCGCTATCTTAAGAGATTACTATTTTTAATTTTCAAATATGCCAAATATGAATAATTACATATTTCTGATAATTAATAGCAAAAAAGTCATAGAGAAACTAAGTCGAAGTATGCTAGTTGTCATATAATAATTTAACCTAAATAAAAAATGCTTAGTTTCAATTAATTATGAAGTAAGCACTCTCGAGTTAAAAACGCCGCGTTGGGTTAGTGAGTACGAATGTAAATCATTCGATGTATTGGTAAATAAAAAAAAACTTTCGAAACATTTGTGTAATTTTTTGAATTATGATTTTTATTTACGCTCAGTTAAGTCTTAAATCTCCACTTAATTTTTTAGGATTTGTTATAATATATATATATATATATATATATATATATATATATATATATATATATATATATATATATATATATATATATATATATATATATATATATATATATATATATATATATATATATATATATATATATATATATATATATATATATATATATATATATATATATATATATATATATATATATATATATATATATATATATATATATATATATATATATATATATATATATATAAATCGTACATAAGTTTTAGAAAAACCCAAAGGAGCCTGCCACCTGGGGATCGAACTCAGGGCTCTTGACTCGAAATTCCGACCACCCAACCACTCAGCTATCGTGACTTATATACTTTAACTGTCATTTGATAGTAATTATTATATGAATACAATAACCAGTTTTTTAATACAAAGGATGCAAATTAGGAAAATTTAAAGGATGCAAATTAGGAAAATTGCGTAAATCGAGTATCAATGAGTGATTCAAAATTGTAATTTACTATTATGTTATTGTTTAATTTTCCTAATGTTATTGGTTAATTTCGCAATTTTCCTAATTTGCATCCTTTAACCACTGATAGGTAGCGTGGTTTTAGACTATAATTCTGGCAACATTGTATACAATTCATAGCGTATTTACATCGATAAGCATTTAACATCTTAGTTCCATTATATTTACTCAGAGAGCATACAAATGATAAATCATTCACAGTATTTCGTTTCGGTTAGTGCCACGTTCGCTCGGTAATTTTATTATTAGGTCGTGAGTTAGCTATTTCTTACTGCGTTACAACTGATGTAATTTAACATATTACATTTTGGTCTGTAATTTGTGAGTATTAACTTTCGTTGTGTTTAGAGTTGTGAATGTGAAGCGTCTCGAAATATCGACACTGAAAGTTTTTATGTCGTATTTTTTGCGAGAAACTATACGGACATCTCTATTCCAAACCAATCTTCAAATAGTTTATAAGCTTCTCTAGCAAGAAGGATTTATCCTTATCATCACTATAGCCAATCGCTGTTTCAGACACCATGCATTAGATTTTTTGTGTTTACGCGAATACTACACATTTAAAATAAAACGGGGGGACAGTCCCCCCGTGACCATGGTTGCTGTAAAGCATCCGAACGTCAGGAAATAAAAATAACTTAAGACTTTGTTGCCGGTCATCGATCTGCTTATTATTAGTATTGTAAACTTTAGTTATTTCTAAAAAGTTTTTCTTTAGTTATTTTGACATGGTAGAGACAAGTGGCAGCTTTTGCTAGCGCATAATCATTTATCATGCTTGACCTGGGCAGGACCATACAATATCGGCAAAAGTGCAGCATATTGTAATGCAAAGGGTTTCGCCCGGTGATACTGACATTCCCTCCCTTTTCTCTTCTCCCTTTCCGAATTCCATTACAAAAGTATAAGTTGTAAGTTTCACACATTGTGAGTGTACATGAGTGTCGGTAGTCATTTACCGTCAGGTGTACGATTGCATGTTTTCCTTTTATTTTATATCTTCACGCCGGAAGGACTTCACTGTTTAATCCTCTGCCTACCCGAGTATGGGGTAGGAGACTTAATAATATAACTAAATAATAGATAAAAAGAATTAAAACTACATATTGAATATACCGGAAAATATCGGAGTGTCGGCCCGATATTCGCCTGTATTCCTCCTGTATTGGGAATGGTGTGAAGACATAACTCCTTACTATTATTTATTAAAAAAAAACTATAACGGGAATAATTCTGGTTATGAAAACATAAAGAACCACACTACGTTTGTACTATGATAGTAATTCTTAAATTTCAAAACCAATTAAATAATTCAGCTAATTAGGAAAATTAAGTCAGTCACTCCATGCATGTAGTTATCCGCATACCAGTTGCTCAGATACATCCAAGATGATATAAGTAGGGACATTCACATCGAATCCTCGCTCACCTTTGCCTTACATGTTAGTGATTAGAAAAAGTTACCGTTTAAGCGGAAAAATACTTCTGCATGTTTGTATGTATGACGTGGTATTAACGTAATACTTTTTTTTGTTACAGGTAATATTTACGCAGAAGTTACGGAGTTTTGCGATGGGCATACACTTTAATCAAAACTTGAAATATAATTGCTAAGTTAAAGAATCAAAGGTTCAAAATATATTTAGTATATTAATAGTTTCGTCGTGTGGTTATGGCGTAAGAATATACCACCCCCTTTTTTTCCTTTGGGTGTGATAAGAGGCGACAAAGGGATAGATAGATAGGCGGGATAGTAATTTCGAAAAATATCAGACTCAGTAGGTGGGGAGAAACAGCGTCTGACATGCGAAGTACTGCGAATGGTAATCCGCTAGCAAAGCGAGGCTATTATTGGAAACTTTTCCTCACTGAAGGTATATGTCCTGCGGTCTTTTAAAGGCCCTTATGTATGTATGAATTAAAAAGAAAAATAGTTTAATAAGGTGTACATGATAAAGGAGAGCTGTTATGTAGGCATACACTCACATCGATCTGGTTAGACGATACATTACTAACTAGGAACTGAATTTTACCGCACCCGCTCTTTATGTTCGAAGGAGTCGTTAACATTTTCTGCAATTGCTTTTTTATGACCTCCATGGATAAGTGGCGACGCACCTGTTTTCATGGTGTCGTCAGCTGTGAGGCCCCGGGTTCGATTCCCGAACGGGTCAATGTAGAAAACTACTTTTTCTAGATTCTTTTAGAGACAATACAAGTCTTTCCATAATACAAGTACATTGTTTAGCTACTAGCTTTGGAATCAGAATAATGTAATGGTACATAGATAAGGACAACCTCTATATTTATGTATTTTAATCACTTATTTCAATGTAATAAAGCACAATTTCCTTGCAGGTGCCATAGGTGACACTTGAAATAAAAATATTCAAAGATAAATAATGGTAGTTACTGGTATCATGTCGTGATAGGAGTTGGTAAAATGTTAAAACGCGTTCTCAATTTGAATAGCGATCGTGTGCCGGATATGCAACCAGGTGCCCGCGAATTGCACAATTTACGTTCACGTAGGTATATATCTCGTATTACATGGACATACGCGATTTCATTCTAATATAAGTATCACTCTGAGTCATGTTCTGACCACTAATACCTTACGGTATTAGTGGTCAGAACGCTTGCCTTAGACGCCAGTACCTAGCTTCAATCCCCGGTACCACCGTTAACAGAATTTACTGTGAGCATGGTGGTGAAGGAAAACATCGTGAGGGCACCTGCCCGTTTAATAAATAATAAAAAAATATATTATTTGAGGATGTGTGATGTCTGCCAACACGCACTAGAGCAGCCTGGATGACGTTTCCCCTGCTCTAATCTCTGCCAAATATTTGAGAGATGGCCTTTGCCCAGCTGTGGGCACCTACAAGTTGCTACTTTGTTTTTTTTTTACTTTTTAAGTGGCCTAGATATCCGAGATAGGTTCTAGATAAGTGAGATAGATAGTTTCTGTCAGTGACATTATCCGCGCAGTATCCTAAAATTCCCTTAAAATTTACTTATATAAATAAGTTTTTCATAACAATTTACTCAATAAATTATAATTTACTCTTCCCGACTCTGAATACAACAATTCAAAAAGCACTTATCATGATAATGTTTTAGAACTCTACTATGGGAAACAAAAGTTATCCCGTTATTTTCCGCATTTTTTTTGTGCTATACCAATCTATAATCTCTATCTAGGCCAAATATCAATCAGAGCCTTTCAACGATTTTGGCGTGATCAAGTAACAAACATCTATCCATTCAAACTTTCACATTTATGATATGTATACTATTAGCAGGATATAGTTAAAATTATAAACTTATTTAGATTAGCATACCTAACTTTAAGTTGAATATATAAAAAATATTTTACTAATCGGTTACTCAACTTTTTCCTTATGCTTGTTTAACCAACTTAGTAACACTACTATTTAACTACAACTGTACTACAACTATTTAACGATCAATTTAATATTAACTAGCTATGCGCTTGTGGCATCCCTCTTTAACTCTATATATGGCACCTGTATAACGAGGTCATACCAACTCCCATAGATACCAGTCCCATAGGTTTCCAAATAAACTCAAGGGTATAACTCCAAAAATTTTAACAGTTGTTTTTATTGTAATCAACAGCCTACGTACCAATGTTCATACTTTTAAATCCAGAAATGATATAGTTCCATACTAACTTTCAACCTGTATTTTATTCCTTTACGGAGGCGGTTTCCTACGATCCTTCCTTAGCTGACGACTCTTACTCATGTTGTATCGACGTCACAAATTTCATATTATAAATCAATTGGTTTAAGAAATTTCGCGATCAAATCAAACATAAATCATATAACCTATCATTTATTAATATTTTTTGTAACTTAGTTTCGAATTTTAGATTTATAAAAAACGTTTATAACATTTCTAGCTCCTTATGTAATTGAAATTGATAGTAGAGTATTCCAGCAACATGTGCTGTATGATCGGCAACAGGTTTTACCAACATTACGCCATTTTTCTTTGAAGTTCTTTTTCTATCGCTTTGATTGATGCTGGCCTTTGCTAGTGAAACCTTATTTAGGTAACCTTCTTGCCACCACAATGCTTTCTTATCGGAGTGTTATTGATTTGTATGTAATCGTATATTAATTTCACCAAACTTGTTTTATGATGAAATAATTGGGATCCATTCATAATCATATAATGTAAAATAATTGGGATATTGTTTCTTGCGTCAAGTAGGAGTTGTCAGTTACTGACACTGAACTTAAAACAACAATGCAACTTGTCTCTTGTACTAATTTGCGTTAATTAATTGCTTGGTGTTACAGCAGTTTTGTAAAGTATTCAAGATAGAATATAGTTCCCGACTAAATGGTATATTCTTAATATGTATTTCTTATTACTTTAAATGACCATATGACCTTCTATGTATATATTTTTAAAGATATCGATAGTGCTTTGCAGTTATGGTGTAAAATGCATTGCATATATTTATAAAAATATTAAATAATAATGTAAAATGCTATTTATCTCGCACCCAGAAACTAAATTAAAAAAAAAACTTAAATCACATTCTCTCTATTACAGACTTCTTTTATTAAAGTTATATTAAATCGACTTATTGTAATTTGTTTTTTTAACTTAATTGGAACTTGGAAACACTACAACAATGAAAATATTTAATCAAGATAAAATTAAAATTACGTCAAAAATCCACACAATTGAATAATGTCATGTAACAAGTAATTTTATTACATAATAATATTAAATTGCTTGTCCTTTAACACTAACGTTTAAAACTTCTTGTTGTGTTGACCCGGTATTGTGCCTTACTCATCCTACGATCAGTCGGTTAATAAGTCGTAGGTTCACGTACCTGATGTAATGATGACATAATATGTAATTAAACTGCAATTTGTAGCGGTTGACGATAATCGAAAAATTCCTTAGGACAGGTAAGTTTACAAATTAATTGCGTTCTCTAATAATTAAGTTATAAGCCGTCTATGACCTGCTTGCTAATTTACCCGTAAATTTCTCAGCAAAAAATAAAATATGCACTTCACAAATTCAGGGTGATATGATTTTGTCCATATGATTATGATAGCTTAGCCACGTTGAGGTAACAAATGGGCAAAGTTACAATCAAAAGACGGAGACAAGAGGCGACTGAGAAACATCCTTTAGTCCAAAAGTTCCCTTTCAATAGTTAACTACATATTTGGGATAATAACTAACTTGAAATTTTGAAACAAACTAATCTTTCACTATGTTCCAAAATATACTATGTACACGTCACGGTTGGTATGCACTATCTAGAAAAATATTAGAACGCAATGAAGCATACGATGACGGTCCGAAGTTTCTAATGTGTCTGAAATGGCGATAATAGTAAATTCGTCTTATTGGAAAATAAATATAGAATATAAAAATGCAACGGCTCATTCATACTTCGACGACCTTCGTGGACGAGACTTCGACAACTTATATATTTTTTTACACAAACATCTTTTGCGGATAGACGATCGCAGTAGACTATTCGCACCTTAGGCGCTGTCGTCCTTCACCGGTCTTCTTAATTTTTGTCCTATATTTTTAGCCAAATATCGGTAAATAAATAATAATAAATAAATAACTTCTCGCAACTCCCAATACAGCGGTAGACAGAGGTCTAGTCTAGACAATTAAGTCCCTTCGACCCACCTTCTACCGAAGATATTTTCGGGAAAACGTGACAGGTGGTGAGCCCGTCGCCGTCTTTATGTCGAAGCCAACGATATGATTCGTACATAAGTTTTTGAAAAACCCATTGGTACGAGCCTGCCACCTGGGGATCGAACTCGGGTCTCTTCACTCGAAATTCCGACCACCTAACCACTTGGCTATCGTGGATTTTTATATCGGTGTATCGGTAGGTAGTAGATATTTAGCTATAACCTACCCATTTTCTATTATTGCATTTTGCTTTTCGCTTAGTCGCCTCTTAGGAGACACACGAGAAGAAATGGGGTAGTAAATTACCATAACTATACAGCAAATTATTATAGTTATTTCGCCATAATTGCAAATACTAGAATATAGCAAAATGCTTATGATGACATAATTTAAAATGTCATAGAGATTATAAATGTTTACGAAATGTGTGAAGAAAACGTCATGTAGAAACAAAATTGATAAAAAATTTATTTAAATTTTTTATCAATTTTGTAGGCGGTTATCTGTAGGCGGCAGATAACCTCTGGGTTTTGTATTTACGAATCCTAGAGGTTATCCGCCGCCTAATAAGGAGAATCGAGTTCGAGTAATATTTTCTTCATATTACCTGAGAGAAAAAGAACTTAGTAATCATAAAATATTTCATAAAATACACTACACGAAATAAAGTGTAACTAATAACATCAGTCTTTTTTTGAAGTCGATTAGAATCCTTATTAAATTTTTTAGTTAAAATGAGGATTATTACAGAATTTTTAATTAACAAGAATTGTAAATATTAACATAATTTTGTTTCTGTGAATAAAGTATTGAAATTAGAACCTTTAAAAAATAAATATTTTGTTTTTTTTTTTTTATTTTGATTCATTGCAGTATCTGCTAGAATATAAATTACGCAATAGGGCTAGTTCCGATTTATCTACATAAGCAGAAAGTGATACATTTCTCATTGTAATATTGACGAGTCACGTTTTTGTGGTATCGTGACGGCTGACGGCGAGTGGTGTTCTAATTACTGTAGTTTGGTGATGAATGGTTCAACATTCGGAACATTTCATCGAGCTATTCATTATATGTTATTGCTCTTAATTATTAGTGCTTTTAATTCTACCTAAACAAATTAACACAATTCCGGTCCATTGCTTAGATTACCTTTCAATTATTTTAACGTTCCGATAATATTATAATTAATAGATTATAGCTCCGCCTTCGAAGTGTAGTGTTGGAATCCCTTTAAAGGCGAAATTTGTTTGATGAATTGAATGATGAATGTCCACAGGTCTCAAGTCTGGGCTTTTTTTTATCTTTACGCATTTCCCAATACAAGTGTAGCCAGAGTTCTAGACAATTGTGTCCGTTGGCCCACATTCTACCGAAGCTTATTTTGGGACAACTTGACAGGAGGTAAAGCCGAGCCACCGATATAAATCATAGATAACGTTATAATCCTACGTAAGTTTTGAAAGAAATCATTGGTATGAGGCTATCTCCTGGGTATCGAACTCGGGTTCCTTGACTAGAATTCCGATCACCCAACATCTTCACGCATTTTCCAACAGAAAACTCACCAGAGGTCTAAACAATTTAGGTATTTCGACCAATATTTCACCGAAGTTTATTTTGGGACAACGTGACAGATGCATGAGCCCATCGCCGTCTTCATGTTTGGACATAAATTTTAGACATAGATTTATATCGTAGGCCCAAGCCTACGACACAAATCTATGTCTAAAATTTATCCGATAAATAAATATAAATAAATACAGGGTAATAAAATCCCCAATATAGGGGTTGACAGAAGTCTATTCTAGATAATTAAGTCCCTTCGGGCCACCTTCCATCGAAGATATTTTCGGGACAACATGACAGGTGGTTACCCCGTCGCCGTTTCTATGTCCATGCCAACGATATAATACGTACATAAGTTGTTTGAAAATCCCATTGGCCTACCTCCTGGGGATCGATTATTTCTTTTTTTTTTATCTTTCAAAATAAAATAATATGGTCTACAGCAAAACTTAAGTGAATCATGTGAGACTGTATCTCGAAAGTATATAAGTGACTCGGAAAGGAGACCCATTTAGACGTGAAAGCTCAGTTTGTCTCGGTTCTTCCGACTTAAATTTTATAATTATATTATAATGACCAAGAAAAGTATAGTTTTAACAGTGGTAGAGCCACGCATCAGCTTTTGTTGTTGCATGAATGAGCCGGCTCAGGGAAATACCACGACCTCACAGAATACCGGCGTGAAGTAGAAGTCTAACAAACTTCTGCGTGTCGTCTGGTGAGTGCAGGTAACCGGAGGCCCACACACCCCTCCCACTCTAAGGCCGTCAACGCATCTGCTATGCCTCTGGTATTGCGGGTGTTCATGGGCGGCGGTAATCACTTACCATCACGTGAGCCGCCTGCTCGTTTGCCGACCTTTTCTATAAAAAAAAGTCCACGGCAGGACATATGCTTCTTCCCGTTCGGGCAGGGTTCGTTATAATTGTCACACTCGGCAAGCGGATTGGCGATCGCAGTACCTTGCACCTTGGCGCTGTTGCGGCCACCGTTTGCAAATTGTTTGGTGTGCTTTGAGTTGTTTATCTCGCTTTCTGTCCAATAATATTTCGAAGGCTTTTGAAGGCATATATCATTTTGATGAATTTTCTCATCGAAAATACAAATATAAAGGACTTTTCCCTCAGTCGCCACTTACGACATCCAAGATAGAGAGAGATCCAAGAGAGGCCGATACCAAACGACATAATAATTACACACTACAACTATTAACGTTTACGTCAACTAACTAGTTGAGGTTGCCTAAAAAAGCTTTAGTCGGTAGAAGCCTGACATCACCTTCTCTTCACCTCTTGAGCATTTTTTTCCACGCATAAAAATACTAGGCTGGTAAGGCTATTACTAATTTAAAGTCACTGAATTGACAAAGATTGATGGTTATAAGAAAAACTGGAAAGAAATAATACGAATCATTTATTACAAAACGCTATTTACAATACACAGCAGAAAATGTTCCTGTACAATCATCTGTGAATTGCGCTTTACAGATCACGATCGAATTATCGGTATGTGTCACTGTTCATTGGACGTCGGGACCAGACCAGAATTAGCCGGATCAAATTGCAACCGGCTTGTTGCACTGCGCCCACTTGTCTCGGAAATGTTCGAGTTACGAAATCGAAACGCCGTCTCTATTTCAACGGCGGTATTTTCTTAAACTATGTCTAAAGTGACATTAGTTTCACAATCATATGCCTGGCGTATAGCGATTTATGTCTGACCTTGACTTAAAGCTGCCGGCATTTCCAATTCTTGTAGTTGTTCAGGTTTAGGTTAATGTATTTTGTATAGGTTTTGTTTAGGTGGAAATCTTCGGTGGAAGGTGGGTCGAAACGACTTAATTGTCTAGACCTCTGACTACCCCTTTATTGGGAATGGCGTGAAGATATATTTTTTGTATTGATTTTATACCTTTCTTTAATATTTTTATATATTCACTCAATTTCTCTCAGTAGTGGGGTAGGAAATGGTCTAGACAACGAAGTCCGAAGTGAGTCGAACCCACTTTTCACCGAAGCTTATTACGCTTCTTAGATTTTAAAGAAACTATTATTTTGAGCGAATGAGCGAATGAGTGAAGACCGAATGGGGAAGAAAATATATAGCGCAAAAGTTAATATTAAAAGGTGTCGAGGTAGGCCGAGACTAACTTTCGAAGACCATGTAAGCAAATTGCTCGAAGAGGGGAGGGTCAAGAGTACTCGGATACCTAGACGTGCATGTATGAAGAAGATGATGAATCTGAAAGAAGCGAAAGAAGTATGTAGGGATCGTGACACTTGGCGATCTGTCCTCTCTGGCTACCCCGTCAGGGATTGTGCGTGAAGATAAGTAAGTAAGTAAGTATTATTTTTTAAACTTTTTCTTCTAAACTTTAATGTCACAAATAAATAGCCTTGGTAGTAGGTTTTAGTGTTTGTTAGTGAACACTTTACAAAACTAACTACTACTTTCTTCAAATATATTGGATAGAATATTCCACATCTGTCCTCTTTCTACTATCTATAGTTCATTTTTTAAGATGGTAAAGTCCCTCTCAGACTCGGAATTGTTTGGACAAGTGCAAGTGACAGTGCTCCACAAGGCCGTGGTTTCTATCAAATTCTTCGTGGTATATATCAAGATTGTCAACTTTGGTGTCCTTTGCTATTTTCAAAACTTTTTCTCTAGACGCCTTGACAACTTGCCACCATGGAACGTAAGAGTTTAGAAAATTATGAAATTAACTTTAAAAATGTTTTAAGTGGTGAAATTTTTATGTGAAGGCAGGTAAATACTCCAAAATCAATACAGAAATATTTGTCAATATCAAGTCTGGCATAGCTAAATGTTATTCCATCACAATAAGCAACCATAACAAGAAACAATACAGTTTCTTAACTCTAACGACCACTAAGAACAGCAATTCATAATTTATAAAGGGCACCCGTCACTTACTTAGTCACGTTTTTCAAGATTTAAAGTTTGCAAATGTACTTCAATATATTCAAACGCTTATATTAATTTATGATAGTAACTCTGAATTAATAATCAGTTCAGATTAATACTTACATGATAAAACTAGCGAAAAATAATTGTCGTTTGGCGATTGCTGAGAATACTGAGAATTGTCTAAGATGCAAGTCTGGTACTGCGATCACCAATCGCTAGCCAAACGTTGCGATTATGGAAAATCCTCTCTATAAGATAGGATATTTTATAGGCTAATGTGGTATGTTCTGTAAGCAAAAAAGGTTTAAAACGCTTGTTTGAAGGAAAATTAAAAAAAAAAGATATTTATATTTCAAATTAATATAATAAGTCGTAGTTCTCTAAAAGAAGTTTATGTTATTAATACATATTTTATATTAACGATAAATTTATTCTATTTTCATATATGGAAATTGGTAATTGCTATTGCTCTTTCTATACATTAAAAATTTATTAAATTTAGAATATTAATATAAATTTAAGAATTTATTAAGAATTGCTTATCTTTAAAACGAAAGGTATTGCAAAATTGATTTGATATCAAGCATTGAAAATAACTTAATTTTCACCTTTCAGTTTGCCTATTAACAGGTTCAAAACAATTAAATTATTAAAACTTTCGGGAGACATTATTAATCGAATAATTAAAAACGGCTAAACTCACGTATAAGCATTCGGTGTACTCGTAGGTTCAATAAATTTATAAAATAAAAACTCTGCAACAAGTATTATTACGATGTACATGAATATATTAATGATACTAACCCCTGGGAATGAGTTGATCGCTCGTGCTATTCTCAATTAAATTGATGAAAATTTTTGTATTTCCTTTGTAAACAAAAAAAAAATAGAAATGAGGATACCTATGGAGTTTCTTTCGCCTGTTTCTTCTCCGTTAGAGGAACCTTGTTATGAAACGGTGGTAGATTAAAATATGAAGATTGATGGATGTAATGTATGATACTTATTTTGATAAATAAATTATTTGATTTGAATGACTCGAAGCTTCCATTGAGATATAAATACATTTGTATTATGAGCTTGGAGTCAATTAAAATTAAAACTATTTAAAACGTTCCCATGTTTTTCAGAAATTATCTAGTAACTAGTTTATTTTCAAAGTGTATATTTGCGGAATCTGTTCAGTTGATCGCTCAAGTTAATTATTACACTTTATTGTTTAACTGCAAATACGGAGCGTTGTGGGAAAACGGGATATTTTGCAATATACATGTATCTATATATCACCTTGCAACGTTTAAAAAGACAGAAGTGGATTTTACGTTAGCAGTAATTTAAAATTGCCTAACGTGATCATAAAAACCGTTAGTAAATCTATAGAAGTATGATAATGTATTATTATACTGCGATAGTGATGCTTAAGTTGAATAATACATAAACGTTAAATGATGAAAGTCTTATGTAACGTAACGCACGCAGATCCCCGCAGCACAGTTAAGCACATGTGGTGCTCAAAAATGGTTGTTTTTAAAAACTTTATATTAAATGAAGATATTACAATAATTGTTTTTTTTTTAGATAAGGGCCAAATTTCTAAAAAATGAAACTTATTTGAAATCTATCCAGCAGTTTTTCCTTGATTCCGCTTAACTGCGGACTTCTGTAATTTTATTAAGCAGATTGAGCAGTCAGCAGCAGCAGTTAAGCAAGTAAATAAAATAATTTTTATCAACAAACACACCAAGTAGAGTAAGGTTAGCCAAGTGTAAACTAGTTTGAGCTAAAAGTTGTATCAATTCGATCGACCTCAAATTGTAGCATAGAGGTCAAATGTAGCGAA
Organism: Sericinus montela; assembly: GCA_029286605.1. Taxonomy (NCBI): domain Eukaryota; kingdom Metazoa; phylum Arthropoda; class Insecta; order Lepidoptera; family Papilionidae; genus Sericinus; species Sericinus montela. The sequence goes on from JAGSMR010000047.1 coordinate 183,736, forward strand.
AAAATTAGTTCACTTATTTATCAGGGTCTCAGGGTTGAAATATTTTGCTCTGATTTCAGAAATAAATTGGTTGGCAAAAAAATAACAACTGCTGTAAATTTTTCCGACAATTGCACAAATATTTTATGAGGTTTTGTTGTGTCTCAAACATACCGCTTTACCACCGTAAAGTTGTAAAACTTTTAAGTCCATTAAAATTGACATGCGACAATGCGGAATTTTCGCTGAAGCTTACAACAACATCAAACAATGACTTTTAATGAACATTAATTCATTAAAAGTCATTGTTTGATGTTGTTGTCTCAAGATTTCTAAAATTAAAATATTTCAACACAAATTACTTTAATTTATCCTGGACAATAAGTTGACGATCGGCTCACCGCCTCCCTTTCACGGTGTCCCAAATAAGCTTCAGCGAAAATTGTATTGAAACAACGTCATTGTCTGAGGTCTAGACACCCTACCCCAGCCTACCTCAGTATGGGAAAACATTTTTCTAAGTTAAATTTGAAAAATGTAACTATAATAATAATAAATAAATATCTTCACGCAATTTCCAATACAGGGGTAGACCGAGGTTTAGTCTAGACAATTAAGTCCCTTCGACCCTCCTTCCACCGAAGATACTTTCGGGACAACGTGACAGGTGGTGAGCCCGTCGCCGCCTTTTTCTCCAAGCCAACGATATAATTCGTACATAAGTTTTTGAAAAACCCATTGGTACGAGCCTGCCACCTGGGGATCGAACTCGGGTCTCTCGAATCGAAATTCCGACCACCCAACCACTCGACTATCGTGACGTGAAAATGTAACTGTTATTGTTATATTTTCTTGCATTTACTTAATGATGGTCTATTTAACGTTATCTTTCACTGCATGCCGAATGAAGAAGTTCAGAGTTGCTGAGCGGGCTAGAGAAAGAGCTATCTATATCTGTTGTTTCCCTTCGTCTAAAAACCCGAAACAACATTCATATTAGAACTAGGGTAACCGACACAATTGTAAAGATAAGGCTGAAGTGGACATGAGCCAGCCACATAGCTCATAGAACTTATAATCATTGGGGAAGAAAAGTTCTCGAGTGTCAATTTCTTACAAACAAATGCTGTGAAGAACGAACCTTCACAAGATGGAGTGACGACCTGCAGTGAGTCGATGAATGCGTGTAGCACAGAAGCGTTCTTTGTGGCGCTTTAGGAATACCTATTTTAAGCAGCGTAAAGGAGTAGAGTAATAAATAAATAACTAAACTAAATTTAAATAACAAAAAATAATTTGTGGTATTTATTTAATATTCAATACTCAGGCCTACAAAAAACCTTAGGATTTAAAAGTCATTAAGCAAATGACGGAATGCTTGCTAAGAATCACGGTGTGATAAACATTTAAAGACAATCTGATAGTAGCAATTAACCTTTTGTAGTGTAATTAGTTCTTTTCTATTCGTTATTCACTAACGTACAATTATAACTGACAACTTTAAAAAAAAAAACTTTACTGACAACTTTAAATTGGACTATAGTGACCAACAATTTGATCGTTAAGACTCAACTCTACACCATTGTTATTATTGCTAATCAATTCATTGTAAGTGAGTGGTCCAAGGTTATTTTCGATTAACGAACCAACAATTTAATGGTTTGGTGAAGTGATACAAAATACAGATATACATTAACATCAAAAGGTCAACGCTTTATAAAGAGTAAGTAAAGTAAATCTGAATGAAAGGCATTGTTTCAACAATTTACGAGTATCAGGATTAATTTCATGAATACAAAAACAATATTAAATATATATTAGTACGACTTGTAATGGTCAAATTGTTTTAAAATCTGTATGCGCTTTTTATTTTAAATAAAAAAATATCTTCACGCAATTCCCAATACAGGGTAGACAGAGGTAAAGGTAGACAGAGGTCTAGTCTAGACAATTAAGTCCCTTTGATCCACCATCCACCGAAGATATTTTCGGGACAACGTGACAGGTAGTGAGCCTGACGCCATCTTTTATGTCCAATCAACGATATAATTCGTACATAAATTTTTGAAAAACTCATTGGTACGAGCCTGCCACCTGGGGATCGAACTCTGGTCTCTAGACTCGTAATTCCGATCCCCCAACCACTAGGCTATCGTGACATATATTTATTTTAAATAATATATAATATTGTTGGAACCTTGGGGAGACTTCACAAACAGGTCAAAGAGCTATGGTTTATTGTTTACTGCTGTTTTTAATTATTAATTACCATCAATATACATGTCATATGTATTATAAATTCATACCATAATACGCATACATATATATATACACACAGAGAATTACGTACACATATAATATACATTGAAAAACTCATTAATTATTTAATATTAAAGAGTTCTTCTAATTTCTTTTGACATCATTTGTAATAATCAAAGAAGAATGCATATAGATAATAATGGACTATCAATATTGTCTGCAAAGACTGGAAATGTTGCAATTGTTCTGAATAATTAAAGTGAGGTCAGTAAGTTCAGCAGTCCACACCATCACCGTGGCAACCTATTGAACAAATTGCATATTAATGCTGTATTTTTAAGAATATATTTTCCTTTTTCGCGGACACTTCGGGATATAAAATGATTACAAACAGTCTTGGGTAAAAACCTAACGATTTGTTAGAATTTCAAATCAAACCACAAACTTACGGATGCTATATTTTATATATTATATACTCGTAAATCCTCAACCTGGCCATGCTTCGTTATCCGCAATAACGTTTATTAAGTAAAATAAGTAAAAATATTTAGGCGATCTTGAGAAGGCATTTAAAAAAGTAGTAAAGAATACACTCTTGGAAGAGTTGCCGGAGTATAGTGTGGATGGCCCACTGCTACGAGCTGTGCAGTCACTTTACAGTGACAGCAAAGCCTGTGTGCGGGTATTGGATAAACTGACACCCACATTTAGCGTCCGAAAGGGCGTAAAACAGGACTGTGTTATATCTGCCTGCATGTTTATATTTTAACTCGACAGCAGTTTATACAAGCTGAAAGATAGTTGTCAGGGTGCAAAATTTTGTGACGTCAGAGTAAATTGTCTGCTGTATAGTGATGGCGCCGTGCTTGTTGCACCATCGGAGACCGAACTGTAGGCATTGGTCACGTATTTGAAAGAGGAATGTGAAATTAAAGGTTTCCGTTTAATGCTTAAAAAACTAAGGTACTATAGGTAGTAAGGTATCTTTGGAACAGGCAAAGACAGAACGAAGTGTGAAATATAAGTAAATCAGGAGTGTTAAGAACAGGTGAATGAAATTGTAAACTTTAAGCCGGGATGGAAGATTTAAACAATAGATGAAAACTTAATTTTTTTGGGGAATTTATGACAAATCGATTTAATGATACGTCCACTTAATATAATTTGTACATGAACTCTATTAATGATTTCTTGTATTCACGCGAATACTACACGTTTAAAATAAAACGATTTTCGGATTTTATCGCGTTTTTAATTCGTTTTTTACAAACTATTTTTATTTCCCGACGTTTCTGATGCTTTACAGCAACCATGGTCACAGGGGACTGACTAAAAACGCGATAAAATCCGAAAATTGTTTTATTTTAAATGAACTCTTTTTTCCACTAGTTTTACATACTATATGTACTTTTCAGAATGTTTTGGGGCGAGAGAGCGCTCTCGGCAACGTTCCGGGCCGATCCGCAGCGTTCCTGTCGCAGCCAACGTTAAGAGGGAGGTGGACTTCGATTGCCCTGAGGAATTCGGTTACTACCCTCACCCAACTGATTGTACCCTTTACTATGTGTGTGTATTTGGCGGCGCACTGCTGGAGTCTTGCACGGGTGGTCTTATGTACAGGTAAAACATATTCCTACTAAAATTATAATTGTAATGATAATTATTAATCTCGGTATGACTCGAATTTAATACACTAGTTTTAGGAAAAACTAGTATTAATCACAGACGCATCTACAATATAGAAGCAAATGTATGGATTACACAATTTAACACGGTAATACCTATACTCCATAAAATATATATGTATTACTATACTATAGTATATATTACTATTTTTAGTATTGATGCGACTTAGTCTTTTTCGAGTAGTAAAAAAATCATACATAGTAAAACTGAAAACATTAAGTTCTTAGTTTTCAAAATCATGTAAGTTTTATCGTTGTATAGTTTTATAGTTTCATCGTTGGCTTGGACATAAAAGGCGGCGACGGGCTCACCACCTGTCACGTTGTCCCGAAAATATCTTCGGTGGAAGGTGGGTCAAAGGGACTTAATTGTCTAGACTTGACCTCTGTCTACCCTGTATTGGAAATTGCGTGAAGATATTTATTTATTTATTTATTTATATGTAAGTTTTATGTTGTAATTATACCCAAATACATATTATGTAATTACATAATGTGTATTACATATATGTGTATTTTTCTCTTTATTTTCTGTATATTTTTGCCTAAGTCACGATAGCCGAGTGGTTGGGTGGTCGGAATTTCGAGTCGAGAGACCCGAGTTCGATCCCCAGGTAGCAGGCTCCACCAATAGGTTTTTCAAAAACCTATGTACGAATTATATCATTGACTTGGACATAAAGACGGCGACGGGCTCACCACCTGTCACGTTGTCCCGAAAATATCTTCGGTGGAAGGTGGGTCGAAGGGACTTCTGTATACCCCTGACCCCTAGACTAGACCTCTGTATACCCCTGTATAGGGAATTGCGTCAAGATATTTATTTATTTATTTATATTTTTATGTAACTTAGCAAAAGTTTTTTTTTAGAATTTTATGTATCATTTGATTTTATTTATTATTTGATTTGCGGAAATTTTAATTAAAAAAAAATTTGCACCAAAGAACCTAAAGACTTAAAAAGTTCTCAGTAACCTTTGTTTTTAAAAAAGAATGGAAACATAAAAAAATATTTTTTCAGCCACGAGCTCCAAACATGTGATTGGCCGCGTAACGTCGGCTGCGATGCCACCGGTACAGTTGTAAGCGAACAAAGATTTAGCGAAAGAGACAGAGACCTGCCACCGTCACCACAACCTCCACGTCGAACTCCTCCGCCACCTCCTCCAAGAGCAAAACCAAATCCTGTAATAACATCCAGAGGACAGCCTAAATTTAATAGACAAGAATATGAAAAGGTAAATATTATACAATTTTATGATGTGCTATTAACAGATGAAGTATTTATTATTGAGAGCGATCGTTAAATTGTTCTTCTTTTTAGCAACAACAGCTATATGCTGAAGTAGATGATTTACCACCTGTTGAAGAATTAGAGAATGATAGGCAACAACGTGTTTATAGAGGGCAACCATCGACTATCGGGCAAGTCCAAAAAGATAGAGATGGCTACGGAACTCAGGTTATTAGTTCCGGGAGAACACTAAATTCCAATATTATACCAGCGTCCATACCACAAAACAGTGGAAAATTTGGATCCTATTCTTTTGGGACGCAAACAGACGACCGAAGAACAGCGTCAATCACTCCAGCTCCACAAACATACAGGTATTTTGATGATTAATTAAATAAATGCAATTTAATACGGTCTTTTCGTTGAGCAATGTCTAACATTTATTGTTATTTCAGAACAGACAATTACGTTACTGACTCTTCAAAGGACAGCGACATAGACATTAAGACAAATGAAATAATTCATAACAATATCAGTAAAATAAGGATAAAAAGAGACTTAGAAGTGACACAAAATAACTTAACTGCTTCAGATAAAATATCTGATAAAAATGACAGTGACGAAATAATTGAATACATAGACTTTAGTACTGGGACAAGTTTAGACGACAATGACGATGTTGAGACTGATAGAGATAAAAGACAAGTGAGATATCTGTTGAGAAACGGGTATAAATCTGGAAAAAATTTGCAATATACAAAACCAGTAAAAATTACAGATTTACAACAATATAATCTTCGTAGTCGTGATTTACACAATTCGCGCCATCAAAGTGTTTATCAAGATCAGCTTTTGAACACGGCAAATCGTAAACCATTCTCTTTAGAAAATACTTATTTTTCAACTGCAAATCCCTTTATGTCCTATCAAACAGAAACAATGCAATCTCAGAAACCGTTCAAACCTAGTCTTCCTGATCCATTTAACCAGAAAAATCTTAACAATAATTTATACACCGCAACACAAATCATCACTAAAAGTCCGCCTATTTCGTCTTTGAAAAACGAAGTAAACCAATTTTCATCTTTATATGGAGGATTTTACAATAATGCTCCTAATGAGCACAATATGCGCCATAATCAATTTTCACCAAACACACATTCATCTTTCAGTAAACCTCCAGTGTCACTACATGATTCATCCCAAGTTCCTAGTTCTATAGTTACTAATAGGCCGATTTCATTATCTTCTTTAAATCATCCTGAAAATGATTACAATTTAAATCATATTCCAACTAAAAGTCATCCACGAATCACAAAAGATAGACTGCAAGAAATGAATGAAAAACATAAGCAAAATCTAAATCAAGATAATTTGTCTGAAACCCAAGATTATGATGACAGTTATGAATCTGATGAAAATAATGAATCATCTGACGAATATAGTGATCAAAATTTCAAACACGTTTTTCCAGACCCACCTTATGCTTTTACGCACCCTAGTAATAAATATGCGGATATAGAAAATCCTTTCGCAAGACCTGACTTTGATTTCGACGCATATTTAACGAAATTGCAAAATGACCATTACTCAGCTTTGGGAATAACCTCTAAACCAAATACAAGTAGTCATAAAAATTTAAAAATACCCATTGAAATAACAACTGCATCATATAAAAACTCTGTTAAACAAACGACCCCATTATATTATCAAAGTATTAGTACTCCCCGGCCTTTTACCATATCGAATATACTCACAAGTACTAGTAGCTCAATGCAAAATAATTTACTCTCAAACATCAAAAAAATCCAACAATTTACTACGAATCCAAAGTTAACAAATCAAAGTCAAAGAGCACCACAAAGCGGAATGTACTATAATGGAGGCTCTAAACAAAATATAGAAAGTAATATACATAAACTTAAACCACCCAATTTCACAGACGAACGTCAACTGCCTATTACATATAGTTTCAGTAGACCAATCGGTACCACAAGTAATCCATATTTTAATGTGTCAAAGTACTCCAGCAATTTTTCGGTAACTCAGAAGCCATATATGGTAATAACAAGTACTGGTGTACCCTTTGCAATTTCCGCTTTGAATCAAAAACCAAAAAATTTTGTAAATTTGAATACACATTCAGTTTCCTCTATTAAGCCCTATACATTTTCTACGTTACAGTCCACAAGAGCTTATGAGGAATTTTTGAAACAGTCCACGCCTAAGTCAGTTACTACCATATCTGACGAACAACTTTCCACTTTACAAAACTATTGGAATAATCTTAATAATGCCAAATCCATAACACATCAATCTACTTTTAGACCTAGTGATGTCTCTATAAAGCCACACTTTGAAAAACTGTATACACCAACTATTCAGCAATCGACACAATCACCCTTACAAAGTTTTAAAAGTTACAGTAGCACTCCTCAAAGTTTTATTACCGGTACCACTAAATCACCACGAAACCGTAAACCGATTCCAAAACCTTCACCTGAAATGAACGATTATTATTATGATGACGATGAAGATGAGCATTATAATTATGAGCCAGTCGTTAAACCTAAATACATGCCTAGTACAGAGGTTAAGCCTCAACGGCCTCCTATGGCACAAAATTATAAAGAATATGAAGATATTTACGAAGACTCTGATGAACATTCCTCAAATATTAAGCAAGCTGAAGTTGTTTCTAATAGACCAATCAAATACATATCACACATAGCTGAATCAGTTCCTAAAAATCAAAATGATGTACCAGCTGTGACAAAAGCTCCTTTTAAAGACACAAATAAAAATTTATTGAGCAAAGATGAACCTGGTTATGAGGGAATTGATAATAATAATCTTATAAAACGCCCTAATGTGTCTAATTATGAAATTAACCACCTTTTTACCAATAACAAAGAAACTTATACGAGGAAACCAATTTATAATGAAAACAGTCTATACATAACTAAACCTTCAAAATATTTAAATCAAACGACTTTAAGACCATATACTGTACGACATAGATTAGCTAAGCCAGCTATGGGCGTTGGCAAGGAATCCAAAATTAAAGAAAGCAAACAAAATAGAGGCAGAGCTAGACATCCGAATATTGTAGCGCAGATGCTAAGCACTCCTCGAGATAATTATAATCAGGAGACAAGATACACAAAAGCTCAGCATGATGGTAAAAGTAACAGGTAATCGATCTAAATGAACTGTGCTCTAGCTGTAGAATAGTACTGTCAAAAATAATTTAGGATTGAAATGTTCTATGTACTTAACACTAATGACAAAATGACGTGACATTTTAGACAAATTCTCGACATTTTAGACGGAATTGACTTTTTATTAACATCGACATTTGAACCAAGTGAATATAGCTTCGACATGATTATTTTTAATTTTTTTAGCTTGGAACCTACAGAAAGTGTTTCGCCCTCGTCATTTTCACCAAGCCCACGACCAAAAATGTTGTATAATGGATCGCAAAACTACAGCCCTGATCAATTTGATCCTTTTTATGCTATTTACGATGAAGACGGAGAACTTTATAAAGATACGGGTAAGTTGAGAAGCAGACGCAAAAGTTAATAAATTAGGACTTTATGCTAGCCCGACTGCGTATTATCTCTAACAGCATCTTGAATGTATTCACTGATCATTTCAAAACCATGTATGGAAAATTGTAAATAAATATCTTCATGCAATTTCCAACACAGGGGTAGACAGAGGTCTAGTCTACACAATTAAGTCCCTTCCACCGAAGATATTTTCGGGACAACGTGAACGAACGGGACGACGTGGTGAGCCATCGCCGTCTTTATATCCAAGCCAACGATATAATTCGTACATAAGTTTTTGAAAAACCCATTGGTACGCGCCTGCCACCTGGGGATCGAACTTGGGTTTCTCGACTCGAAATTCCGATCACCCAACCACACTACTATCGTGACTTTTTTTTTTAATTGTAAATAGTTAAACTAAAAAAAGATATTGTAAGTACGTTTGTAAGACTATTTTTAATTTTTGCTTGATTCTTTTTTGTGCATGTGTACTTATGACTTTGTCTGAAATAAAGAATTATTTTATCGTAAATTATTTGGGATAACATGACAAGTGATAAGCCTGTCGCCTAGTGTCGTATATGACGTAAATAAGTGAAAAGCCTTTGGGACTTCAATAGACTTATAGTATGCCAACCATCTCGTATATTAACACTAGACCAATAATAGGAAGATCAATGACAGACGGCAGTTTCTTCAATCAATCGCCAATCCATTTGTTAAGCGTGGTTAATAGAGCAATTTTTTGAGCATTAAGACCAACAATGAACAATCAACTTTTGACTTTTTACACATATACGGTGGCTGATGAGCTGCAGCGACAACAAATATGTGACCGACGAAACCATGAGTTGCATTGTGTCATTGGAGGCGCCTAAGGGAAAAAGTGAAAAATGCCTACAGAATATTATTAACTACCCACAAATCGAAATGCGGTAGATCGATGATGGCTAGCAGCATCTATAGTGCAAGGTGTCAGGAACGGCGATTACCTATCCGCGTACCAAATGTGACAAATATGGCAAATCCTCCTAAAATTAAAAAAGAGACCTATGTCCTGCAGTGGACTTTAATAGAAAATTCCTTAATTCCGCTTCGAAATTCCTCCAGAACGGTCATAGTCATTCTGGTCTCCTGTAGCTTTTTCTACGCTTTTCCCTAAGTTGCCTCTTACAAGACCCACAGGAAGAAAGGCGAAGGTATATTCTTACGTCGTAACCATAAATAAGGCTATCAATGAGTTAAGTTTTATGAAATTATAACAATTAAATTATTACGTAATATTTTACGTGATGGTAATTGCATTTATAGATTACGTTCAACAATATAACACTGCATCGTTACGGCCAGCTGTGCAACAGACGTACCGCGGGACACCGCCACCTTCTCGTAGACCTGTGGAAACATATACACCTAGGCCTGTGCTTGCCGATGACTATGATGATGCACTAATTCAAGGCCAGGTATAAAGTAATTAACATAAATATAATTTTTAGGGCTTGGAAATAGCTTCTAATAATGATTTAACTATTATTTACAGATAAATAATCAAAATCAATATCAATCCCCTGTTCGTCATTCTACAAGGTAAGTTTCAATATTTTTTTTTGTTTCAACTGAATTTGATTAAATTACAACCATTTTAAATAACATTTTTAGTAAGACAGATTTTTTGACGGTAACTTTCCTATGTACCTTGAAATATCCAGGGGCGAAGGTAACGATTTGGGCTATGAACATAATCCAAGCAGCGTCCGGACAACTGTATACGAAGCTACTACTTTAAGCACTACTCCATCTACAACTAGCACAAGCACAACCACGACTACCACTACACAACGCTCTACTACCGCACTCTTCACAGAAGCTATGACCCAGTCTCGATTTACGTCAAGGTACTACAAAAGATACTTGAATTGAGGTTATAAGTATACTCATTCACGCTGTTACGGTTAAATTAATTATATGATCATGTCACACTTTTCATAGTTTTATTATTTCATCAAATAAAATGTAAATAAACATTTTTCAAATATCAATGCAATCTTTAAACAAGTGACTAACACTTCTAACCTTTCATTAATTTTCTCTCTCCTATAAATTAATTAATTTTGAAATCTTTTTAAGTTTAAAAGTTGCATTTGAGTATTTAATTTTCAAGAAATCTAAAATAATTTTCACAATTCATATCATTTTGGCATCATTATACTTCTATATTATTTACTTTTAACAAATGTTCATATATTGTCAAACATACTTTTGTGGTATCTTTCTTTTATTTACTTTCACATAACACAATATCTACATTAATTGTTGACAATTTTCCTACGTCATTATAATAAAATTGTTATGACAAATGTGTTTACTAAATCGCTCAGTAAAACTAAGTAGAAATTATACTAATTATAAAGTTTTTAATTAACCAATATATGTTGTAAAAAGTTAGTTCCATGTAGTACGTCTTATTTTATTTAATTGTTCGATATTTTGGTATTATGGTAAGCTTTATAACAACTGATAATATTAGAGCTTAAATCAGATGGTTTTCTTTTGCTTTGTATTCAACAGATTATCGGCAGATGAAAATCTTGGTTCTTCCCCATCCCTTAAGTCTTTTAACGATTCCACTTCAATTCCTTCTACCCTATCGCCGATTATAAATTTCTCATCCCGTGCGAAACCCTTTCAAAAGACTGATAACTCACATAGGTTAGTAGACATTTCTCAAACGACTGAAAGATTGCCGACACGTAGACTTCCTGATTCTATGACTAGTAACAGCAGTATCTTAGAAAATAAATTTGAAATACCAAAAAAAGGTAATAAAAATACTCTACCACCAATGACAACAGGATTTTCAATAAGAAGAAATTTTAACAACACAAAAAACCCATATACATTAACAGTAATTACACGACCTCAAAACAGTGATGAAACTTCGCAAAAAGTAATTGCTTATGAAAATAAAATTTATAGAAACAATGAAGCAAAACGATTTAACTATGATACCAACAAAGAAAATATAAATTATAAAGAGCCTATTAAAACGAAAGTGGTAAAAGACAGGCTTAATAATGAAATTACTTCAAGAAAACCATTACGCGGAAGCAATAAGGCATTATATAATACAGATTTTAATGAATCAATTAAATTAAAAACTAAACATGATAGGCTCAGAAGTAGAATACGAACAACTGCAGTACCTGAAATTTCAAAGTATTATTTGAAAAATATTGTTAAACGGCCAGTGAACATTTCTTCCACCGAGGGAATAATAAACGATGTTATTGAAAATGTTGCAAATCTTAATCATCACATAAATAAATCAAATATGTTAGATGTGACACCTACGGCGAGTACTTTAAATATTAATATTGGTGACCAAGCTACAAACAACAAAAATACTGAGGTTGTACAAGAAATTCCTCAAGAAGAGTTGGTTTCTTCATATCATGATTCAGATAATTTACGAAACCCATACGTGGATGATTCAATATTTGATTATACAACTAGTTCTACATCGACTACTATGTACACAACTACAGAAAAACAGCACAATCACAAAAATAATAATAATGAACAATATTCACTTCGTGAGCCGTCTTACTATAGTTATATTGTAGACGATGAAATAATTCCTGAACGTACAACAGAAGTGTTTAATGGTAAAGTAGGAAATGTAATTAAAGCTCTTTTCAATAACTTAGTATCAAATCCAAGGAAGGTAGAAGATATTTACGTTACTACTCCTAAAGCTATATCAACTACTCCAGAAACTGTAGTTAAAATAGGTTACCGAAAAAAATTTTCAAATTATGTAGATGTTAAGCCCATCCGAACTAACATTAAATATTTACAAATTATCACAGAACCAAGTGAAAGTAGATCCCCAAGTTTTGATCCAAGCACCTTTAAAGAATCTACTCCTAACACTAACAAAGGATTATTGTTAGGTGTAGTTCCTACTGCATCATATGACATAACTACACCTTTAGTAGATATAATTTCGGAAACAACTTTAAAAATACCTGAAAGTTCTGCAGATAGCAAATTTCTTGAAGACAATGATAATGTATATGATTCAAAGTTTAAAAACATTTTAACTAGCACAACTCCAATTGAAAAGTCAAGAAAATATCAAAATATTATTAGTCAGCCGATTAATGAAAATGACTATTTAAATATTCCTACCACAGACTATATACCAGAACTGACAGAATCCACAAAACCGACAGTAATGAACGAAGAAGAAATCTTAACAACACCTGACACAGAGCAACATCATGCAATACCTGTTATAGCTGATGTGGCTTCGACAACAAGTACGACAAAATCGACTACGACTGTAAATATTGAACCAAAAGTGACGACTAAAAGCTTATCCTTTCCGACACGAGCCTCACGTGTAAATCCTGCTATAAAACTAGCCGCGGCAAACCTTGGAAGTGGGCGCAGGAGTTACCAATCGTCGACCAATTGCTCATCAGACAACAGTCTGCAAGCGAATCCAAAATGCAACGAAATCAAATACCAGAGGTACATAGCTCACCGCCCAGTAGTCAATGCAGCCTGATGATTCTTTCAATATTTTTATGATTTATGGACGGTGGAGGCTTTGTCTACTAAAGACCTCATTTTCTGCCTCGCGAAGTAACTAGCATGAGATCAAATATCCTATCAATACCATTTAATAGCACCTACGGCTAAATCCTGTCGCTTATCATACTATTTTCATTGGGGGACTAAAATTGTTTCAGTTTTTATTTCGTATTGTTGACTCCTGACGTTACCATTCCCAACTTTTGCACTTTTCATTATATACATGCTATGTATAATTATAATTTGTTAATAAGAAGTGGTCATTTCTTACATTGCTGGACAAAGTTCCTCAATGCATTTGCACCTCATTGCAACCCATTTATTAGTCATTTTAGTATAAACTGCACAATTTCACAGTCAATTTAAAATTTTCTAAATAATGAAAGTATGTAAACGCATGAAATCTTAAAAATGTGATATGAAATAAAAATATTTTTGTAAGTTTTAAAAGTAACATTTCGCTGTAACAGTATTAAGCTTTGATTAACTTAAAAATTATGAAGTATGTTATGACCTGAATGATTAATACAATATAAATCCAATGGCATTATAGAATAATAGCTTACTTCTCTAATGTCACGCAAACTAATTTAAATATGTTATAATAACAACAATTGATTGGACAATATTATTTTTCACAGACCAAGCAGTACACGTGGCCGAGGTTCAGCTCATTACTCTACATCAAGCGGTTCCGAGGCACCTCAACAACCGCAACAAACTAACAGAGGAACACCGCCAACGTTAGAATTTAATTTTGCTTAAAGTGAAAGTTATTGGGGTTATGATGGAAAACATATCCCATATATTCCACGTATTTAATTCCCAGGATGAAGGTAGCAATGAGTTTTTCAAAACTTATGTACGATTTTTATTGTTGACATGTATACTAAGGCGTCGATAGGCTCATCACCTGTCACGTTGTCTTAAAGAGGCTCCGGTTTTTGTGAAGGCGGTTTGTGAGCAAAAGTGTTAACGACAACCTACAAATATTACGGAAGAGTTGATGAATGCAGGTGGTTCCGGACCGTGTATTGATGGAAAATTTTTATAAATGAACTGCATATTTACTTGATTCATCACTATTATTATTTTGCTGATTAAAGGGGCTAGTTGTGTCGATCTAATAATTTGCAAACTCCGTGTCTTGCCGTCGGTGTTACATGAAGCGACTAAGGGAAAAGTCTTTAAAATCCTCCCCATAAATGGCAAATGATGTACTTTGAATAGTAAAAGAGGGAAAAGCACACTGGTGACGAGCTAGTCACTAAGTTGGGACGTAACTGGTACTGTCGTTCCAAGCATGACGGTTTTGGAAGCTATGCTGATGAGACAGGGTGTTAATATGTTCTGCAGTGGACTTTTACAGGCAGTTAAGGAAAAAAAACAAAAAAGTAACTAAGGTATATAGACCTACCTCAAAAATTGCTATAAAACAAAGCTCCTCAATAACCAGGCTTAGTATGGTGTCAATTGATAGCCTTGTTGCCCACTAACCCCGCCTTCGAAATTATGGGTTCAAGTCACGCTGAGGGCAAACATTTGTGTGATGAAAATGAATGTTTGTACCCCAGATGGTAGTTTATATTTATATATGAATTTTAATATTTTATCTATATATACATTTTATAAAAAATATATTATAGCAAGCAAAATGTTACCGTGTAAGAATATTGTCGTGTGGTAACGGTGTAAGAATATTGCCACTTCCTTTCTTCTCGTGGGTTTCGTAAGAGGCTACTAAGGGAAACAGCCTTGAACATCGTTATGGCAATCGATAGATGGCGGGATAACCATCTCTAAAAATATCAGGCCAAAATAATACGACCGAAGGTGGGCAGCAGCGTCTGAGGTGCGAGGTGTCACATACTTAGATCGCCAATCCGCTTTCCAAGCGTGGCGATTATGGCAAATCCTCCCTATGGGAGAGGCCTATTTCCTGTAGTGGTGTAACAAGACTATGACTTATAGGTCTCTATGTATATGTGTATGTATGTATACAAAATGTTGGCTTTCGAGCTGTTGCTCTGAGCTTTATTTAAAAAAAATCTTATATACTGTAAGATATATTTGGCTTTTCTGCGAATTAAAACGATCAACTATTTTTTAAATTTTATAATTTAATAATCGTAACAAAATTTCTAAGCAGTCGCAGTCGCCCAACATTGAAACCCTCGACAGCTATAGTGTCAGAAACTAAGTTTGTGGATATATATGCGCATCCTCCGCGGCGACCAGCACCGGTTTATCCACAACCTACTCCGGACAAAACCGCAGCGAAATGCAGAAAAGATGTTTGTCTTCTACCTGATTGCTTCTGTGGTGGCAAAGATATTCCTGGTATGTGATACATAACATTTGATGCTACTGTTGCTAGTCAACTTAATCCTACTGTCCCGATAATAGCAAAAATGTGAAGTTTGTATGTTTGTTGTATGCTTATTACTCAATTACCCTTAATAATAAATTAGGTATACAGGTAGTTTATAAGCTGGTTTAACATGTAGGATACTTTTGTCTCGAGAAGATAAATCAATTATTGTGGGAAAGAACTGAAAAACTATTAATAAAAATAATTACATCTTTTGGATATTTGTTATTGTCACATGGTAGGCAGAAATGATCACACTTTGACGGAGATAACATACATCAATTTGAGGTGGTGAAGTTGTATCATAGACCATCTGCCTATCTTAGACAATAAGGTGACTTGGTTAACCGAAGAAAATTCGAATAACTTTAATCTTCTTCGATTTAAGTTTAAATCCCAAACCATGGGCTACAGTAGCCGTATATTCTAGTCAAAACCCATAACAAAAAACTTAGGAATTGAAAGTCGATTTTGCCTTAATTAAGACTTGAAGCATATCAAAAGGCAGTGATAAAGAGAAGAAAGTAATAGTTGATCCTTCTGCAACTGTTGATGTAGCGCAATAATATATAAAGAAGGTTGCTGTAGGGTTGTCAATCAAAAGTGTAAACGTTCTAGTTTCCACAAAAAACACCCAACTAAATCGCACTTTAATCTATAAAAGATAATGTTTGTGTGTGTATGAAGAAATTACAAATTTACTTTGGAAAGAGTCGACATATGTAGGCATACTGAAACGTACTTGTACTAAAATGTACTTGCCTCTCTGGAACGTCCTTATACGACACCTGTAGGATGAAACATGATCCAGGTTTAAACATGCTAAATGTGGTTATAATTAAATGTATAAAATAATAGAAAATATTAAATAAATTTGCTACTTTAGGAAATCTTCCTGTCCACGAAGTGCCACAAATGGTACTAATCACTTTCGACGACGCTGTGAATGATTTGAATAAAATGTACTATGAAGAGTTTTTCGAAAATGGAAGGGTTAATCCGAATGGCTGTCCAATAACTTCTACATTCTATGTATCCCATGAGTGGACAGACTATAGTCAAGTACAAAATCTGTATGCAGATGGCCACGAATTTGCTTCACACACAATATCGTAAGTTTACGGGATCAAAATCGGCTTCCATCTGCATTGGATCTTCTTTATGTATTCAATATATTACATATATAACTAAAACCGAATATGAGACAATAATGTCCATACACGTTATTTATTTACTACAAACTAAACATGTTCTTCTTCCAGAAATAAACTAACTATATATTCTTGGCCATCTATTTAAAACATTAGATAAGAATATTTATAGATATGTTTCTTGTTTTTTAATAATTTTATTAACCAGATTTTATTTCTCTTTTCCTTCCTATAAACCTAATATATTCTTCCTCTTCCTGGCACTATTGGTAACATAACCACATGCACGATCACTACCTATATCCGCGGCGAAACAGGTGACTTACCGGTGGAGACTGTGCCTCAAATCGTTCTCCTGACTTTCGATGATTCTGTCAATGACCTTAACAAAGTTCTGTACTCGGACCTATTCGAAAAAGGTCGTGTAAATCCAAATGGTTGCCCAATTACGGCTACGTTTTATGTGTCGCACGAATGGACCGATTACAGTCAAGTACAGAATCTTTATGCTGCAGGACATGAGATGGCTTCGCATACAATTTCGTAAGTTTTTATGTACAAACCAACTTCTGAACACATATTGGAATAAAAAATTTAATTTTTTTAATTAAATCACCATTATATTTTAAGTTATTACAAATTTTGCACCTTATTATCTATCGTAAAAAAACTTTTCTGGTTTTCTTTTTCTGACATTTACTATATTTTTATATTTTCATTAGCTAACAATTTTTATATTTATTTAAATCTTTATTAACTCAACTAACACTTAAATAAATTCGTATATTTCTAATTTCAGGCACAGTTTTGGAGAGCAATTCTCCCAAAAGAAATGGAATAGAGAAGTAGGTGGTCAAAGGGAAATATTGGCGGCTTATGGGGGTGTTAAATTAGAAGATGTCCGAGGCATGCGGGCACCTTTCCTATCTGTTGGTGGCAATAAGATGTTTAAGATGTTATATGATTCCAACTTCACTTATGACTCTTCGTTGCCTGTATATGAAAATAGACCTCCAAGCTGGCCATATACATTTGACTACAAATTATTCCACGACTGCATGATTCCACCTTGTCCTACAAAATCATATCCAGGTGTTTTTTACAATGATATAAATAATTTAAGCTTTTTCTAGTCTTTTAGACGTCAGACACACGTTTCATCGAATTAAAATGAAAACGCGATTGGTACCTATGGATGGCGAAATAACCATATTAAAAAATACTAAACCAAAATTGAGCAGGACCGGTGACTCCTCCTCCTTCAGTCGTACTCCTCATGTCTGAGGGTCGTGACCACCACCGTCCAGACCGGTGACAGGCAGTACTATAGTTACCATGCGTGGCGATTATATTTGTTATATTTTATTATATTTATTATATTTGTGGTGTGGATGATATTTGTTAATCTTATAACATTATGAATGAATAGTGTCGATACATAATATGATATATTTAAGAAACATAAGTACCGTGTATAAACGGCTTAAGAATATTGCCACTTCTTCTTCTCCCTGAGGATGTCGTAAGAGGCGACTAAGGGAAACAGCTTTGAATATCGTTATGGCAACCGATAGATAGCGTGATAACCATCTCCAAAAATATCAGACCAAAATAATCAGACCGAAAATGGGCAGCAGCGTCTGAGGTGCGAATGTTCTGGTACTGCGATCACCAATCTGCTAGCCAGGCGTGGCGATTATGGCAAATCCTACCTATGGGAGAGGCCTATGTCCTACAGTGGACTTTAACAGGCCGTTATGTATGGATGTTATGTAAAAAACATTAAGCCGTATATGTTACATTCATATCAGAGCTTATAATTTTTTTTAAATTTTGGTTTTTATCAGTATAACTTTTTGTTCTAAGGTAAGACTAAGATTTTTAATTACCTTTATTTTTACCTTTATTGCCTTTTTATTACCTTTATTGATCTTTTTTAAAAGGTCATCATTATTTAAGTCTTAATTAAAAGATAGTCTTCTTATATCCAAGGAAAAAGATGATAGGTAGACATACAATATTTCATATTAAAATATCGATAATATTTCAGGTGTCTGGGAAGTTCCTATGGTAATGTGGCAAGACTTGAATGGTGGTCGTTGCTCTATGGGTGACGCATGTGCAAATCCACCAGAATCCGAAGGCGTTTATAAAATGCTTTTAAAGAATTTTGACAGGCATTATACAACTAACAGGTAAAAATAACTAGAAAAAATGTTTTTATTTTCGTTTTCACTTATATATCTTCACGCAATTCCCAATACGGGGGTAGACATAGATCCAGACAATTAAGTCCTTTCGACTTATCTTTCACCGAAAATATTTTTTATGACAACGTGACTGTTGCCGTCTTTAAATCGTACAAAAGTATTTAAAAAAAATCATTGGCACGAGCCTACCACCCGAGGTTCGAACTCGGATCTCATGCCTCGAATTCCGATTACCAAACCACTCGACTATAGTTACTTATAATCGTTTTTACTTTTGTTTGATAAAGTAATAAATTTTACTTCAAAAATAAATTTTTCAGAGCACCCTTTGGTTTATTTTATCATGCGGCATGGTTTACACAGCCACATCACAAAGAAGGTTTTATCATGTTCCTGGATTATATCAACAAAATGAAGGACGTGTGGATAGTAACCAATTGGCAAGCGTTGCAGTGGGTCCGTGATCCAACTCCTATATCAAGGCTTAACAACTTCCAGCCTTTCCAGTGCAATTATCAGGTAATAGTTTTAAATAATGTGTGAAGAAAAACGTGTAAATCTTACTATTTTATTTCATGTTATAAATTCGAAAGATTTGACAGATCGGTGGATGTTTTTTTACCCCATCACAACAGAACAGCCATACGGATCTGGATAAAACTTGGTCCACACATAGATTATAACCTGGAATATGCGTATAGGCTACTTTTATTCCGGAAAAATGCAAATAATAATAATAATAAATGTTTTAGGTTTATTCTTTACAGATTTCTGTAGTCAACTAATGTTTATAAATTATAAGATGATATTAAAATGCAAAAAGTACTCAATTTTGACTTTATATCTCTGTCAGATTTACCTAACTCTCCAGTTTAAAATGTTCTGTTTTCCAGGATCGTCCGAAAAAATGCAACAACCCTAAAGTGTGCAATCTTTGGCACAAATCTGGAGTCAGATATATGAGAACGTGTCAGCCTTGTCCCGAAATCTACCCATGGACTGGTAAAACTGGTATTAAATCATCACGTATCGACAACGACATCGAAGACTAATCACATCTAGTGTCCTAATAGAAGAAATCGTATTCGTCCTTAGCAATGATTATTAAATGAAATAGTTATAAGCCAACGAGGCAAGGACCGTTCTTTTTGTAAATTATTTCAAAGTGGAAATTGTTTATCACCAGCTACAGAGTGCCATTTTAATATCTTTGGTCGCCAAAAGTTTGTAATATTAAACAATTTCATTGTACTTTGTTGAAAGATGTGATTCCAATTTGTAATAGTCGTGCTATGTATGTATTGGAAACTGTGATATTTTGTGTTTTCAATATTTTTTTAAATACCACCAATAAATTCTATAAAAATAAGCGATTCATAAGACAATGGTTGCGGCATCACTTTATTTTTCATTTCTCTTTCAAATAATCAAGTAAAATGTTGTATAATATAAATTTTTCTTTGTTATATAAACTCGATATCCGAATATTCATATAAAAGCCATATTAAAATTTAGAAATTATTTTTCCAATCTTGCCAGCTTTGTGGTTGACACTGCCTTTTTTTAAATAAATGTAAATATAGTATTAGTTATATTTAGTAATAAAATAGTTTTATACCCAGACCACAACGAGTTATTGTATTGCTAGGTCCAGTAACTATCCTACAAAATTTAGCATTGCGTAGACGTCTGTCCACATCGCGATATTGATGTAGCACATGTCTATGCGACAGCTTAAATTACCCATATGACATTATATGTATGTATAAAGCTGTTACCTATCAATGAATTTATTAATTTTGAAATATGATCATCTAAGTATGTAAATCCTATTAAATATTTAATTATAGTTTGGCTTTCAATTGTTACTGAAGTGAATAAAACGCTTGCTACGAATCTATTTAAAAATTAGATCTTTATTTGATATTTATAAGAACTATTATTGTAAATATAGGTTTAATATTTAAAATTGACAATTTCTATTTTTACACTAAGGATCTGATTGGATGTTTTAAATATACTCGGCTATTTTAAATCGGACGTGACATTTGTATTGGATCATGGTTTGGCGGAGTATGGATAACTACTAGTAATAGCAACATTATATTTTTCATGACAGTTTTGTGATCCACGCTGATTAATAAATGCTATAAATTATTTTGTGTTTTTCAATTATTCCTAAAAGAGGGGTTCGGTAAAAAATTAATTTACAGATACATTGCAGAACGTAGGCGAATCCCATAAGAACGCTTGGTTCTTAAATAGAGAGCACTAATCGCACTACTATATTAATTACAACAAACTTACCTGTATATATGGTTTGAACATTATAATAAAGTTTAAAAAAATTTATCTTTTAATAAATTGTAAACTAGGCGTTGCTTCATAGAATTTTATGACATCTTAGAACAAAAAAGGCAAGGTGGGATAATACACACGTAATCCTGAGAAATCGCCTTCTAATTTTGTTCGCGTCGAATGTAACTCATAGTCGAAAAAAAACCGACACCGATACAACCAAACTTCACGTACACGTATTTGATATGATTTATTCGGTTTTCTAATGTTTAAGTTGATATCAATAGAGACAAAACTCTAAAGTAAAATATTTTTGACGAGTAATTAAAAATAAACTCAGATAAATATCTCTACGTATATGTGTAAACGTATATACATCACTCGATTGCGACTATTCCTATTCAGCGAATATTTATTTATGTCAAAGCCAAATTTGAAGCACCAAAAATTAATTAACTTTTGTAAAAAACTATGGTACTAAAAACAAATTTCAAAAACAAATTGAAAGTTTTTATGTTTATAGGAATATTAGTATATATTTATTACGAAATGTGTATAATTACACGAAGAAATGAATTAGTGTGTCAGTAATATTTAAACGTAATAAAGTTATATATCTATAAAATATTTTATGTTTCTATCTTTGCCCTTCACGGTTCGTAAGTAATTCCTACTCATGATTGCACGATGGAGTTGATGTAATAAAAAATTTAATTTCAATCATAACACCTGACTGCTAATATTTCATGTATCAAGGTCTACGGTAAAAAGGCCGAACAAAATCAAAATATATAAGGTTTCGTGTCAGACTATTCGTAAGAAATATCTCCTGATACTCTCGCACAATGTGGAGCACACATTTTATCTATATGAGTTTAAATTTCATTTCCCGTGTAGTTTTCTGTAAAGAGATAGAATTTAATGCTTCCCAATTTTCGGAGAAACTGAATGATCTGAAAAGTTATGATGTAATCTCTAAGAAGAACTTTCTAAAAACTGAGAATATGGATAAAAAACTTAAGCAAAATAATGATGTAACATGGAGATATTTTTTTGAACAGGAATCGTTTGCAGATATAAATAAGACAACCAATAAAAATCCAAGAAAGAGAATTGTTGATCCTGTGTTTCATGGATATCCCAAAACTAAGGAAGAACTTTGGCACGAACATTTTATTAATGAAAGAAATACATATGACCAAAATCCTTCTGTTATAAGACTTCTCCATAACATTTCACAATTGTATTTAAACGAATGTACACCAGTTCTACTTTACGAGAGTCAAATAAAATCAAGAGAAAGTTACCTTTTCCAAATATTGCTGAGAGATTTCCCGGTCCCTTTTATTCATGGAGTTATTAGGGATGACGATTTATTAGAACAACCAAATCTTCTGAAATTTAGTAAAGAGTGCTTACATTTCATTGTTTTCTTAACAGATTTAAAAAAAATTGCCAAAGTTTTAGGAAAACAGACGGAAAGTAAAGTTATAATTGTAGCGAGATCATCGCAATGGGCTGTGCAAGAGTTTCTGGCATCACCGCTGTCAAGAATGTATCTTAATTTATTAATAATTGGACACAGCTTTACAGAAGATGATAGTAATTTTGTTAGTATTGAATTGCATTGTCTTCTGCTTGCGGCATATTTTTTATCTTCCTCAGTCTTTTAACCAAATTATTTAGTTTACTAATTTGCCTATAGTTAGTTTGCATATAGTTTGCCGAGTGGTAGGGTGGAATTCGAGTCATCAAAGGTTGCACTAATGTGTTTTTTCAAAAATTATGTACGATTTATATCCTTGGTTTGAACATAATGACGGCGACGGGCTCACCACCCGTCACGTTGTCCCAAAAAATGTCTTCGGGGGAAGGTGGGTCGAAAATACTTAATTGTCGAGAGCTCTGTCTACCCCTGTATTGGGAATAGCGTGAATATATTATTATTATATTATTATTATGTAGTTTAAGTGGTAGGTATCGACATGATCACCAACGCTCACGAGCAGCACGTACATTGTAGGTATTTTAGGAATGAATACGTTTTGCTCTTGTAGGTTTTAGTCGTATCTTCACGCCATTCCCAGACATTCAGACAGAAGTCTACGTGCCAGCCACCTGGGGATAGAACTCAGCTCTCTTGACTCCAAATGATCACCCAGACACTCTTATCTTTAATTGAGTTTGTTTCCAGGAATCACCATACATATTATATACACATAAATTGTATATAGATGGATTGGGTGGTAGCAAATCCGCGGTGTTAAATTCTTGGTCCCATGGTAAATTCTCTCGACATATGAATTTATTTCCTCACAAAATAACTGGTGGTTATGCCGGTCACCGATTTATTGTTGCAGCAGCTCATCAGCCACCATTTGTATTCAAAAGGCAAGTTATTATCCCATTTTAGTTTAAGTGTAGTTCCCCGTTGGTCCATTTAGTCCTCTTTTAGGAAAAAAAAAGCTATATTGACTTCGCGTAAAACTTAAAAATACCGAAATAAAGTTGTTATTGAAAAAATTATTTCGCAACCCTCCGCATGCAAATATAAAAAGGTATATGTTACCTGGTCCGAAGAGAAGAAGAGCACCACCTTCCCTCCCACAGATGCATGCACTAATTCCACTGTACGAGTAGACTCTACGATGAGCGACCGCAGAGTCAAACTGACTCTGCGGTCGCTCATCGTAGAGTCTACTTGCTTGAGAATGCCTTGTTTTGAGGCGAAACACGTGTCGCGTTTTCGGTGGTGGTATATGTTACCTGGTTTGAGTGTAGTGGTGGTGGTGGTGGTGCATACAGTGGAATTAGTGCATGCATCTGTGGGAGGGAGGGTGGTGCTCTTCTTCTCTTCGGACCAGGTAACATATACCTTTTTATATTTGCATGCGGAGGGTTGCGAAGTAATTTTTTTAATAACAACTTTACAATGAATTTCCGCAAAGTAACGCCTGAGTCAATTAAATACCGAAATAACTATTAAAAAATAATGAAACTTTTTTTTGTAATCGTACAGGTTTTTCTTGATCTAGTTACTAGATCAAGATCAATCAACGTTTATCATGCTACGTGAGTATTATAGTTTTAAAGGCTTATCCCATTTTTAATGGGTTAAAGGCAGATAAGTTTTTCTAAGTTGGGTTACAAAATATTTTTTTTTGTATCAATAGCCAATTTGGAATTGTTTGTAGCAATAAAGTTAAAGCTAAAGTAAGGTGCCATAAATGTTTTTCTCTGCATTACAGAAGTTAATTGAATACATTTAATATTATTGTTTATAAAAACAGGCATATTTAGCTTATCGTCTTCCTATTACGAAAACACAGGGATTTCAAATATCGAATTGACGATGCATTTGATTGTTTAAAATATTAATAATTAGATAGTCAATATCGAAATAACAGAAATTTAAAACAAATGAAATTTTGGCACATCTAGAACATGAAACAGCAGGGTTTAGATGGAGTTATCGACTTACCTAATAAATATTATCGATGTAGGAGCTAAGTCAATGATTTAAAGTAGATCTTGCAGGTAGATCAAGAGATAGTAAGATAAGAACATTTTTCTTTTCTATGTTTGTAAACACTTCCGTAAATTTAAATTATTTAGTACTTAGTAGTATAAAATTGAACAGTTTACCATATTGCAATCTTTTTACGTACCCTCTTTGCGCCATCGAGTAGGTACTCACTATAAAATCAGAGTTGCGGTAAATGCCGCAACAATATTCTGTACCATTTTATTTGACACGACCCGAGTCATGGTTATTGTTAGCCGATTGAGGCTTTCATTTAATTTCTTTTTACATTTCTGTATATTAATACTAAATAAACTTTGTGTTTGTGTTACTGAATAATTCAATGATTAATTTTTTATACCTTAAATGACGTGGAATCCTCAGGATAAGGACAGACGGTGACGGTGGAAATCCTAAAATTATTTGGGATGGAATCGAGATTAGACTACTCAATTTACTAGCTGAAAGAAATAATTTCTCTATAGAAATTGTCGAACCTCGAGATTTTCATTTAGGGTAAGTAATTGATTGTAAAGCGATTCGTTTATATGGAATGGAATTGTTTTAAATGTTTAATGTCTCAGCTTGTATAGCCCTGGTGATGCGGTTGCTAGAGAAGTCATTATGGGTAGAGCGGATATCGCAGCAGCTGGAATATATATCACAAGCGATAGGATTAATGAAATGGATTTAAGTTTTCCACATACTCAAGATTGTGCTGTTTTTATAACTCTAATGTCTACCGCTCTGCCTAGGTATTGTTAATAAGGGTACTTATAGTGCAACTTCAAAATTTTCTATAGGAATTAAGAAGATTAAATACGATTTTTTTTATTTTAGATATCGAGCGATTTTGGGACCATTTCACTGGCATGTTTGGGTGGCGCTTACATTTACTTACCTTATTGGTATATTTCCGTTAGCTTTTTCAGATAAACATACTTTAGGGCATTTGTTACATAATTCAGGTGAAGTAGAGAATATGTTTTGGTACGTCTTCGGTACGTTTACGAATTGTTTCACTTTTGTTGGAAAAAACTCATGGAGTAAAACCACCAAGATTACGACGAGAATACTCATAGGTATATTCATATATAAATTTTTATGTTTTTAACAGTTTTTTTCCCATTTACTTAATATATTTCTTTAAGGTTGGTACTGGTTGTTTACAATTATAATAACGAGTTGCTATACAGGATCGATCATAGCATTTGTTACCTTACCAGTGTTTCCTGAGACTGTTGATAACATTAAGCAACTACTAGCGGGATTTTTCAGAGTAGGAACTTTAGGTAAATATGATTAGGTCTTGTGTTTCAAAGCTGCTACATATGTCATATTACGATTCTTTTTTTCAGACCGTGGTGGTTGGGAAAAATGGTTTTTAAATTCTTCAGATCCCGATACAAATCGACTTTTGAAAAAAATGGAGTTTGTAGTAAATGTAGAAGCGGGTATAAGTAATACAACAAAAGCTTTTTTCTGGCCTTATGCGTTTTTGGGATCTCGGGCCGAGCTTGAATATATTGTTCAGTCTAATTTTACAGCGACCAAGTATGAACATAAATTTATTTGTAAAAATACAAAAGAGGATACCTACTAAGTTCCTTTATTTCTCCTGTACCAGAGGAACGTGAAGCTCCTGTTCCTGAGGTGCCAGAGGCTTCGTAGGTATCCTCTTGCTTTTTTAATGATATGATAGTATTGTAGGCAGATACTATTCAGTATTATTATAAGTTATATAGATAAAACATTATAATAGAAAAGTAATAGGAATATAATATAGTAGAATAGTTTTTATCTTAACACAATTTCTCATACTGAGGTAGGCAGAGGTCTAGACAACTTTTCACTTTTTTTAGTCACTTTTCGTCGTTAGCTGGGATGCTAAATGGCGATAGGCTCACCATCTGTCAAGATGTCACTAATAAGCTTCGGTGAAAAGTAAGTTGAAAGGACTTAATGGTATAGACCTCTGTATAACCCTGTAAGGGAAATTCCGGAAGATAAAAAAAAGTAGAAAATGAAAATTGAGAAGAAGAAATTTTATAATTACGGAGATTTGTAATCTTCTTCAAATGGAAAAGTCACGATAGTCGAGTGGTTGGGTGGTCGGATTTTCGAGTCAAGAGACCCGAGTTTGATCCCCAGGTGACAGGTACGTACCAATGGGTTTTTTAAAAACTTTGTACGAACTATACCGTGGGCTTGGACATAAAGACGACAACGGGCTCACCTGTCACGTTGTCCCGAAATTATCCTCGGTGGAAGGTAGAAGCTAGACCTCTGTCTACCCATATATAGGGAATTTCGTGAAGATATTTCAAATGGAGAGTTCACGATAGCCTAGTAGCTGGGTTCGGAGTCAAGAGACCCGAGTTCGACCCAATGTTTATTATTCAATACAAATTAACCAAACATTTTTAAAGATTATATCGTTGGATTGGACATAAAGACGGCGCCGAGCCACCTGTCACGTTTTCCTAAAAAAATTCATCGGTGGAAGGTGGGTTGGAAGTACTTTATTGTCTAGACTTCTGAATCCCCGCGAATTTCTTTGATTGAATTTGTTTGCTCGTCTCTCATCAGGGCTTGTAGCTGGTTACCGCCAGGTTAAAATTTAGGTACTTTGTCAGGTAATCCAATAAAATCATAAATTTCCTGCGTCTTGTCTTAAAAGCCAAAGGCCTTATAGTTATTGTATATGAGGATTCCATGATTTTAATCCGATTACAAAGACATGACTTCGTGTTCTTATTTACACCCATCAAAAGTTCAATCCTGAACATAGGCCTTCCCAAACTTTGTCGCAAAAAACTCCGTAATATTTTGTGAGTCGTCTGTCCATCTAACAGGGGGAAGTCCTACACTTCGTTTGCCTGAACAAGGTTGCCACTCTAGATCCTTAAATAATAAGACATTACTATAATTGAAAGACATATTAACAACTACATACTTTTATTTTTATTTTTTTTAGATCTAAACGCTCTGTACTACACATTTCAAATGAATGTTTTGTACCATTTGGAGTGGCGTTGGGTTTTCCGCGTAATTCAGTATATTATGAGAAATTAAGTGGAGAAGTACGAAGAATATTGCAAAGTGGAATTGTTTACAAGCTTTTAGATGAAGTGCGCTGGGAAATTCAACGAAGTGCTGTTGGCAGGCTTTCGGTATTTTTAAAGCAAAATTATGATGATGTATTAGTTACGCTAAATAACACTTTTAGTATTTTTGTTTATCACTCCCACTATTTAGATTATTTCATCATCGACGGCTGTCGAAGGCCGGCCCCGATCTTGTGACGTCATGTTTCGCAGTCCACACCCCTTACCATTAGGCTGTTGTTGCTTTTAAGTTATTTTAATTTAAGAGTATATTTTGCTACAAATAAAAGGCAGGACCAGGATATTGAAGTAACAGTGCCCTGTCTACATACATAGGTACTTACATAAGTTTCCGAAAGCTCATTGGTACCAATTCTCCACGTCTTTATTTATGTAGAAAGAGGTATATAGCTATCTGCTGGACTCACTGAAAACCAGCACTGTGGCAAAAATGTCGAGGCATTATTCTGAGGGTGATCCATGTTCCTTGCGATGCTTTGACGGAATAGAACAGAGGTATATAAAACATATTAGGTACTTAGTTGCACCTAATTAATGGTCAGCTTTATTGTAGGCTTCTATTTTTAGGGATAATTTTCGATTGTCAATACGTTATGTCAATCCAACATAACCCGTTTGGTGGTGTCTGGGAGGCAGAAACGTATCATAAAACATTTTCTTCCTCCTTACACTCCTCCTTTCTCTCCTCCACTATCAGATGACAGTAGTCGTTATTTTTAAGGATTTACAATCGCATATTACGTCAACCACAAAAAAGACAAATCTTTTTCTCCTTGCTCTACACTAACTCTATTCGAATAAAATACTACGTTAGTTTTACAATGATATACGTTGTACCACCGGCTTAAGTAAATCTGCCATCCTGTCTCATCCCATGGGTGTCGTAAAAGTCGACAGAGGAACCTTAAAATGACAGGAGATGAGTAGCAGCATCTTTCTGTATACCATCAGAAAAACAAAAAAACTGCGGTTGCCAATACGCTCGCCAAGTATTGCAACTATGGCAAAACCCTCTTTGAAGAGCACACAAAAATGGCCCCTAGTACCCGGCGGTTCCGCTAGTCCTGGCCAAGGTGGCGGCCGTAGTAACGGCGGGACAGGAGGTGCGAAGAATCTCCGAACGAAATCACGCTGCCGACCCCGACGACTGGACCTGGCAACATATACGCACGTTCAGTGAAGACCGACGAGAACATTTTGGAGGTAGAAGAAGAGGTGAGCAGGCTACACTGGATCATTATAGGGTTGTCTGAAGTTGTCTTAAGATAGGGAGATGACTCGATGATCCTCAGTTCCGGTATCTCACTCTACCACCGGTAAAGCGACCATCTGTCCCAAGGAGGTGTTGGGTTTAACAACAGGTCTCTTATCAATAACGTGGTGAAAATCGAGAGTATGTCGAGTAAGGTTGCGTACCTTATACTCAGATAACCAAGCGGTATTCGCTAAGGGTAAAATAGGTCTACGGACCAACGTCGACACATACCGATGAAGAAGTGGAAGCAATGTATGAGGATATCTCACGAGACATGCATTGCTCTAAAACCCACTAAACGGTGTTAATAACTAAGGGGACTTTTAAGAAAAACTAGGCACGAAAAAAGGCGAAGAGTTGATTGTGGGAAATTTTGGAGTAGGGCACCGTAACTCAAGGGGCTAACAGCTGGCCGACTTTATGAAGAAGGAAGGACTCTTTATGTTGAACTCCCTTTTCCAGAAGAAGCCCCACAGAAAGTGGACTGGGATGAGTCCGGATGGTTGCATTAAGAATGAGAATGACTTCATCATGACGACCAGGCGGAAGCTGTTCAGTGATATTTCTGTCATCAATGAGGTGAATACCGGCAGTGATCATCGAATGGTAACACTGAACCTTAATATTAAGCTCGAGAGGTCTCGTCTGATGAGGTCCACATCCGTCCATCACGTGTCCTTATTCAAAATCCCGAAAGCTTTCAGCTCGAATTGCGAAATCGCTTTGAGTGTCTAGATGATTGCGCTACACTGGGCAACACAAATAGCAGGCTAGTGGAAACTGTCCATGCTGTAGGAGCAAAATTCTACAGGATCCGCCGCACTACAAAACCACAAAAGCTCTTTGATCTCACTCTTGTACTTATGGAAGCTATGCGCAAAATGAGGCTGCAGTCTACAACAGATGCGTCAGCATATCTTCACGCAATTCCCAATACAGGGGTAGACAGAGACGTGTCGTGTTGAATTTGCGTATGTCTCGCAGCGAAGCGATAGAGCGAAACCAGGGCTCCAATGTATTCGCCAAAGATCTGTCAATCGGAAAGAGCCAACTGACTAGTTTGAAGACCGAAACTGGAGCATATATTTCTGCAAGGGTAGAGATTTTGAGTGAAATCGAGAGATTTTATGGCTGCTGTACACATAGTCGCTGAAACCACACTCTAGTGTGAGTAGTAACCCAAGAGCCGAGCTTAACCAACACTACTCCGATGACATCCCGGACGTTAGTCTGAGCCAGTCGAGATCAGGATGGCTCTCAAACAGTTTAAAAAAGGCAAGGCGCCGTGTGAAGACGGAACTACGGCGGAGCTTCTGAAAGCGGATGGAACACCGGTACTTGTAGTCTTTCAGAAGCTTTTCAATTCCGTCATCTGTGGCGGCGCTACGCCGAATGCATGGAGTAGAAGCGTTGTTGTCCTGTTCTTCAAGAAAGGGGATAACTGCCTATTGAAGAGCTATAGGCCTAAAGTGTTTCTAAGCTGCCATTATGTACTGTTTTCGAGAGTCATCACGAATCGTCGTACAAAAGATGCAAGAGTACAATCTACCATTGTGTCTGGCGTAAGTAGACTATGAGAAAGCCTTCATTCAGTCGAAATTTGGGCTTCAGTCTCTTCAGTGTTGCGCGTGCACTGCGTGCGCGCTATGGTGCTATGGAAAGGGCTATGTTCGGTGTTTCTCCGCGTGATAGAATCCGTAACGAATACATCCACAGTAGAACCAGGGTAACCGACATAGCTGTAAGGATCAGCACGTTAAAGTGGCAATGGGCCGGCCACATAGCTCCTAGAACTGACAACCGTTGAGAAAGAAAGGATCTCAAGTGGCAACTTCGTATAGGCAAACGTAGTGTTGGACAACCCCCACGAGATGGAGCGAAGACTTCCAAAATATTGCGGGAAGTCGATGGATGCAGGTGGCTGAGGACCGTTCACTGTGGAAAGTTTTAGGGGAGGCCTATGTTCAGCAGAGGACTCTTGATAGGCTGTAAAGAAGAAGAAGAAGATATACATTATTATATATGGAATAAATATAAGAGTTTTTATATTTTTTAATTTATTTAGTTATATAATATTTTAAGGTTGCAAAAGAGTCTCATAAAGTTACTTCAGTTGAAGAAAAAGGGCTAACGTTAGAGGATACTCAAGGCATGTTCCTTCTCTTAGGAGCTGGATTTCTTATTGCAGCAGGGGCATTAGTAAGTGAATGGATGGGAGGTTGTTCAAAAAAATGTTGTACTAAGCGATCAGGTCAGACAAATGCCATTTACAATTCAAAAGAAAATTTAACGTCAAATCCAATACATTCATCCAATGAAACAATGAGTGGTAGCAGAAGATCACATTACAATACAAGTGCTGGATCTCGGGATACGTTAGACGGCCAAGACATTAACTTTTTGGATGAAAGTATGTTTATCGATAATAAATATAATATGTTGGAATCTGGTTCGAAATCTAGTTTTGTGGATTTGGATAGAGAAGTTAAAGAAATTTTTATAAGAGATCAACAACGAAGGAATGTCCAGCTCGAAGTACAAGTATCAGTAGAGAATAAATTAGAAGATAGAAATTTAGTTAACGCATTCGGAGAATATGTAACTACAAATAACTAAACTTATGCAGCACGCGAGCTACTAACATAAAAGATCTTCACTAAAGAGTAGATCTATCAGTTGGCCGGCTTGATTCCAAATCTCTTTTCGGTTTAGAACTGATGACGAAGATGGATCAAAAAGTAGTGAGAACGAGATAGTATATAATGACTATTAATAACTTAATAATTTATTTTTCTACATAGTCACCGAGTCTCTACACATCGAGTCCAGCGCTTTTCCAAGACTTCAACCCCTTCTAAAAAAAAGTTTGCCTTGGTTCTGCAAAAAGCTGATTCTGCAAAGATCTGCTTAATAAGGGGGGTGGTCAACCAATTTCAAGCCAGCTTGCTGAATGACAGACATCGCAACTGCCAACCAGTGCGCGAGTGCGTTGTCGTGATGACACAGCACGCCTCTTCGAAGTTTCCTTCTCCTTTTCTTTTTGATGGCTTTTCTGAACTTGGGAATTAAAGCTGCGTAATATTGGCCTGTAATAGTGGTTCTACGCTCCATGTAATCAATCAACAATATCCCTTCTGAGTTCCAAAATATTGAGGCCATAACCTTGCCAGCCTATGCCATGGATGATGGCCGTTTCCATTGCGAAAATAGATCCATATTTCGCGAAACGAAACAAAAAGCTTTCAGAATCTTCTTGAAACTTGTCCAACAATACCTTTCGAAATGTCAAGTCGATTTTGTTTCTGACTGTCGGTTAACATACTCGGCACCCATCTTGCGGAGAAGTTTCTCATATTCAAATATGGATTATTGAAACGATCTTTGATACGATAATACTTTCAAATGAATTGCCCATTTCTTGAACTAAGTATCGGATGTTATCTCTTCGATCGCTCAATACAATTTTCTCGACTTTGGCAACAATTATATTGGGTGACTGATGTCGAAGGACGGCCGCAACGATGTTCGTCATCCGTGCTCGTTTTCCCTACTCGAAATCCACCTCGCGACAGTGGAATACGGCGGAGCAGACTCTCCTAATATTGCCCCCAAATCGCAAAGAATCTCTTGCGTCGTTAACTTTTAAACAGAGGTAACAACGGCCGGCACCTCCTTACCAAGGATTATGTCGTTCTCAATACTTTTAAATCCCTCCTCCTAATGATGTACCGACATCGTAAAAAAATTACTCTGTCTTCGAAATATTCGAAGGCAGAGTAATTCTTTTAAAGAACCAAATTTAACTGAGCTTCAGTTTGACAAACGATGTATCAACTCTATGCACTCTCAACTGCGAAAATTCTTTATAAACAAACTCTGATATAAAAAAAATAAACTGAGCTACTGATATAAAAAAATTACATTGGTGGTAAAGGACCTTATTGTCTGGGCCTCTGTGTACCCCAGTATTGGAAATGACGTGAAGACATTGAGCCAACAATTTTAAGAATCTCTTTTTACTTCAGTGATGCACTTTGGGTACTGTTAGCAGTTACTAATTAGTTATCTTTCTTTCTTCATAGGACTGTTAAGAAAACTTTATAATAAATGTACCTATATCTGTGAAATAAAGTAATTGTTAAATACTACGTTTATTAACTAACATACAACGCACATAGTGATATTGAATCAGTTATGTGAATAAAGAATATAGTATAGATTAATTAAATAAGTATAATTTATAAAATAATAAGGATATTGTATAGCCATTGATGTTTATAAATCAATGATAGAATTATATAATTTGTTGTGATGACTATTAGTGTTTCGATTTATTAGTGTCAAAATATATCGCTATATATATCTCTGTCGCAATTTCCCGGTAGGGTGGTAAATATTTAGTTAGAACTGTACGGAGTTATGCTCCTCAAATATGAAGTGTTACTAAATCTAAATCTAGTTTTTTTTTGTCATTCGATCTGAATCGGTAACATAAATAAATAAGACACAAATTTGACATCCAACTCTTTATTATCCTTCGAACAGTCATCAAAATAATTTATAACAATTTTCTAACACTGCTCATTAACATTTAAATATCATTCAGCCACTGAGATATTCATGAACGTTAGTTAATTTATACACTTGGCAGAATTGGCTGCCCCAACACAGAGATACAGTCGCCATTGGACCTTGATTAATGCAATATTTGGCCCGGCCACACACTTAAAAATTATTATACATTATGACTTATATTCTTAGGAGGCACCTTTGAAAAATCGCAGGGGCCTTCTGACTATCAGTAAAAATATCAATAACGTACCGTACAACAGATTTTGCTTTGTTGTAAATCAAACAAAAATATACCTAATACCTATCTAAGCATTTGTTACATTATGTATTGCACGACTGATGTTAAAAAAAAAACGTGAAATCGACTTGAGTATTCAATAAGGATATGTATTTATATTCCTAAAATCTATTTGGGTTGTTCACAAAAAGCTGTGAAGCAATAGCAAAAAGATATAGAATAAACAATGCGTGTTACGTCAACCACATCGAAATCGGTGTTGATTTCAATTTATTTTATTAGACACTTATGACTATACGTTTTATTAAATGCAACAAATTAATTATTCTGTTGATAAAACAGAAATATAATTGCCCTTTGCTATTGGCACACAGCGGGATAATTACAGGTAAAATATACACAAATGTAGGCACATCTAAAAACAAACCAAGCAAACCCTTTTTACAATAACACACAACACTGTTGTGCGTCGAAATCAATTACATTTTAAATATTAATTAATTAAATATGAAATCATTCCCGATAGCAAAGCTCACAACCTCGGAAATTATGCTCCCAATACCAGCTTACTGATGAATTACTTTATACAAGAAAGTCGATAAAATATATTTATGTGCAATCGACAAAATAGCGAACGCCTCGACTTAATGTGTTTTACCATACTATAATGTGAAAATATACCGAAATAAAAAAATGTCTGAGACGAGTAAGGTTTCAAATGAAAATATATCGCTTTATATAATATACGGTATATTATAAACTCATCTCAAACGTATTTATTATATCTCTCTAATGTATAAGGTTCTCTACTATCTTAAGATTATTTAACAATTTTATTGGTGCGTCTGATTCGGCGATGTTGGTAACAAAATGTTTTTATGATCGGAGAAATAAGAAAGGTATGTGAAAAATTATTTCTGTAAATAAGCTAATTGAACAATAAAATTTTTTAAACAAACATTTGGCCAAATTATCACGATTGAGCAAATTTCTGCGAAATACGGTCAAAAATGAAATACTAGGAACGAACGACCGAAACAATTTGAATTAACGCTATTAAAATTTCTTTAAAAATATAAGAATTGTAACAGCGTAGCGTGTTTATATCACATTAACAACTTTCTCTAACATTTAAAGGGTACATGAATTACAATACCCCAATGTAGGGACAATATCAATATTATGATCAGGTATTAAAATATTATTTCGTTTTTACAACTACTTGTGTATATTATTTTACAATGCGAAAATACATTTTAACACGTTCAGACTTTTGAACATCGAAACTGGTTACATCCCTGTACACATTTAACAAATACATACACTTTATGATTTTGTTATTGTGATGTGAAGAATTCATCTAGATTTTTAAAAATGTGATTCGCGTACTATTTACACTCTCATGTGTTTTTTTTTTATATTCTTATTAGACAACTTTTTACATGTAACTTACAAAGATAAAATAAAATACTAGAAAATTTCATTTTAAAACATCTTGTTTTATGAATATGACACCATAAAGTGTGGTGATTGTGGTTATAAAATACACTTCATTTCTTAAATTACCTGCGTTTGAATAAGGTTGAAGCAAAAATGCTATTATAGTACAAACTTGATATAAAATGGTTACATTAGGCACTGTGAGTAAGGCATCTACAGTGAAGAGATATGAGGGAATATTGACAATAGGAAACAAAACGTCATCTCAGGGCAGTAAGATATTTTGAAATAACTCTGACACTGAGATGATTTTCTGCATGGGATTAAGGGTCATAGGGACAAAATTAAGAATGATGCGAACAATGAATTCAAAACGACAGAGGATACATTATTCTATACATCAATGGTTTAGTATACCAATATTGTTAAGACTAATATTATTGTTACGTATCTTGATTACATAATAGTTTCTAAAAATAGGGTGGACGTGATTTTATAGTGCTGTACCAAAATATGACATTTTATGTGTTCATAAATATATTTCTTGTGTATAGCTATTATATATTTCTCATATCGTATTGTTCATAGTGAAACATATTTGCTAAGCGTAAAACAATATTAACATAGCTTCAGATCACATTAACAAAATAAAAATGTTCTAACAATAAGTATCAATTTTTTTGCTAGTAACCAATTGCAGACACTAAATATATAAAAAACTAACATAGGTACTTTAAAAGTACGGTTTTTACATTTTATCATATTCAAAATTGACTTTGATTTTTGGTCTGACAATGAGAAACGCCCGCACGTTTAATTCAATTTTATTGATTTTTGAAATATTGAAAATTTCAGCGAGAAAAGTATTTTATTAGATGCAAGGAACAATTGCGATACGAATGATAAAGCTGGATGTCTATTCTGTGAAGTGTAAGCTTCTGTTGCTTTAATTCATTAGATTATATACCGTGTTTGTATCCTTACAAGACTGCTTAGAGTGCGAGTGTTATCATAAGAATTTTAAAGCTTCGTGTGGTATCTTTACATACTCATCTCTAGCTAACATTATCTACTTACATTACATAACATTCGTTCCTAACGGGACGTGTATACATATTATGTAAATATTATTATGATTCTTGTGTATAAATATGTCAATAGATACATTTTCCAATACATAACTTCTTATCTTCTGTGATGACACTACACTTACTTAATTTACAAGATCAAAGTTCGGATGTCACACTAACACTATATTTTTTAAATGGCACAAAAAACTTTTTTAAAACACTAACACAAAAGTCAACAGTCGCTTTCATAGTCTACACACTTAAACACTTTGTTGTGTTGTTTCCTTCGCACTACGTCTTGCCGGCTGCTTTTAACAGTACAATCACTTGAACGTCAGCATAACTGTGTTATGTACTCTTACTTTTACTACTTTTAAATTGACTAACATTTAAGCTAAACAGACAATGGCACGGATTGTACATATAATGTTTTCTATTTACAAGGGGATTTAGCAAACTATCTATACGTTTATAACTTTAAGATAAAAATTGTTCAGAAAGGTTGCAATTATCTGTAACATTGTACTTAAATATTAAATCTTAATCTTTAGTGTACTTGCACGTGCAGTTATAGTAATTACGTATAATAGAAGGATAGTGAACATCCGTTTTGCTTCAACATCGACCTAAAAACCATTACTCGGGAAATAATTCTGCGTTTATCTGTTCCGTGCCGAAAGTGTTTATCAAAATTTTGCCAGCGCCAATTCGCTACGCCATTATGTCATCAAATTTCAGAGCACCGTTTCTGATGCACCTTTCTTTTTCAGAATTCTGAAAAAGCACTGACCACATGTTTTTTGATCCAGCACCGTACAAAATAGCATGGTTTTCATCGAACGAGGGAAGGTACCGAAGCTCGACAGGGGAAACGCAGCCATGTTTTTGGGGCCTGGAATTGGGCCTTGGCCGGATTTAGCAGTGCGGGTGGAGGGGCCTCGGATATGGACCGAAGGCCTCATAGCCTAGCTATGTGGCCCAACCTTCGATCCGTTGTCTCTTCGTGTGAGGCTGCTCGTAGTCGAGCGGGATGGAGTTAGAGTGCCTCATGTCCTGGCCAGCCGGTGAACCCATGTTACTTGACGTTACTGAACCTGTAACAGATAAAGTCGAAAATGTTGCTACCTGTTTCATTTCTTGCAGATTTAAAAAACCAATATTGGGTTATTCGAAAAATGTTAATAGTTTTTCTTATACGAGCGTCATATTGTATTTTTCTGAAAATAGAGTATGTACTAACATATAAAAAATAATATGTTTTTAAACATTTTCTTTTTAAGTCAAACTTGTAAGAGAGTAGAAGGGATTTTTTTTAATACATTTTAGTGTGTATGGAGCAAATATTTTATATAAAAGTTTAATGTAGGATATACGAGGACGATACTTATATTGTTAAAATATTTATTAAAAGGTTGAAATATTTATTATCTGGTTAAAATATGCCTTTATTATCTGTTACTTACATATGTGGCAACAACGTAGTAAAGAGACATAATTGTAAGTGTTATTATAAAAATTATCTAGCTAAAATATGCGACTTTAATGACTAACATGATGTATGACGGTAAGATGTATTCGAGCAAATTAAACCATTTCGTCTTCTCCTGTACTCTGGTTTCGACGTATGAATCCGCCACATACTTATTTCTGGTGGCCGTCGTAACTATCACAAAGAGTCTTTAAATGTTTGAAGAGTGAGGAGAAGCGTAAAGCGACGTATGTAGTCCTACATAGGATTTTTTACGTCGATTCTAAAGGTCTCCGCATTTTTATTGGAATCTTACCATCGAGGACGCCGGAGATATGAGCGGGTTGCGGTGCGGACACAGGCGGCGGAGGGCGGTGCATATGATCCGGTGCGCGTGGCGGCGACAACGGCTCCGCTTTGATCTTAACGTTGCTAGGCGACGGCGCTGGCGGAGGCGTCCCACCACCCAACACTGGCAAACTGTATTAACATATAATATTTATTTTTAATTATGTACTCAATTTTATGTCATTTCTTCACTGAGACTCAATTCTTAATCAAAAAAAGGCCTTAGAGTTTTTTGCCGGTCCTTATTGTTTGGCGAACCGGACTACCAACAGATCAGTCACATTTAAAAACAAATAAGTCAATTTTAAAATGTACTTCTTAAGCATTATAAATTACAGTACGGTCACAAGGGCATCCTCTAATCGAATAATAGCTTAATAAAAAGAATGGATTTTGACCTTTATCACATTGTGCATCGCAAATCCCTGAACTAGAGCCGAATTAAAAAGAACTTTAAAATTGACTTTTATTAGTAAAATTCCAGTTAGTAGTTAGAATATCAACAATTTCGTAGAAACTTGTATATTTTTAGACTTTGTAATTTATATACAAAAGGAAAAAAGAATCTTTATGAAAAACCGGTAAAAAAAGATTACAGTATTTTATAATCTTTTTTTACCGGTTTTTAGCTTTAAAATTGGAATCAAAGTCGATTTTCGTATAGTAAATATATGCATGCCTTCGGTACCAACATTGCCACAACTTAGTTTTGTCAAATGGTAGCGAAACCTGGGTAAGTCAGAATCATAAAAGCAGATTGAATACAGTGAATACGCAATATCTACGTAAAATGTGCGTACGTGAGTTGGTGTTGGCCGAGTGGTTGGGTGGTCGGAATTTGAGTCAAGAGACCCGAGTTCGATCCTCAGGTGGCAGACTCGTACCAATAGATTTTTAAATAACTTATGTACGAACTATATCGTTGGCTTGGACATAAAGACGGCGACGGGCTCACCACCTATCACGGTGTCCCGGAAATATTTTTGGTAGGTGATGCAAACGGACTATTTAGGGGAATTGTCTAGACTAAACCTCTGTCTACCCCTATATTGGATATTGCGTAAAGATTTTTTTTTGGTGGTATCATTGGCACTAAGACAGGTTTGGCAGAATATACTAAATCTAAAATTGTTAAGGGCGTGTTTTGATGTTTTGGTATAAAGAATGAGTGAAGAAGCAATGGTGAAGACAATATTCTGAGCGAAAGTGAATAAATGCAACTGAAGTTATCCAAAATGCACCTATGAAGAACACGTAAGCCAGTTGTACAGTAATTATTTTTTGTCAGAGTAGACAATGGTATTAATTTAATTGGAAGGATTATATATATATATATATATATATATATATATATATATATATTAATTATATGTATATATATATATATATATATATATATATATATATATATATATATATATATATATATATATATATATATATATATATATATATATATATATATATATATACCTTCCAATTGAATTAATACCATTGTCTCCTCTGACAAAAAATAATTACAATCTACTAAAAATAAAATAATGACAAACCTACAGTACAACATTTAAGGGTCGTTAAAGTAAAAAAAGATAGATCATCATCATTACACAGAGTAAATACAGAATTTAGATATGGGTCGCGTAAATATTATTATCAAGCTGGATATATTATTTACCAACAAACAACTAAAATAAAAAAAAATAGTGTGACATTTCCCAATAAAGACATGTCGTGTACTATCACATGTTAGTCCAGTTATATCGTGGTATGCTTAATAATAAAACAAAAATTGTATAAAACACATTTCTATAAAATACACACTACACCACACACTTTATGCGATAAGTACATCAGATGAGGCAATATTAATGCAATATGGTAGATACTAAAGCAGAAATTATTTTGAATTGTTACATAAATTAAATGAAAAATCTTCTACGTTTAAATCGTACATAAGTTTTGAAAAACCCATTGGTATTAGCCTAGGGAATCGAACTCGGGTCTCATGACTCGAATTCCGATCACCTAACCATTCGGCTATCGTGACTTTGTGATCTTATACTGTGTACTTCTCTTATATATTACAAATATAAAATCGAGGTAAAAGATATTGTCATTTATATTTTCATATATAAATAATAATCGGCTCTCGGTTCGTTAATAATCAGATTATTGACACTAATTGCAACCAAAGGCGAGAGCTGAGCTCTAACCTGATAACGCAGAATAATTATCCGAATCTTAATGAAGAGAATGGATGTTGGAATTGCTTTATGGAAAAAAAAACTGTCTTGTTTCACGCCAGTTCATATTACATTGGTAGACCGGTTCGATTATTAGGCCATTGATAGTGTTTTCTGTTTAATGAGCGCTATATGATGAAATATAAATTGTTATTTATATTTTAAATAGAAGTACTGTTTTAAAAATTATTAATTAACGGTTGCCAAATTCTTGCAAAAAAAAAGCCCAATATAATTGATTTAAATCTGAAATCATAAATTATTTATTACGTATGACTTGACACGATCTCGTCATATATAAAGTTGTACGGGTTCTAATAAGTAGCTGTTGTTTATGTTAAAATTATTAGAAATAAAACATTATTTCTGCCGATTGAAAATATGTAATTATTATATGTAATGGAAAAGTTCACTAATTTATTATTGAGTTCTTCAGAATGTCTGCATAACTAAAACCTAATTACTATACTATACTACCTTAATAGGATTAATAAGTGTTAGTATTTGTACAATCTATTTTATAAATAAATGTAAGATGCATGAATGACATTTCATAATACTAAGGCACATATAGCGCACACCTTAAACTTTTGTCTAGTAGAAATGAGTTGTTCGATCGCGAATCAACTTATCAATTGACACAGGTCGCAAGATCAGTGCGAACCATTGGTTCATTACCGTGCCGAAGTGCATGCGAATCGACTGACCCAGTATTAGTTCGAATGTTGTATGAGAAATGAATGGGTTAAGATTCAATAGATCGATGGAGCGGACCGTCCGAAACGAGTAATTTTGTCAAAAGCAGATGCTAAGTAAGCAGACACTTGTCTAGTGTCCAGAAACATAAAATATTGATAAAGTGTGATGAAAGTACCAGTGTCGCCACGCTAGCTAAGATCGTTAACAACATTATCTCTGGTTTAATCGTTTTCGCGCAGAATATTATTTAGTACCTTAAGTATCGACGGAAACTTTCTTCATTATTTATCGAATAACTCTTAAAAATATAAAGTTAATATAAATGCTGGCCAGAGCGAATAGATTTTGATGAGCTATGAAAACATGCTTTACATGCATAAAGATGCGACGACAGTGGATGTACGAATGATGGATGACATATTTAAAAAATATAAATGGTCACAGA
The DNA here is from genome assembly GCA_029286605.1 of Sericinus montela. Lineage (NCBI taxonomy): Eukaryota > Metazoa > Arthropoda > Insecta > Lepidoptera > Papilionidae > Sericinus > Sericinus montela. The sequence goes on from JAGSMR010000047.1 coordinate 225,511, forward strand.
CATGTACCTGTTGTGCTGTAGCGTCTGCAGCTGGTGAGCTCCCCATGATAGTCCGATTCCCATGTCCGAGGTCATGCTGAAGTCTTGCGGTCCGAAGTTGCCAAGTCCTGAATAGCTGAGCGGTGTCTGTAATATATCAAAAATCATTAAATATTTTTTATAACATATCTTTACGCTATTCCCAATACTGGGGTATACAGAGTTTCAGACAATTCGACACATCCTTCACACAGTCCTTTCGACACATCTTTTGCCTAAGATATTTTTTGGGACAACATGACAGATGGTGAGTCTGTCACCGTCTTCATGTCCAACCCAACGATATAAATCGTACATTCGTTTGTGAAAAAAACAGGTATCTTCTCCCTGAGCGATCCACAGCTCTCGACTCGAATTCTGATCACGCAACCACTCGGCTATCATGACTTGGAATATTTGTTTTATTTAATAATAATTACTTTGTTGCAAATTATCTCTGATATAATTCAGTTACATAATTTAAAAAGCATCTAACGCGTCATTCCCGCAAAGCGTCATACAGATCGATTAATATTTGCATGTATGAAAAGGACACAAAACATTTGGTAAATAAGTAAAAAAAAATTGTTCAAAAACTTAATATATAAGCGAAATTTGTAAAATTTGTTTGTATTTTTAGAAATTGAATTGAGTCCAAGAAGTAGAGTTGAAATATTGCCATGTTAGCTGAGTAGTCGTTAGAATCTGGAGACTCGATCGATTCGATCGGATCGATTAGATCGATTACATTGGAACTCGGCTTGATCCCCTGGATGAGGGCCATTGAGTTATTCGAAACTTGGATTGTATCGTAGGATTAGACGCTTACCCGGCGACAGGCTCTAATTTGTGACTACATGACAGACCACCTGTCATGTAGTCACAAATTAGATCCGGGGAAATGTGGGTTGAAACGAAATATTGTTTAAACCTCTGACTGCCCCAGTACTGATTGATTTTAAGTCGTGCACAATACCAACCTCGCCAGTATAAGAAATATCGTCTTGAGGCGGCGGCATTGAACTGGGTATAACTACGCGAAGGTTGTTGTGGCGCGGCGAATGATGCGGTGGTACGTGGGCATGGCTCTTGTGCGGGTGGCGATGGGGCGATGGCGCCGGCCCTGGCGATGGCGATGGCGTACATCCCGCGCCCAGTGGGGAAGCCGATCCAGGGTATCCGTTTGACATCTCCAACATCCCGCCGCTAGGGTATACTGGAAAGTTTTCTAATCATCAAAACAACATTTTTGTTAAGACTTGCTTATAAACAATATTTAAATATCAATACATTTGCGTATTATTTTTAGTTTAGACATTTGTATATTAAAAATGAGAATATTACTAAAAATAATTACCAGAATCGGTTTCCGAAGAAGATGGCCGTGGACTGATTGAAGTGTGCATTTGAGGACTAGCTTGAAGCATCGACTGATCGTAACTCCCCACAGGTACGCTGACGGGTAGGTTATAGTTGCTGCCGGTCACTCCCACCCCCACCCTACTGCCGTTCAACTGGTTCCTTTGCATCATCATCTGGAATTCCTCATCGATCTTGGAGTACTTGGCCTCGGTACGCGGTGTGAGATTGTATTCCGGTTCGGCTTCAGGGCTGTCAGGCGACATCACTCCGTTCTTATGCTCCTTCTTCGTAAGTGCCTGTAAGTGTCAGCGAAACCAGCTCAGGTGGCTTGACAAGCCAAAATTGTATATATTTCCGGGGTTTTCTATGCATGCATTAAAAATTAGAGCACTCTCTATACAAACCATTAGTGTTTTAATAACTACAACAATCTGACATAAGCTTTTTTTTTTTAGGAGGGTTGGAAGAAAGTGCTTCAAATAAATTTAACATTACTAAGCTCTAAATAATTGTACGTGTAACTTTTTAGCGTACATTTGTGTGTAGTGTCGAATGCAATGATACAACACTGACTTTACCCTTGTTTCACATAACTGAGTCAGGTAGGTTCGGTTAATTCAAATAAACACAACAATATTTATAAAATCCATGCTGTACAAGGAAAAAATAACATAAACATTTGGGGTGTCTAGTTATAAACTGTTAGTATAAAACTAGGGACTGGTGTACTTTTTATGTTTTTTTACCGGAAATATTCTGGCATGCTGGTCGGTAATCTAGTGTGGCTAATTGTGATTTGCTTTTTCGTGTTTTTTTTTTCGTAAATTATCGCCGAAAAGTATTTAGCATTTTAATTACTGGCCATTACTTTTTTGTTTTTTCCTGTTGTTTTATTTTAGTATAAAAATGTATGCATTAGGTTTTGTGAGTAAATGTATGCATTAGGAAAGCACGCGGTTAATGGTATAAGTCAATTTTGCATGGACATTGCATTCCGATCACAGTCACACAGATGACGCCGTACTTAATGTACCTCGATGATGTTGCGGTTCGTCAGTGATTCGTGTGGCTCGTTGTATTCCGTGTATTTCAATAGAACCTGTAATGAAATGGAAGATACAAATGTTCATTTAATATCGCGATTTTCGAATTATTGTCGATATTTTTTTAGGACTTAATTAATAATTCGTAATTAGTTCTTAATTCGTATCAGGAGATTCTAGTACAATTCGTTGTGAATGCCCCATACCAATCTTATGTACGATTTCTATCTTATGTCTTGACGACGAGAACAGTATAGGATAAAATGTGTGTTGAAAGGACCTTTCTACAACCGTGTCAACCCCAGTATCGTATATGCGGTCGTGTATATTCTTTCATGTATCCTTGTATTCTTCTAAATTTGAAAAAAAATATATATGTTGATTGTAGTTATCAATTAGAATAATGATAAAATTAATGTTTAGAAACTTTTTACTGAAAATTAAGTTTTCTTAAAACAAAATAACAATAACAATAAATCTTTTTCAATGGGCTTATCACCGTCTAAGTGTTCAAACCATCGATACAAATTGTGAATATATTTTGAAAAACTCATATGTTGATTTTCCTCAAACTCATAAGTTTATTTGCCTTTTCTACTCTACTTTTATTGCATTTGTTCCTAATAGACTACTCTTCGTATTCTCAAATCATTAAAAAAGAGTTAAGGGTTAATGAAATGTTTACCTTGTCCATGTCCGTGCTGGCGTATTGATAGAGTTTGTTATTGGAGCTAAATATGATGAGAGCGATCTCGCAATCACAGAGCACACTGAGCTCGTAGGCTTTCTTCATGACGCCGAATTTGCGTTTGTTGAAGGTGACCTGAAACGTAAAACATGTTTTTTATAGAAGTAGGATGATCAACTGACTACTGCAGATTATGGTCACTTGAAACCGATTTCAAACTAAGAAGGTTGCAACTGATGCGATATCACCCCCGAGAATAACGATGTGATGCCTCAAAGCCCGTAATTACCCTACCTCTCCATACCTTTCGAACGGGAACAATAAAGTTGCTACGCCGTTATTTAACCGTAGAAGCGTAGCGCGTAGCGCTATTTAGGTGAATGTCTACTTTGAAATATTTAATAAGATATTAAAATATAATTATTGTAACTGTCAATATCAAGCACTGGTTCTAGATATTGATCTCTCCCAATTAAGAGCGCTTCCTTTTACTTTTGGAATTCAACAGAGCGTGTAGTTCGGAATTGGTTTCCGGATTTTTTTTCTAAAGCTAATAAAAAAAAAGTTAAACAACTGTATACTTAATCATTTAGTAAGTGGAACCACTGCTATATTATTACACCACTTATTATTTAGCAATTATAGCCAAAGAATCTGATTAAATGAAATATTAAACAGAGAAAGTTTATTATTATGATTAAACTACTAGTCTAAGTAATAAGTCACGATAGCCGAGTGGTTGGGTGGTCGAAATTTTGAGTCGAGAGACCCGAGTTCGATCCCCAGGTGGCAGGCACGTACCACTGGGTTTTTCAAAAACTTATGTACGGATATAGTTGGCATGGACATAAAGACGGCGACAGGCTCACCACGTGTCACGTTGTCCCGAAAATATCTTCGATGGAAGGTGGATCGAAGAGACTTAGAAATCTAGACTAGACCTCTGTCTACCCCTGCATTGGGAATTGCGTGAAGATACTTATTTAAACTACGTTCAATGTTGTTGTTGTTGTATGTAAAGTTTACAAATAACATTACATCTAAACGATGTTATAATTAGAAAATTAAATTTTAATAGATCTGAGTAATTTTTACGAAATCCGCTAAAATTTTACCCCTAAAAGAGTGCGCATTTAAATTCAAATCCGAAGAGCTCTTTATACGTTAAAAAAAGCTCATTATTGCGCAATTTTATAGGTACTTTATAAATTAAACTACCTACGGTCTTAAAGATAATAATGTTAATAATTAATTGACGCACAAAGAGAGAATGATTCGCATTACCAACGAATGAAACGAGTTTACTCAAAGTGTTTTGCGTAAAATAATAACAATTTCATTTTAAAAGTAATTGAACACGGTCCATATAATAAGTAATTATGAATATATAAGTTGATATGTATCTACAATTAACCGTATATTACAAGATTTGGCTTTAATGGTTTTAATTACATAAAATTTATATAAAGATAAATTTTGAACAAATAAAATACATTTCGATTATTTAAGGCTTTAAACTACGTCATCTTACACCGTAAATATTATCGCCTCTTCACATCACTTAGGAAATTAAAAAAAAAAATAAAAATTTAAATTTTGAATATAAAAATGTTTATGGAAGTGCAATAGTAAAAATATTTAACCGCATTTGCTTTAAAACATCTGATATAACCTTGACATGATTCCTTGCTATTTTGACCATACTATTGAATGATTAATAAAGTAATACATCTTGTGTTCGATTCTCGCAAGGAATGCGAACTTATGAATATATAAAACTTTTGAATAATTATGTCCTATCTACATCTTCATCTGACTATTATACATCTGCGTGTGTGTAAAACCAACGTTTTGATTTAAGAGTCAAATTAAATTTAAATAAGTAGTTAAAATTACGTTAGTAAGTGATGGTAAATGAAGGTAAATAAATACATAAATATCTCGCATATTTTCACTACTGGGGTAGACGGCAGTCTAGACACCAACCTTACCTTAACCTTAAGTCCTTAAAACCAACTTTACACCGAAGCCTGTTTGGGACAATGTGACAGGTGTTGAGCCAATCGCCAATTTTATTTATTTATGAAAAATTATAAACTTATTCATCATCTCACAGTATTATAGTTTACAATTCAATACCCCGCATCACTGTACATTGTCGTGTCGATTTTGCGGTTATTTACAAGCAATTAACTTAGTTTCGTTTTCCTTTAAACAAAAAGCTGTAGCAGTTGATATCACGGTTTCGCGTTATTTATTATGACAGAAGGTTAGCGATAAACTTTTCCTATACATCGTTGCAACATTATTAATTTCTGTTATTTATGACATTTACTCCCATTTAAAAAATTTAATTAAATATAAATGTTCTTCTTCTTTTTAGATTTTGGCGTTTTTTAGTATTCACCAAATTCAAAAAGAATATCTTAACGCCATTTTCATTAAATGCGTAGATAGAGGTCTAGATAAATAAGCCCTCTCGACCCTTTCTTCCACCGAAGATATTTTTGGGACAACGCGACAGGTCTTGAGCCCGTCGCCATCTTTATGTCCCAGCCAACGATATAAATAGTTCATAAGTTATTGAAAAAACCCATTGGTACGAGCCTACCACCTGGGGATCGAACTCGGGTCTCTTGACTCGAATTCCGATCATCCAACTATCGTAAATTGCTAACGCCAATTACTAGAGAATTGCAATGTTTTTTTATTGACAATATGGAAAGACGATGGTTCCATTAACGCAAATTTTTATTTTAAATTTCTCACAAAGATTCTGTACACGTTTAATATACTTATTAAATATATTTTTATCCATGACTTATTATCAGTTAACAGAAAAGTAAGCAATATACAATATAAAAAAATTTGGACATAATTTTAAATAAAATAAACATGTAATATTTCTTACCACGAGTTTGGTTAAGACAAAAATTTAAACAATTATTTCTGTAATGAATTCATCGTCTATTACAAAAAAAAAAATCAGTGTACCTAAACGATATTCATTATGTATAGTAAAACGAAGAAATGGAGCATAGAAGTAGGGTCACGGTGGCCGTCAAAATCCAGATTGACCTTCGTAACTTCCATTTCCATTCGTCTGGCTCCTCTATTACAGAACCAAACATTAAGGAGCGTTCCGACAAACGACTTTAAAATGGAAACAAGGAGATTTAACGACCCAGCAAAGGATCCTTTTAAACTGGTCGAGAATACTATACAATGTAAACGTATAATTAATAAATTACAAACGGGAGCGGTCATTGTCCCTTGGCGATAATGTTTTGCAGTGGGAGAGCGCTGATACCCCGCATCTGTTTGGCCGGAACGCTAAGGTCACTTTACCCTTTTACAACCTTGTGTTTAATGTTAATTTATATCGCAGCGGATAAAACCGAGCTCCACTTAATTGCGATGAAATTTTTGATACCGTTCTCTGTGTTTTAATTGCGTAAAAAATACAATAACTACTCTAAAGGACCTAGTTCACTTACGTATGTGGACTCCATGTTCGAAAAATGTATATGTTTTTTAATGTTACTTGACAGAATTTGTGATTATATTTTCAATCAACGTATACTGTTAATGTAATGAGGCATTTAAGCAATTGTTATTAACAAATTAAATATAACCAATAAAGTTTATATTCAATTGGTTAATAACAAAAATATGATAATAATGTATCTAAGTACATTGGTCGTTTATGTATATAATTTTATGTATATGTGTATATATGCCAATGTATATATATATATATATATATATATATATATATATATATATATATATATATATATATATATATATATATATATATATATATATATATATATATATATATATATATATATATATATATATATATATATATATATATATATATATATATATATATATATATATATATATGTATTTGTATATTTGTCAATAATATCTATACGCGTTATATAGATTCATTCTTGTTGATTACAACCTCAACTGGCCCTAACCATATTTTCTGTTTTACATACGGTTAGCTGATGGAAAATGCAGTATAGCATGAAGCTGTAAAAACTTAAATGATGTATCTTTTTTCCATGGTGACCGACCTTTCCTCGGACGCGGCGAAGAAGTTTTAATTTTTAAAAGTACCTACCATCTAGATTTCACTTGGCAACATTATAAAAGAATTTTGCTAATATCATGTCATTATATTGGTAGCCCATTATTGGCGTCAGTGCGGTAATGATTTACATCATTACTTGAATTGTAAAATTTTGTAATGACAAAATGTGAAAAGTCACGATAGCCAAGTGGTTGGGTTATCGGAATTCGAGTCAAGAGACCCGAATTTGATCCCCAGGTGGTAGGCTCGTATCAATGAGTTTTTAAAAACTTTTGTACGATTTATATCCTTGGCTTGGATATAGGCGACGACTTGACTTGGCTTGGATGAGACGGCGACAGGCTCACCCTCTTCGATGTCAGGTGGGTCGATTGGACTTAACAGTGTGGACTGAAGACCTATATATTTATATATACGCGCGTATTTTTCATGAAATCAATTACATTACGCATTAGCAAATGACTAACAATCTGTCTTTCCCTCTGCTCTTTCTCATAAGTGTAATGATGGAAAATCCATCACAATTTTCCGAGAACAGAATCAAAGTGACCCGTTACTCGTTACATTTTATTTCCCCGAAACGTGAATAGTGGTGAGTAAAATAGCTTTTAGAGCAATATCTTGAGTTGTGCCAAATCACAGACACAATGCCAAATGGAAATCCAAACTTTTGATCTTCCATGGATCGCTAGTGATATATTTCATTACAGTCACGTTCACAAACAATCACTATTCTTCAGCCGTAATTATTACATAATATAGAGATTTTAAAAATTTGGCGAGGTTTGAACCTGAGAATCGTTGCGTTAAATATAGAATTTAGCCTATTACACCTTTCCTAATTCAATTAAATTTCTTTTATCATTAATAATTTTTAATAATAACTTGACTAGACTTAGAGAGTGTTTTAAAATGACAACGTGAAAAAGCTCAACATGTTTTACATTTAATTAAAGGTTGTATTACAAATAGAGGAACATATTTTTGGCGTCAGATAGTAGTGTACCTGTTGTCTTACGGTTTTAAAGGTATAGAGATTCAGTTTAATTACGGGCTATTAGGCATTACCTCTTAGTGCTCGGGCTTGAAAACCAACATGTACCTTTCATCTTTTGAAATTGTTTGCACGGTTAAACATAAATGTTTCTTTGGTCATTTACCACAAGGTGGACAGGTAGCTCGTTTTACACTCTAATACCATTTAAAAAAATGTCTAATATTCTCAAAAATTTCTAAATAAAATGATTAAGTAGGTATACCGTGCATATATTTCATAAGAAACGCTATCGTTTTTGCAATAAAGTGCCAGTTTCTGCCCTACTCATATTATGTACAAGAACGCGTGAAGTTTGGCAAAGAGTTGTTGTTTTTAATGTTAAATACATTTAATATTATTAAATTTGGGACAAGGTTGCCCGACAGTGGACATTTACAGCCTGCTTCTTTAATTCATCAACTGACTAACTGTCTTAGAAAAAACTGGCTCCTGATATGTGGTATAATGGGTTTTTCAAAAACTTATGTACGAATTTCATCGTTGGCTTGGACATAAAGGCGGCGACGGGCTCACCACCTGTCACGTTGTCCCGAAAATATCTTCGGTGGAAGGTGGGTCGAAGGGACTTAATTGTCTAGACTAGACCTCTGTCTACCCCTGTATTGGGAATTGCGTGATATGTCGTATAATACAAATTATAAAGATTTTTTATAGTGTCTTAATAGTATAATATATAATTAATTATTTGTATGTACAAACCTGCCGATTCCGCTCGTCTGTGATCCGGGATATTTGTATTTTTTTCCGACCCATCGTGGCAGCAATCTTGAAGGGGTTGTGGGGAGCGGGGCAAGAAAGAGAGTTGCCGATTGGCTGGCTGCTACTATGGACGTCAACAGCTGCTATCTGAAAAAAAAAACAAATATACATTAGCATTACGTGATAAACTTTGTTTAAAAATATTAAGTATTACTTAATTTTACACTAATTATATATTGTTTTAAGTTGTAATTAAGATATTTAAAGTATGAGAACATAATTTATACCGCAAAAAATGAACTCTATCATGTTCTCTACATAATAATGGAATCTTTGTAGAAATATAAACGGAAAGATAAGGCATTTACACTGCTCTGAATGGAGTTGACATATGCGTAAAGTTGGAAAACAAAACAGCGCATCGACAGCCGTAGGCTGATTAGGTAAAAAACGGGGTCATGTGGGCTGATAGTGGGGTCATTATGCAAATCTGTGCGACCTACCGTCTCGTGCGATGTATTATGGATACGGTAATGTTGACAAGTTGCTAGCGTTCGATATAATGTTTGTCGAGTGAATAATGACTCGGAACTAACCTGTTCCAACTTTAGTAATTTCACTTTAATAAGCTCAATGTAATTTCATATTAATGAAGCGATGTGGTGGACATTGTCTTTTGTAGATATTTATGACAAAGTGTAAATCGTAAAATGGAGCCATCAGAGGTTTAGACAAATTTTCCATAACACTCCCAAGCCATTGTCTTAGTTGTGCCAAATCAATGATAAGCATCATGTATATTTCGAAGAACTAATCGGTACTAGCTAATCGGTACATGAGGGTCGAACTCAAGTTTGCTGTTTAGATTTCGACACTGATATAATTGAACATAACACTGGTTGTATTTTAAATTTATTAGGTAATAATTATACTGAGATTGTTTTGCATAAATACATATTCACGTGAAACTTATTTAGTCATTTGTATATCCATGGGAACATCATTAAAAGACTACGGAGGTGATGACGCATCAGTAACGTTCTTCGGATAGGAGTTGGTTGCATGTGTCCGTTGGCCGCTGTAGTCACTAACATAAGTTGGGCTGTTAGACCGTCTTTAACAAAAAAAAAAAAATGTCACGACACTTTAAAACCCAAAACTAAAAATTATCCGAAAAAGAGTTTGGCCACTGTTTTACAAAGAGATGGGCAACCGCTATCTTATTACTTTCGTTGTACTCTCACCTATTACTCACCACTCTTATTGAGAATTATAACAACTGTCCTGTTTTTATTATAAAAGCTTTCAAATAATGAATTTGTTTATTTAATAGGAAATAATGACCTACGTAGTTTACATAGGTCTACTATCTGTCACGTTGTCCTAAATAAACTTCGGTGAAGTGTGTCGAAAGGACTTAATTGTTTCGAACTTTGCCTAGCCCAGTACTGGAAAAATACGCGAAGACAAAAAAAAACTATAATTATTACCAATAAATTGTACGCGAATGAAATCGCGGGAAAAGCTAGTATTTTTAAAAGAAATATCTTCCGGATATTGATACCTTAAGGGAATGAAACATTTGAAATTTTACAATTAGATTAAATTGTAAAAATATATAATTGAATTGTAACATTTTTAAATTAAATATTAAATATCTTCACGCAATTCCCAATACAGGGGTAGACAGAGGTCAAGTCTAGACAATTAAGTCCCTTTGACCTACCTTCCACCGAAGATATTTTCGGGACAACGTGACAGGTGGTGAGCCTGTCGCCGCCCTTATGTCCAAGCCAACGATGAAATTCGTACATAAGTTTTTGAAAAACTCATTGGTACTGCCACCTGGGGATCGAACTCGGGTCTCTCGACTCGAAATTCCGACCACCCAACAACTCGGCTATCGTGTAAAATTTCAACTTCTAATAATTTTCTGCAATACATATTGGAAAATACACACGTTGTCTTTCAATAAATAATTGAAAATCGTGGTGTCATCCACACCTGCAGGGCTGTAGTACACGGTTAAATCAGTGCTTTTGCACGCGACTGTACGTGAGTGACTTGAAAATACAAGCGTTTTTATTAAAACTCCTACACCGAATGAGTTATGCGCTGGAATCAGTAATATGATATGCAATTACACGTGAAAGAAAAGCCGTGCTTTGTAATAAAGGTTCTTTTGCAATCGTCTACAACAATAGGTCTAATGTTCGGTACGCCTATGACACGCTTTGAAAATACTTAAATTAGACTTATTCGTCTAAGTTAATATTATAAAGATTTGATTACTTATATGTTTGTTTGATTGTTTTTTATTTATTTATATACACACCACAAAACAAAGAATATTTGTAGAGGGGCACTACTTATTCCTAAAATGAAATTTGTTTCTTTCTTTGTAAGGGACAAAACAAAAACTTCTCCACAGAGTTTAAAAACACTTTCAGAGATGGAAAGCTACATTAATAGCGGCAAACTAGAGCTGTATTTTATTTAAAAAAATAGGGGTTCGAATTAGAGAATGTAAGCAAATATTAAAAATTAAAGCAAATATTGTCACGATAGCCGAGGTTGGGTGGTCGGAATTTCGAGTCAAGAGAGAGAGAGAGTTCGATCCCCAGGTGGCAGGCTCGTACCAATGGGTTTTTAAAAAACTCACGTACGAAGTATATCGTTGGCTTGGACACAACGACGGCGACGGGCTCATCACCTTTCACGTTGTCCCGAAAATATCTTCGGTGGAAGGTGGGTCGAAGGGACTTAATCATATAGACTAGACCTCTGTCTACCCCTGTATTGGGAATTGCGTGAAGATATTTATTTATAAGCAAATATTACCTATAAAAATAATTCCAGGATACCTTAGTAGTGACCGTGACTTCGTGGATAAGGGTTGATAACATAATATTATATTTGATAACATACGATAACATTTGTATCATGAATTAGAATGTCTGTACTCGAGTAATGGATGTTTGTGTATCAATATGTCTAAATATATATCTGAGTGAAAATAAATAAATAAATAAAAATCTTCACGCCATTCCCAATACAGGGGTTACGTGACTGGAGGTGAGCCTGTCGCCGTTCTTTGTGTCCAGTTGTACTCTCTGAGAAAATTTGTTAAGATGCAAAATATAAATAATAATAGCTACTAATTAAATATATGTAATATGTGTATTGCTGTGTGGTGTCGGCGTAAGAAAATACGCCTTTCTTCCTGTGGGGGTGTAAGAGGCGACTAAGAGAGGAGCCATGAAGTTGCTATTACCTTCCGACCGATGGCCGGATAACTATCTCCAAAAATAACAGACGAAATCTCTGCAATGTCAAGGGTGCAAGGTGTTTGGAACTGCGATCGCCAACCCACTCGCCACGCGTGGCGATACATGTGTTAGTACTCGTATTAAGACACCATGAATTGACGCTAAACGTATCATTTGTAGAATATTGTGCTAAAAACTAAGAAAGTTAAAAAACAATTTCATTATCTAATAAGTTTTTTAAACATGGAATAATTTTATAAACGATAATATAATAAATCGTAAAAAATTACAGTTTGCATAAATTGCCGACAACTCCGCATGTGATTTCTAGCAATTAATATATTCAAACGATAAGTGAATTTGCATTCAGCTCTTTATTTGCCAAAACATATTCGTTACTTTAATTTATTGGTCACGCTTTTTGAATTGGTGTAAGTTTTCCAAGAAATACCCGTTTCATTAGTTTACGTTGCCGCAGAATCTCTTGCTTTCAAACACTTATTATTTTTACTATGTACGTGTGAAAGGAGTTCACTGTATCGTGCTTGCAATTTTCCTCGTCGTTTTATGTGTGCGTTCTCATGTTTACGCACGAGAGGTTATTCTACGATAGGAGCTCTGTGTGGGTATTTAAAGCATCTATGTGTTAAAGAGGGTGTTGTGGAGATCGTGTGGCGGTAGGGTACAGGGTGTTAGGTCAGTGTGTTTATAGGTGGCACGTTCCATAGCACTTGCATTTAATCGAGCATTACTGCTTTCTCGCCTATAAGTAAATAACAAGTTACTGCTGACTGCTTGATACATATGATTAAGCGATCATTAAGCAGTCAGTTGGAGTTAAACTGTAATACATTAAAAATGTACCTACTGATATTGTGTAACTACAATAATCAATGCAACAATAATTAATGAAATAAATAAATAATAACAATATCTTCACGCAATTCCAAATACAGGGGTAGACAGCGGTATAGTCTAGACAATTAAGTCCCTTTGACCCACCTTCTAACAAAGATATTTTCGAGACAAATTGACAGGTGGCGAGCCCGTCGCCGACTTTATGTCCAAGACAACGATGTTATTCGTACATAAGTTTTTGAAAAATCCATTGGTACGAGACTGCCACCTGGGGATTGGAATTTCCACCTGGGGATTGCAATTTCGAGCCCAGAGACCGGAGGTCTCTGGACTCGAAATTGCGACCACCCAACCACTCGGCTATCGTGACTTTTATTTTGATATATAATTAATGAAAGGAAAATTGGTAAAATAAAAAGATTCCTCCTCTGTCTAAGAGCTGGCTGATTCGTTGGCTGATTACACTCCTACCTATTTCTGCTGCCAAATAGCAGTTTACAGACTATTCCATAGCCGAGTTGGTAGTAAACCAGACTTCGAAGCTAAAGGTCCCGAGTCCCGATTCGAGTCCCGCAGGGAGCAAATATTTACACACGAGTCGTGGTGTATACCTGAATCTAGGCATATGTACCGTTAGCTTGTGCAATAAGATGGCGATAGGCACGTTGTAGTTAATAAGCTTCAGTGAAAAGTGGAACGAAAGGACTTCATTGTCTAGACCTATGCCTACCCGAGTAATGAAATTTCGTGAATATAAAAAGACAGCAGTTTAAAAACGTTTGACGGCTTTGTTTTGATTACTATGTTATGATGGCTATAGAGTCAGGGTAATCACGGGAGATTCCATTTTGGTACTCGTGGGTGGGTGGTACTATCAGTAATATTCTTCTTCCTCTGAAATGGTTTGCAAGCCACTTACTACCACATGCAATGTTGGTTATGCAATGTTAGTCATTAAACAGCTTAATAACTTGGGGAAACTGCTTTTTAAGCTAAGTGCTCCTTGTTTGAATTTCGTTTTACTAAAAATATTATCATGAAAATTTTATCGATCTTAGTCGTCGTCCCTTAACGGCGCCTTATATGACATCCACCGACAACTGAAACGAAGCAAAAAGTTTTTATCTGTTAAAATATGAGGTATTATCTCAATTAAACTCCATTACCGTAAAACCACTTAAATGGAATGTAACAAATCTAATTTTGGGAGCTGGTGTAGATTTAGATACAGAAACGGGCAAAAAGATAAATATTTCACGTTGATTTTGAATGGCACATTAAAAGTTACATAACTTTGTAAATTCATATCTCTTTTCAGTTTATAAAAATGTAAGGTATTTTATTTTCATTATTTTTTTCCTGAGTGAATTATCACCCTCTTTAATAATGCTCATGGCACATTAAACTTTTTCTTGCAAGTATAATTTAAGCATGGAAGCGTGAACAGTAGACCGACAAGGTGAACATGCAAACACATTTTTTCTACGTCACTCAAAGAGTCGGAAACTTTTATTATATGTTTTTCATGAAATAATTTTAAACGTCAAGACAACTATAACAGCCTTTTTACATTTGGACTAAATTACAATTAATTTTGTATAAATCCCGTTAAAGAACCATTGACCGTGGAGGAAAAACTCAAATGCGATAAAGACTGAATCTGAAGCAAAAGACTGAACGCCATTTATTAGTTCAGATTAACTAGTATTAACAAAATAGTCTAGTAGTGACCTTCGCTTGGCGTCAAATAGCAGACTTCGTTTTTATTTTAATTATGTTTGAATTTATTATTCATTATAGCCGAGTTGTTGGGTGATCGGGATTCGAGTCAAGAGACCAGAGATCGATTCCCAGGAGGTAGGCTCGTACCAATGAGTAATGAGTAGAAAAAAATATCTACCATTGTCCGCTCGTCGATCGAGTAGCGATTATGCCAATCCACTTTATGGGAACGTTACACTTTATGGTTACATCAAATGTAAAGACTTTAATATAAGTAAATTTATTAATATTAAACTAAAATTAGTAGCCACGATGGTCTAGTGATTGGGTGATTGGAATACTCATCAGGATATCTAAGTTCGATCTCCAGGAGGAAGACTCATACTAATAAATTATTTGAAAATTATGAACGATTTGTATCATTGGCTTGGATACTAAAACGGCGCGGCGGATTCACCTATTGTCACGCTGTCCCCCATAAGAAACTGCAGAGAAATGAGAATAGAAATGACCGAATTGTCCAGACCTCTGACTACTCCTGTTATTGAGAATGCGTGAATATGAAATAAAGTATTCAATCCGGTTTATTAAAAAACTATTCTTATTGTAATGATAAATAAAAAAAACTCCATATCATAGTAACTGATTATGACGTTATATTAGCTCCCAAGTGATATTTCTTTCAAATAATAGGGCCAGAATATAAATTTATATAAATCACCGTATTCAAACACCTGTGCTATCAGTCCAAAGTTATATCCTAGATACTGTTTGACCTTGTCGGGGTGGGAGGGGAGGGACAACGTATATTGCGCCCGTATTCCAATGCGCACACCAAATACCCGCACCCGTTAGGGTTGGTAGTACATGTTCAGTGATTATATATATATATATCAAGCTTTAGAAACATGGAAAATTTGAAAAAAAACAGATAATTATCCAACAAAAATAAAGAAAAAAATTTACATATTGTATACCTCTTCAAAGTATATAAATAAACACACAAGCATACTTAGTAGCCTATTAAAATCCATTCCAGGACATAGACCTTATCCGTAAGGAAGGGTTTGCCATAATCGCCACACATGGAAAGCGGATTGGCGATAGCAGTACTACAGACCTGGCACTTTTGAAGATGCTGCCCGATGTAATAAATTTTAGTCCTGTATTATCCGAGATGGTTATCCGGTAACTAGTCGACAGTCATTTGCATTTTCAATGCGTGTTCCATAGTCGCCTCTTACGACACCTTCGGGAAGGAAGGGGGTGGTTTATTCTTACGCCGTATCCACTATCACTTTTTCGTGTAAACACTATAATAAACAGTACGTACATATAATAAACAGTATATAATAAACAAACGTGTATGACATTGAGTGTTGATCCTTGATCGCGCCTCCACACTGATGGAAACTATTACGCATACATGAACATTCTGTCGCGCCTGTTTGTAGTTGGTATCAATGCATTTACCAAGTTATATTTGGAGGCTGTTACAATTCCTGCTGATAAATATGGCGATAAGTTTTTCTTAATTTTTTAAAGCGTAAAATATATTTAAATGTGAAATATTTGCAATGATCACTTTATATCTTTACATAGGTACTAAATTTAAAAATAACTGCACATTGAAATTAATTTAAATAATTTTATAACTTAATTAGCATATTTATTTTTACGTCAAAAATAACTTTTTTAATTTTTTCCTCGTATTATTAGTCTCGTAAAGTGTGATAACCAAACTTGAGTTGATTGGCATTCACATTCCTCTCGATGTATTTCACTGGAACTTAATTATATTTGACTTAAAACGCCTAATTTTTTTAATTAATTTATATTACATTATTTATAATAAATTTCATTATTTATTACTCGGAAAAGAAATATAAAAAGAAATAGAAATATAAAGGTATAACTTTTCTTATAATTACAATATATATATATATATATATATATATATATATATATATATATATATATATATATATATATATATATATATATATATATATATATATATATATATATATATATATATTTAAAACTACATACTTTTAGAATTTTACTCATTTTTAAATATGGAGTGGACGCTTAAAGAAGACCGTGTTGCAGTTATTGCGTTGCATCGTTGCGGTTACGCGCCTATTTAAGCTTTTGTCATACTGAAAAATTTGAATATAACCAAAAGATTCGTTTATCGTACCATCAAATGATACAATGAAGACTCTAGTGTAGACAACGGGTCAAGAAGTGGTCGCCCTCGGTCTGTTAGGACTCCAGCAGTGATAAAAGCTGTGAAGGCTCGAATTCAAAGAAATCCCAAACGTAAGCAGAAACTGTTGGCCCTTCAGATGGGGTTAAGCAGAATCACGGTGAAAAGGGTGTTAAATGAAGACTTAGGGCTTCGGGCATATCGAAGAAAAACAGGACATTGTTTGAGTGCTCGTCTAATGCACTGGAGACTGAAGAGATGCCGCGCTTTGTTTAAGCGGTACGCGGGAAAAAAATATCGGGAAATTCTTTTTTCGGATGAAAAATTTTTTACCGTAGAAGAGAGCTACAACAATCAAAATGATACACCTTATCATTTTGATTACGCACACAGTAGTGAAGAAGCGAGCAACCGTATTCCGCGTGTCCGAAGAGGTCATTTTCCATCCTCGCTCATGGTATGGTTGGGAGTTTCTTATTGGGGCTTAACAGAGGTACATTTTTGCGAGAAAGGTGTAAAAACGAATGCAGTTGTGTATCAAAATACAGTCCTGGCGAACCTTGTGGAACCTGTTTCTCATACCATGTTCAATAACAGGCACTGGGTATTCCAACAAGATTCGGCTTCAGCTCATTGAGCGAAGAGCACACAAGACTGGCTGGCGGCGCTTGAAATTGACTTCATCGGATACGAAGACTGGCCCTCCTCCAGTCCAGATTTGAATCCGTTAGATTACAAGATATGGCAATACTTGGAGGAAAAGACGTGCTCAAAGCCTCATCCCAATTTGGAGTCACTCAAGACTACCTTGATTAAGGCAGCCACCGATATTGACATGGACCTCGTTCGTGCTGCGATAGACGTCTGGTCGCACAGATTGAAGGCCTGTATTCAAAAACACGGAGGTCATTTTGAATAAACTTTAGTATCATAAGAATCTATGTTTTGTTAAGTTTATTTTGGTATGTAAATAGTTACATAATGAATAAACTTGTTTTAATTATTTTAGGTTAAACATGTGACAGAATTTATGACCGGACTAGGTATATATATGCTTTTATCGTTTGAGCAGAGCGAATGAGTGAAGACCGAATGGTGAAGAAAATATACAGCGCGAAAGTTAGTATTAAAATATATAGAGGTAGGCCGAGACTAAATTTTTAAGACCATGTGAGCAAAGTGCTCGAAGAGGGGAGGGAGAGATACATAGCCGTGCATGTATGAAGAAAATGATGAATCTGAAAGAAGGGAAAGAGCTATATAAGGATCGTGACAATCGGCGATCTGTTCTCTCTGGCTACCCCGTCAGGGACTGTGCGTAAAGAGAAATAATAAAATAATAATAATAATGTGTAATACGAGATAAGTGTTACATTTATTTTCCACGACAATGATTTAATTAGCATGACTTCAAACCCACGCTCGGTTCCGACATCACAGTATCGGCACCCGGAAAACCATGTAAATAATTTTGAGTAGAGTAGTTCCTTTCGTTGCGGTGACCATTTTTAAAATACGATAATTATAAAAGACATAACAAGATATGAACATGTGTTTCTTTGATACGCTGATTGCAAAATTTTATTACCATTAATTTTTAATATGTAGATATAAATCCTTTTAATATTAAATTTAAACGTTTTCGAATGTGAAAAGATATAATTGAATTAAGTTTTTATTAGCATATTGTCACTCCCAAGAACACAGCGCTACACAACTATCGATATTTAGTGGGATAACAAAATTAACAGAATAAATAACATCAATAATAGAATAGTTCGGATTATTAATTCGTTTTTTGCTGACTAAGATCAAACGGCGAGTAATACCTGTAGCAATATCAGCTCTATTTTAAAACTTTTTAAATTACACTGCTATTTAAAGGCTGATACCTAAGAGTGTGGTAGTAATCAAAACTACTCCTAGGCAAGAAAGTCCACATTAAAAATATTCATTACTTTTTGAAAGGTAAAAAAAATTCCTAAGGGTTTCTTCACGTTCGGCGATTACCTAATGTTTAGCGCATGTTTTGTGTGGAATGTGCGAACAATTAGTAATCAAAATACCGGAGCTACATGCAAAATATATTTTGATTAGGGTCTAGGATAAGAACTATTTGATAGGGAGCTATAAAACAATAAATACTTAGTAAGTTATAATTGATTTCTTTTTTATATCTTAACGCAATTTCCCATACTGGGGTAGGCAGAAGTCTAGATTGTGTGATTTTTTACAAATGTGATTATATTCATTTAAATGTCTGTCTGTCCTTATCTTATTTTTCGTAAAATTCGTTTAATGGATGTACTTCATTATTCATTCGTATATTTAATACGGACCTGTATAGTTTTTGAACTCTCTAAAACCTATATTTTTGTTTACATCTTTACGCAATTTCCCATACTGGGATTGGCAGAGACATGGACAATGAAATCCTTTGGACCCACTTTTCAGCGAAGACATCACACGGCACATATTTCTGTTTTTTTTTCAGTGATGCATATTTAAGAGAAAGAGTTTTTTTATTCTCTTTACGGAAATGAGTGTAAAGAAATTTTAGTAGTTTCTGAAGAAAGAGCAAGTAGGCCGCACTGCAGTAATATTGTAGCGAATACTCCAAAACCTCCTACACTGCACCGTTATGAGAGGGTTTGCAAAATATAAGATGTATCATATATGTAATTTGATTTTTTTATAGTTTTATCACTTTATATATAAATATAAATATGTAGACGTTTCTTTTCAAATACCTTACGTATTACATTAAACATAGACTTGTATCATAAATATATAAACACGTTATACTTGAAAAAATATACCAGATATTGAAATGTGGAAAAATTATCTGCAAAATATGTAAGGGTTATTACTGGATGGAATTTCGTTCCTTCAATCACATATTCATTTATTATTCACAAATATTAAAAAATATAATAGCTTAGCATTGTTATAGATCTAATGTTGATACAATTTTATTCATTACCGGATTTTTTGTCAGACAATGGTGTTTCTCAGCTATTTAATTAAACATGTTTTTTTATTATTTTTATAGTAAAGTAAAAAAAAACTACAACACTATACATTACAAGAATTTAAAAACAAACATTGTTAGTTATTCCTTATCTAATATGTTGAAACAAAGAGTAATTCAGGAAATAGTCTTTCCTTATTTAAATTCTTTATTCGAATTTTTATTTGTAGCTAGTTGTTTGAGCTCGTTCCGGATTTTTTTATAATAAATGACGTAAGTATTAATAATTTTCTAATAAATTATTATTATTATTATTATTATAGGCTGTTCTTAGAGAATACGGATTTTTAGACAAGGTTTGTTCTGCTTCTCGTCGAAGGAAATATTATTCTTTATGGTATCTATATGTATGCGGATTTACGCAAAGTAACTAGCATCTTTAAAAAATATTTTAACGAAAATAAAGAACTCAGAAGTCCTCTAAATATAATGCTTAAAGGGCATGAAATGTTTAAGTATCCTTGTTGCTATTTTTATACAAGACACACTATAAATAAATTTATAAAATATGCAAGTTTAAGAACCTTAATTTTAATTAAAGGACAAGCTTTTACATATGTACAAATTAAAACTCAAACCTCATTAATATATGATACTTGCGTGAGCGAGTCTCGTTTATGATTTACCAAAAGATTGCGTTATGCACTAATATTTTATCGGCGTACAGACGTCTATCAGTTTCCTGTCTTACCACCTTGTGATATGCCGTTAAAATATAATACTACAGTTCAACATAAAATTTAACAGATTTTTTCAAGAAATTTAAAAGTAAACAATAAAAACAATCACAGTAGTCGGTGGTTGATCGAATTCGAGTCAAGAGATCCGAGTTCGATCCCCAGGTGGTAGGCTCGACCAATGGGTTTTTTCAAAAACTTATGTTCGATTTATATTGTTGGCTTAGACATATATTCTGTAAAAGGTAGGTCGAAAGGACTTAATTGTCTACCCCAATATTAGGAATGGAATACCTAGTACTTTTTTTATTATTTGTTATTATTATTTATACTATGAATAATATACGAACATACGCTGAACCATTCGAACTTATCAATTGTAATATAGTTGCCGTTATCTCTAAAAACATTTCCTTACTATCGCCGCTTGACGACTTTTTAAATGTTTTAAAATGAATTAGTTGAGACACGTTCACTGGGGAGGAGATAATTCATAAATATTGTAACAAATGCCTGTGATAGCCGTTGATTCCATCGCAAATTGTGAATCGGATCACGTTCTTTTAAAGAAACGATCAACATGAACGTTTGATTCTAGGAGAACTTAATTTATATGTCAATAAAAAGTAAAATGTTTATGAACTTTTCTAGTCTGATTAATTGCGAGATGTAAAAAAAGATTTAAAAACCCGCAGGATTTAAAAAGGAAATATTTAAAAGCCCAGTTTCGAAGTTAAGGGTTGTGGGTTCGAGTCCCGCTAGAGCCAAGCATTTGTGTGATGTTTATGAATGTTTGAACTCGATATTATACCGTTAGATAGGCTCATCACCTGTCACGTCGTCCTAAACAGACTTCGGTGAAAGGTGGTTTGAAAGGACTTCATTGTTTTGACTTTCTACCCCAGCATGAGTTAAGAAGTTGCAAAATATTAAATGAAAATAAATAAGTATGTTTGATGAAATGAAATAGAAAAGTATGTATGAATGATTCTCAACACTGGGATAGACAACTAATTCTTTTCAACCCACCTTTTAACGAATACCATTAAGGACAAGGTGTCAAGTTGTGAGCCTATCGCCGTCATTTTCCAAGCCAACGGTACAATATACCTACATAGATGAATGGTCATATATACATACATAAGATACAAAAATATTTTTTTAAATATTAATACTAAAGTTATATATTTAAATATGAAAGTTATATATTTTATAAATTTTTGATAACTCATTTCATTGATGCTTGTGCTGTACAATACGGATAGTTCTTCCAATTCATACAATCAGATTACTTGGAGAATAAAAAATTAATTATTTCAATTACTTTAAGAAGGTCTCGAAAGAGGTAATACATTAAAAATGTCTCAATACTGCGTAGCGTGTTTTGTTGCCGGGCAACGCGTCACTGTCGCAAGATGGCGCGGATGACGTCAGCTGAGCCGGCTCGAAGGAGGGAGGGAGGGCAAGGTCTTGAATCTTGAAGTCAAGCGTGACACTTCCCAATGAAAAAGAGGCATGGGAACCAAAATTAATTGTGTACTAAAATAATGAGGAAAATAATAAAGATGTACCATACTACTTCTCAGTGTAGCTAGTTAGATATATATTAAATAATCACATAATAATGTTATGTTAAAAAAATCGTAACTCGAGTTCATACTTATCATAAAAATATTGCCTCTAGCATATACCGAACTGTTAACCAATAAAGCTAAATACAGTGATATAGTAAAATAAAAAAAAAATATTGTAGTCCCTGCACGTGTGTAGTATCTACGAGTTTAAACTTGGTTGAACGTTGACTTAGTATTCGCGTTGATCTCAATCTTAGTTATTTGAAATAAATAATCACCTTTTTTAAATTAAAATATTAAAATAAAAAAAACATAAAAAGTAAATAAAATATGTTCAATCAAATAATTTTACGGCAATACGAAACAAGTGTCCACCTTCCAGTGACCGAGTGCCGCTCGTTAGCCATGACAGCGATGACAATTGTGCATGACGTCACCCTAACAAACACAACCACAACACTGCCATAGTATTGATAACGCAAACCACAAGTGTAAGTAGGTACGAGTACGTGTTACAGTAGTGTGGGTAGTGAAGATTACAATTGTTGTTTTATGGTAACATTTGTAATTTAAATGCAATAATTGCGATCCGGCGATCAAATAATACATAATAAGTGATCTCGTATCTTTATACGTAACGTATAAAGCGTAATTTAGCAAATATATTTATACAAATGTATTTTAAAAATAATTGTCGCCAATAGTATTCTTCCTCTGCTTATGCTTCCCTTTCCCTTTTGCGTTGCCGATCAGTATTCGCTGTTCGGAGTAGTAATATTACCATAAGGAAACCATGTGTGTCAACCATTGCTGTCCTTATTATAATAATTATAGAGGTAAAGGTGACGATTGACTAACGCGCATTTACTGTGTAGTAAATTTTAAACCAGGACCGGATTTCAAACATCTAATGTACTAAATTATTAACACATATTTTTGTACAAATTTCAGAGGAGTTAAAAAGAGACGTTTTGGTCTTCTATCCTATTCGCCTAAAACTATTGTTATCGTGTTATGTAGTGATGGGAACGAGAAATAAAAAGATTGTAAAAATTAAAATTTTAATTGTACACTGATATGCTGTAATGCTTGTTAGTTTGTATATCTTTGTGTATTGAGTTGTCTTTGGAATTTAGTATTCGATTTTGATAATTGTTTTACTATTAGAAGTCACATTATACGCTACGAATTATAAAATTTTTCCGTTTTTCAATCACAGTTACAAGGCATTGTTGCTGGAAAGGTACTGCACGTCATGCGGAAAAAGAAGCGGAAAGAGCCAGTTTTAGGAAAAATCGAAAATACCTTCCCATGAAGTTTTCCATTAGTTACAAAATCTTTATAGTAATTTTGTTTTATCTCCACGCCCTTTCCCATACCGGGGTAGGCAGAGGTCTAGACAACCGAAGTTGTAACACGGATTTTGGATTTACAAGATTTATTTCGTTATCGGTTGGTAGGCAATGCGACTTTCAAGGTTTTTCCCCATAATCGCCTTTTATGACACCCATTGGAAGAATGGTGTGATAGATTCTTATACTGATCCACACGGATCCTAATTTATATAATTACGTTATTGTGTTAAAATACACCAAAAATTTTAGTGGTTTAATATGTAAAGAAAAACACATACGCCACATTGTTGACAAGAGAAGTAATTGTATGCAGTGTAGTCACAGCGTTAACATATGACCTATCTTCTCTCGTTTCTTTGTTCCCGGTTTTAAAGGCTATTGACAGATGGCGGGAAAACTATCTCGGAAATACCTGGTCAAAGTTAAGTAGACTGGCAAAGGGTACGCGGCGACCGTTTTCTTGATGCTCGTAATTTCATATAATTTTAAAATGTCATTGAAAATGACAAATTAGTTATACACTTAAATTATTTAGTGATAAAACTCTTCCTTACCTAGATTCATAATTAAAAATTTTATCAAATTGTGTTATAATATCACTAATATATTCGTTATCATTTACGAGTAGTAAATGATAAATTAATTAAACAAGATATGTCTATAATGTACTCTAACGTGTTCTTTTCCTTTGAACAGGATGAACTTGTCAGATTCTATAGACTATAGGCAGAGTATACTGCTATGTTAATTCAAAAGACAAATGATAAAGCAATGTCACTTCTTAGTCCGTACAATAAAGCTTAAAGTTAAACAAACAAGGCGTTTTTGTTCGTAATAACTGATAAGGAGATGTCAGGTCACTCTTTTGTGTGCATATTACAATGTCGAATTGGAATTGACAAACCGTGGCTTCTCTTCACATGTTAATAGCGACGAGATGACGCCTGATACGATGGTATCTGTTATCTAGTGAATACTATGAAGGAAAAATTTCAATTCTTTTTTGTTTTAAAGTTCAGTCACCTGAAAACCTTAAGTTTGGAATCTGAAAATGTTTTTCACATTCAATTTCTCATAGTACAATAACGAATTGGAATTGACAAACCCGTGGCTTCTCTTCACATGTTAATAGCGAGAAGATGACGTCTGATATGATGGGATCGGGATGTTATCTACTGAATACCATGATGAAAACAATTTCAATCCTTTATTGTTTTAAAGTAAAGTCACCCACCTTAAGTTTGGAATCTGAAAATGTTTTTCACTTCAGGTAACATTACGGAAAGTAAACTTATTTTATGAAACTCTAAATACGAGCGCTATATATTTCTAATGTTTTTTATACAAAATTTTAGTATTTAAAGAATGAAGAATTTGAAATTTTGAGAAACTGGTTTTAGAGTATGTTAGAAGAATAAAAAAAAACTGAATGCAGTGGTAATACGATCTCTTCGTAGTATATGCTTAATAAAGGAGGTATGAAAAACCATATTACTAAATCATCTATGAGAGCGTATTTTGATAAAGGGTTTAGAAAATATACAGCGCGAAAAACTCAGTTTGAACTTCATGATTCATGCTTAATTAAAGGAAAAGTCTAACCCAAAAAGAACACGTCTGCCTCTATGAAGAAACTTGACACTGCGATCTGTTCTCTTTGTATCAGGAATAATGCGTGAAGATAGGAATGAATGTGTACATTGACTGTGTACATTTATTATTTTCTCATTAAGAAACTCTATAAATAATTTGTTAGTTGGGGTGTTTTGAAATTACCTGCAAATTTATTCCTATAAGCTTATCCCATTTTAACAGATATCCAAACCAAATATATTGGCAATTTTATAGTCATTATAAGTCTAGATCTAGTCTAGACAATTAAGTCCCTTCGACCCACCTTCCACATATAAATATATAAAATATTAAAAAATATAAATATATAAAATATACATATATTGGCATCATAAAAATTATTTAATGGAACATTGGACGAATTTTCTCCTAGCTGCGACATGTCGTAACAAGCGTTTGTTTACTGGGCACAGACACCCATCTGACCCGAAACGCGAATCTGTGTCAAGCAGTTTATTCAATCTGCCGTCTCTCAGAGCTGTTGCACACGAAAAGAATTTCTAAAGTTTCTGAAGCAAGGTCCAGAGTCTCGGAAAATTTGGTGCGGAGCAAACAGCAATGTATTAGGTTGTCGCTTAATGTCATGTAGTAGGCGTATATGCATAACGACCTTGAACAAGTACTTAAATGAAGTTAAGTAATTAAGTGCATCTTTAGTGATTTTTTTAAATAAAAACTATGAACTCTGTGTAAACAACACGTCGTCACACGTGTTTTTTTACGGATAATTCCTTTCTGCTACGATGCTACTGGACTTTGCTGGCTATAATCGTAACACATGGTTTCAACAAGATGGAGCCACGTGTCACACATCGAACGAGTCCTTGCCGGTGGTCAAAGACATGTTTCCGGAAAAGCTGATATCCAGACAGCTGACATCCCATGGCCACCCAGAAGTCCAGATCTATCCCCAGGAGACTTCTTTTTATGGGGTTATTTAAAGAGTCGTGTCTACATTGATAAACCGAATACACTGCGTCAACTTAAAGAAAAAATCATCGAAGAGATGTCGGCGATCTCGCGGTCTCTTTGCAGAAGAGTATTCGAAAACTTCAGGACTCGCTTAGATGAGTGCAAAAACCGAAACGGTGGTCATTAAGACGAAATAATTTTTAAAAAATAAATTACAACTAATTAGCTTTCTCGTCAATAAACGATTTCTAAAATAAGTTAAATGGTTTTTTTATACGATTTTTTCAAATGTTAACTACTTCATGGCACACCCTGTATTAGGTACATAGCGTTCACAATCACACCATATTAAAAGAAAGTCCCCCGCCCGACGAGTCTGTCTGTCTAAACGCGAAAAACCCAAAAACTACTAAACGGATTTTCATACGTCATTCACTACTAGACGGCGTGATTCATGAAAAAGTTTTAGTATGTGTTAATATATAGATAGTGACAACATCACATACATGCTCTGATTACAAAGTAAAAACTTGTCTTATGGAATCAGAAACAACAAAGATACCACAAACGGACAAAACCGAGAAAATGTAGAAAGAATGTTTTCTAAATTGACCCGACCGGGACTCAAACCCGGGACCTCAAAACTGGCGACACCACGAAAGCTGGTGTGTACGCCACTTGTTCACGGAGGTCGTTAAATACATTAAAATACTTCAAGTAAGATGATGTTATTAGTTACATTTTAATCTAACACCAGCACAACGCGATAAAACAACAAGAAAGCCGAGTGTTTGGGTGATCGGAATTCAAGTCAAGAGACAAGAGTTTGATCCCCGTGAAGAAGGATCGTACCAATGAGTTTTTCAAAAGTTATGTACGATTTATATCGTTGGTTTAGATATAAAGACGGCGACTGGCTCACCACCTGTCCAACTGTCCCAAAAATTTATTCGGTGAAAGGAGGGTCGAAAGGAAATTGTCTGGACCTATGTCTACCTCAATATTGGTAATAGCGTGAAGACATTTTTTTTCCACCTCTATGCAGGATGCAGATATGACACTACGACAAAAAAAATATCGGCAGTTATGCTCTGCTAGTCGTACGAAGCACATATAAATAAAATTGGAGTGTCTGTTTGTAGTATAGAAATAACCGTTTATTAGTACATGTATATGAAAACATTTACACATATACGATACATTCACCAACATAACTGTTTGTTCCGGCTAATCTCTGAAACGGCAGAAGCGATTTTAACAGGGTTTTCACTGACAGATATTTAATGCTATAAGGAGTAACATAGCCTACTTTTATTTTAGAAACATACTAGGGTTCCGCGTAAGTGTTATACTGCGGGTAAAGCCGCGGGGGGCAGCTAGTCTTTTATAAGATCAGTTGTAGGCCTCTTCATGAAAGCACGCACTACAGCTAACATTCCAGCTATATATATGCAATACGTTTAAATGTATAGCATACTTAGCATACAGTATGCGTTATCTGCTGGCAGGTATATAAAGACATTATCAGTCTTTGCCATGTGTTTCATTAGCTGTATATACCTAAGAATATTCCTCCTTATCAATTGATGGCGGAAACTTAATGTAATATTCTGAATTAATTAAACCACTTAACATTTTAACTTTTAAGAATTTTATATTACTTTTTCGTTTCGTGTGTATTCAATGTATCTAAATTCTACTAATGTTATAGGTGAAAGTTTATATGTAAGGATGTTTAGATGTTCGGATGTTTATTACTCAATCACGCTAAAAGGGCCAAACAGGTTTGAATAGAATTTGGCACACATGTAATTTATAACCTCTATTAATGTATAAAATAGTTTTTATAAGGAAAAACGTTTCCTTTCTGAGACATCCGAATAATAATTTGATGAATGTGGATGTCTATAGTCATCTCTGTGGCTTTTTATTCTCAGAAATTAAAGTATAAATTTTTATATTGCACACTGGCGAAGCGTTCAAAATATAGTAATGATATAAAACATTAAAAGCCTTAAACTCGCCGAAATCTTTAAGGACCATTGATGGGTGGATGAAAATACTATTGTATCATCCTTGACAGTGAATCCTGTTAAAATGATAAACAAAAAAGTTAAATATAAAAAATAAACCCCCTAATTTAAAAAGAAAAGATGGCTAACATTGGGATGACTGCCACTTAGTTATTTAGGGCCCTAAAGTTAATACCCGAGATCCACTACGCACAAAAATCATATACACTATGTATTCGGAATTAGGAAAAACATGGATATATAATATTATTTTTTTTATGAGAGCGTCTCATCGCTCGAGCGCTTGCGGATCTCGCAAGCGTCACTTCATTTTTTAAGTCTCTCATTTATTTAATATCGAAAATGTTATCTTAAGTAGTCAGTGTAGTTTGTATAAACACTTAGACCTTAATATAATATAATAACATACATGTGTTTGAAAATAATATTATACTTTATTTTGACGTATATGTATATCCAAATTTTCTTCAATCAGACATCATTTGATAGCTTTAACGTAGGAAGAAGATTAGCTAAGATTATTTTGGTACGTGAAGAGCGATAACGATGTACGTCACAAGATTTGACAAATTATCGCTATCTTCATTTATTTAAACATACTATCACAAAATAGTAAACGCATAAGTACAGTGACATAACGTTTACGCTATCTTATCTAGTTTTGTATCGATGAAAATCTAAAGAACAATATTGATACCTGAAGTTGGTGCCTACAATATCACTTTAGGCTTTCACACAATCCTGGCACATTTCTCTCGCTTTTTCTGCATCATTACATCTTCTCATGTCATCTTGTTAATAACACAGTATAGCATTTCTGTTACTTATATTGTTTTTTGATTTATGTAGTGGAAAAGGTTTAGACCGAAAGACTGCCCTTCACAGATCGAGAAGATAATATTTCATTCAATATATTTCCTGTCCCTGTTCCTCTTCTTTTCATTTCCCCTTCCTTCCTTCCAAAAAGACTTGCACACCAAGCAACTGATGTCTATTATTGTTTTCGTAAAAAATATAATTATGGACCGGGAATAACTAAAAGACATGTTTATTTCTTTCAAACTATTTTTCAAGAGTGATTAAGTGTTCTGAGATCTCCTTTGCCTGAATTTTATTTAGAGTTATTTGCAGTAGCCAGTTACAATGCAACGGGCTTAGCTTGCTTATTAATTAAAAAGGATTCGTAGTAAATAAATTAACTGCAACACTTGAGTAAAAATATAATTTCTATTACAACTACATAAGTTGCATAACAAGATGCCTTTTTAAAAAAATAATAGGAAAAAAGTAAAAGCGAACGCACCGCACGCTGTCATGCTGGTAACATTGAACGCGCGCAAAAAAAAGCAAATGGCCGCCGTCAAGGTCATAAGAAGCTGTCCTAGTCACGGAGGGCATTTACATTTTTTATAATCGCTTCAGGGGCTTGTGAAACATGCTTGTTTCAAATTATTATTTTTTAAATATTGTAATTGAATATATTAAATCTAGTTCAGTTTTGAAAACGCAGGAACAGCAAAACTTCACTAATTATCGGTAATTATATTACATAAATTCAGTATTTAGTGTATATGTGTTATCCAGTATTTAGTATAAATATTGGTATATATTACTGAAATTATATGCAAAAGCGATTATGAAAAATCCTTCTTGGGAAGGATCGCTATCTTTTTAGATTTTCTATACTCTTTGGTTATCACATTAAAATATTATGTAAAAACAAAACACAAACAACATAATATGAAAAACTAAATTTCGTTTAGAGAATATACACACATTTAATTTAGAAACTGTAGTTAAAAATTTAAAAAAACAGAGCTTTTTTTATCTTGGCCATTTTCATAACAATATTTTGAATTACGGTTCAGGGCGTATTGAATATTTACATTAAAATACTCAGCTAAAATCGAGACGCGGCACGTTGGATATCGATAATACGAGTCGTCTTGCAAAACCAGAATCTTCTCATTGTAGACCCGTTTCAGAAAAAAGTGAAAAACAGGCGTGCTGTACGCGACGATCGCATGGGAACGTCGTAAGCGCATCCCAACAAACTTTTTATGTTCACATTTTCGACCGTCCCTCAATGCATTACAGAATATTTTAGATGCATTCTGCAGACAAGCTTTAAAAAGTTGGCAAAACCGTAAACGGCACGGCACCTGTCCCTAGGCGAGGCTAGATTGCCAGTTTCGATTATGGGATTATGAGTTTTAAGTCATATTTTATTTTATAATATAACTTTCCAAGAGAAAGAAAAAAGAGGGAATAAATAACGACTAATTTAAAATTATTCTAAAAACACAACAATTGAGCCATTGAGATGTCTGGAAGAATTTGCTTTTAGCGATAAGACCGCCATTTGTGTCACCATAATCTTACAAAATATAATGTTGCATATTGTCTGTGTTGGTGTGCAATAAAGAGTATTCTATCTATCTATCTATCTATGGCGTCAGTCTAATCATTTGTCCCATTGTTCTAAATGAGCTCTAGTAAAGTATATGTTGATAGGACTAAAAACTGTCTCGACCCCAATTATTCTGTATAAACGGTTATGAAAGTGTATATTTAGCACAGTATCTTTTATTTCTTAATACTATGTCATTATAATTAAAAATGCTCTACTAGTTTGAGCAATATTTTGTAAATTACTCATCACAAAAGACTTATAAAAAAACTCAAAGAATTTTTTATATACCAACATTTGCACGAACTAATAGCGCAGGGTATGCGGGGTGGAGTAATATACTTAATAAGTACTTTTACTGTGTCATTTAATTGCTTCACAGACCGGTCCGGCCCAGCCAGCCTCAGTAGCAACGACTTCAAATTGCTACCCACAAGGCGATGCGTTTGCGCAGGGAATAGCACACATGATTGCCGCAATGGAATTTAATAAATTGTCACAGATAAAAAAGCTTTTTTTTTTGAATTTGAAAATTGGAAATTTGTATTAAAACATTAAAATGCTTTAATGCTAATGGAAACTAGTGTTAGTGAAAATTAAAAAGATAGCTGTATAAAATACCTTCTTGGATGATCTTGATTAAATACAATCTTACTTTTCCTCTTAATATTTTCTTAGTAATACAGATAAAGTTGGAATATAAAATAGTATCTAAATACAAGAACAATCTAAAACTTTAGGGTGATGTAGACCAATAACGTAGTATGTAGATAATGGAACGATATAATTATTAAAAGGTATAAAATAAATATTATATAAATGTAAAAGAATTCTAACCTCTAACTCATATAATAATAATAATAAATACCCTAGAATGATAATAATAACTCTTTATTGAATAAAAGCTTATGATATATCTCTTTTGTGAGCATTTATTTCGAATCAAGACTCATGCAAAAAGAGATGTTGCCTTATTTTTGCGGCTAAAGCACTAGAAAAAGTTAAACAAAGCAATGTAATGGATTTTACACAAAAAAATATACCTAGTTTCAATTAAAAGCTTCAAAAAAAAATCGTTTAAACAATTGAAAAATATTTGTACGTCTCGAAACATAACGCATTTAAATTTTTTCATTGTAAAAATGAAGGCTTCCATCAGTTAGTTATTTTTATATGTAAAACAATTTCCGTTTCACTTTGAAACAATTACTAAAATTTATAGTTCAGATTTAATTCTCGCCTTTAATATTTAAAAGTTTCGGTCTTAAATTATTTTCGTAACCGTATTAATAATAAGTCTGAGCTTATTAATCATACAATAAGTAATATTAATAAGCTCATACCAGACAAAACATGTTATACGAAATATATTTAACATAAATTTTTGGTTTCACACAATAAAAGTAAACTTACCTCAAACGGAACTAGTTATTATGAAAATGATTAATGTTTTAGCGGAGCATTATGTGTAGGTACTATTATAATATGCGCAAATATTATGTCATTATTTAATATTATTGGAAAATGGAATACTAGTGAAGATAAGGTTTTTTTTTGTTAAAATTAAAAAATTAAACTTCGCAATAGTATTACCAGACCCCAATAACCTAACGAGGGAGGAAGCATGACGACGCAGGTTTAAGGCGGCTATTTCACTAATTCTTGAACAATCAATCACCCAATTATTTATTTGCCAAAATGTAAAATAAATAAATAAATATCTTCACGCGATTCCCAATACAGGGGTAGACAGAGGTCTAGTCTAGACAATTAAGTCCCTTTGACCCACCTTTCACCGAATATATTTTCGAGACAACGTGACAGGTGGTGATCCCGTCGCCGTCTTTATGTCCATGTCAACGATATAATTCGTACATAAGTTTTTGAAAAACCCATTGGTACGAGCCTGCCATCTGGAAATCGAACTCGGGTCCCTTGACTCGAAATTCCGACCACCCAACCATTTGGCTATCGTGACTCTACAAAAATCTTATTTGCCATATTTTTAAAAATGCAAATTGTTGACGTTCCCATCGCTGTAAACATATAGAAAGTGATGTAATTTGTCGTAATATTTGTAATATTCGTAATAGACGAGATAAACATAGATAGACGATATACATAGACGAGATAACATCCCGAAAATATCTTCGGTGGAAGGTGGGTCAAAGGGACTTATCTGTCTAGGCTAGACCTCTGTCTACCCCTGTATTGGGAATTGGGTAAAGATATTTATTTATTAATTATTTATAACACTATACAAAAAGTCATATATAGCCTTATTTTTAGTTATATTTTCCCTAAATCCCCCTCTGTTCTTTGCTAAACATGTTGCTCGATTGAAAATATTTATAGTGATTTATAAAGGTACTTTTCAAATATCTTTTTCATTGCAGGTGTTAAGAACATGGGTCTCCATGTTTTTTTACTTTATTTTTTATGTAGGGGTTATACATACATATATATAAATATATAGACAGAGGTCTAAACAATTAAGTCCTTTCGACTCACCTTCCACCGAAGACATTTTTTGAGAAAACGTGACAAGTGGCGAGCCCGTCGCTGTCTTTACGTCAAAGCCAACGATATAAATAGTTCATAAGTTTTATTGTTAAAATAATCCCTATAATTTTTCTATCTTACTAGTCTAAAATATTATCCTTGTTATAAAATCTGCAATATAAGATTAACAATATATCTTCGTTGTCACTTAATATGATAATATACATAAGTAATTCTTCTTAATATCTAAATATTGTGGTTCAGATATATATATATATATATATATATATATATATATATATATATATATATATATATATATATATATATATATATATATATATATATATATATATATATATATATATATATATATATATATATATATATATATATATATATATATATATATATATATATATATATATATATATATATATATATATAAATAATTTAATTAGCATGTTTTCAGATGTTATGCATTCATCCCACAAACATTCCCTTTAATGAATCTTAAAGTGAGATCATCTTCTTCGATCTACCACAGCCATCATAGCCTTCAAAAACAACACTTGGTAATTCCTTAGTAAAGTAAACATAACTTACAAGGTTTATTCTAACGTTTTCATTCATTTAATAATAATATTTTCCGGCATAGAATTTTAGTTGGTTTTGAAAGTAAGATAAATAAAATAAATAAATATAAATATCTTCACGCAATTCCCAATACAGGGATAGACAGAGGTCTAGTCTAGACACTTAAGTCCCTTCGACCCATCTTCTACCGAAGATATTTTCGGGACAACGTGACAGGTGGTGAGCCCGTCGCCGTCTTTATGTACAAGCCAACGATTTACTTCGTAAGACAATAAATCATATTTTGTAAATTATATACGAGGTATGAAAGAATCCTCAGATATTTCATTAGAAAAACATAATATTTTTGTAAGTATTTGACTAATCCAGTACTCATAGTTTATAGTTCAGTCTATGACAATAGAAAATTACTAGATCACAAATATTGTAAATAGTTTAATTCGGAATATTTTTATTTTATTTAAATTAATTCTTTACATTGTCATTACGGTATGATATAAACATTATTATATTATATTCTAGGTGACGGCTGCCACATGTATCATGCTATGAATAGGCGTTACCTTTGAAGGCTGATCTATTTTTTTCGTATTTTCTAATTGTAATCATTTTTATTTAAGAACATGCTTTTATTATTTATGGGACTATTCTTTGCTACAATCAAGATGATTTGTAACTATATCATAGGACTTAAAAAAAGACAAACCAAAATTAATGTATCTATCTAGTTTCTCCGGTATCTTCCCCGTCAGAAGAATCTCACTATGAAATGGTGGTAGGTATAAAAATCGACATCTATATATAAAGCTATAGACTTTCATTTCATTTCATTTATATTATTATATATATATATATGTATATATATATATATGTATATATATATATATATATATACACATATATATATATATACACATATATATATATATGTATATATATATATTCGTAAGTATATGATAAACCACGATTCAAACTTAACTCCTTTTTCTTTTCCATTTTATTTTTTATTTTCTCGTTATAATTTCTTAATACTTACGTACCAGCCGCTACATTTCACATCATTAATTACTGCTCATAATTTGTACAATGAGTACATATTCGTACAGTGGCTTGAGAGTGAATGAAGCTTTTGTTGAGTCTCACGGTCAACGTTCGTACTCTTATAGTGTAAGGGCTTTGTTTCAAACCGACGACGTAATGACATTATGTCAAATATTTAATATCTAACCAGCAATTACGAATTTAATTAAACAAATTTAACCTTACTTTAAAAATTGCAAAATGAAAATCCGTAACATGATTGACATAAAAGAGGTTCTATGGTAATACGAGTATCGTGTTAAATAGTGTTATCGTGTTAATACCGTTGTGTGTGTAGAATAGTAGCAATAAACTTGTGAATGACACTTTCATTAAAATTTTTATTATGTTACATTAAATTTTTCATGTATAAATTCAAATATTAATAAAAATAATTATTTTTAAATTTTCTGTCCACTAAAACGTTATGAAACAAGCGTTTATAATATATACCTTTTTAATTCTACTTTTTTTATTTCTCATCTGTTACAAAAAATATTGTCGTAAAAAACAAATTCCATTGGCAAAATTTCACTTTCTTGTGGTATTTATGCAATCGGGGCGGAGACCAAATACCTGTTGTTGTGTACTTATGGAAGAAAACATTATAGGTACCTGTAACAAAAGATTAATTTCAAATGAAATCGATAACAAAACAACATGAACATAATATAAGGTCTTTAAATTAACATGAACAATAATAGAAATTTGAATTTTAAACAGTCTTACAATTGCATATTTGCACTTCGTAGATATATTTGGCAAATTCATGATAACTACTGAGTAAACATAAAATGTTAATAAAATATATTGTAGCAATGTCGAACTCAAACCCACTCCTACACTCATACGTTTAAATTATATAATCTTAAGTTACAAGATCATGATCCGCCACACAGTGCTATGGCGTGTTGACGTAGCGCAGTTGGCAGGTTTCCTTATATTGCATCCTTCACCGGTAGTGTAAATCAAATTTAGTTACATCATTCACTAACTTCAAGAACGGATTGCAATAAACCATACAAATTGTTCTCGATCACCTTACTTAGTTTCTGACCGTAGCTCTGTCCTTGTTATACATCGAAATTCTTACGTAATCTTTTCGCCCGTCTTCCTCTCTCGGCCTAATATTACCAATCAAATTCCGATATATCTGTTTCTCTCAGTATTAATCTAGTGCGTCATCCCTATATCTACCAAATTTCATCCAACTCAGTTTTAGTCGACATGGAGGTGATAAGAGCCTTCGAACATTCAAACTTTCCACATTAATACTTTCATTGCACCAGCCGCCACATTTCACATCATTAATTACTGCTCATAATTTGTACAATGAGTACATATTCGTACAGTGGCTTGAGAGTGAATGAAGCTTTTGTTGAGTCTCACGGTCAACGTTCGTACTCTTATAGTGTAAGGACTTTGTTTCAAACCGACGACGTAATGACATTATGTCAAATATCTAACCAGCAATTACGAATTTAATTAAACAAATTTAACCTTACTTTAAAAATTGCAAAATGAAAATCCGTAACATGATTGACATAAAAGAGGTTCTATGGTAATACGAGTATCGTGTTAAATAGTGTTATCGTGTTAATACCGTTGTGTGTGTAGAATAGTAGCAATAAACTTGTGAATGACACTTTCATTAAAATTTTTATTATGTTACATTAAATTTTTCATGTATAAATTCAAATATTAATAAAAATAATTATTTTTAAATTTTCTGTTCACTAAAACGTTATGAAACAAGCGTTTATAATATGTACCTTTTTAATTCTAGTTCTTTTTTTCTCATCTGTTACAAAAAATATTGTCGTACAAAACAAATTCCATTGGCAAAATTTCACTTTCTTGTGGTATTTATGCAATCGGGGCGGAGACCAAATACCTGTTGTTGTGTACTTATGGAAGAAAACATTATAGGTACCTGTAACAAAAGATTAATTTCAAATGAAATCGATAACAAAACAACATGAACATAATATAAGGTCTTTAAATTAACATGAACAATAATAGAAATTTGAATTTTAAACAGTCTTACAATTGCATATTTGCACTTCGTAAATATATTTGGCAAATTCATGATAACTACTGAGTAAACATAAAATGTTAATAAAATATATTGTAGCAATGTCGAACTCAAACCCACTCCTACACTCATACGTTTAAATTATATAATCTTAAGTTACAAGATCATGATCCGCCACACAGTGCTATGGCGTGTTGACGTAGCGCAGTTGGCAGGTTTCCTTATATTGCATCCTTCACCGGTAGTGTAAATCAAATTTAGTTACATCATTCACTAACTTCAAGAACGGATTGCAATAAACCATACAAATTGTTCTCGATCAGCTTACTTAGTTTCTGACCGTAGCTCTGTCCTTGTTTTACATCGAAATTCTTACGTAATCTTTTCGCCCGTCTTCCTCTCTCGGCCTAATATTACCAATCAAATTCCGATATATCTGTTTCTCTCAGTATTAATCTAGTGCGTCATCCCTATATCTACCAAATTTCATCCAACTCGGTTTAGTCGTGTGAAGGTGATAGAAATATCCGAACATTCAAACTTTCACATTAATACTTTTACGAATAGAGACAATTTTATTCATCCTATACCTTTTTTATTTTTAAAATTACTTTTTGAGTCAACGTGTCTTATGCACACACACACACACGAACGACGCGACTGTCGTCGTAGATCGTAGAGTCGCATTAGTTATAGATCCAAAGTTGCTGTGGCCGAAATCGGGCTAGATACTATACTTATCTATTAATGATGAATAAAGAGAGCAATAACAATGTATGAACTTTTTCTGGTATGTTATACAAAGGATGAAGAACGTTACCAAGAAAGCAAATCCACGATAGTCGATTAGTTAGGTTACGACTAAACCCGAATCGGGATTAGATGTGTACCACAACTCCTTCAATATAATTTGAAGAATGCCAGTAAGATTTTCTTTATTAAAGCTTCAGACACACCTGAATAAAAAGTATTGACACTTAACTTCTTGTAAAAAAAAAAAAACTTAGATCTGGACTAATGAAAGGATAAACAAGTTTCATAATTATACAAACACACATAAACGTCACGCCTGTTTCCCTTTGTAGAGCTATACATTCTTATTGGAAAAATGGGAGACCCACATTCTTCGCTTCGTCTACTTTCATTAGTCTCCTGACCGATACACACCAGTTCAGTTTACTCTTACAGAGTCCATTAATAATGTTAAAATTATCAAATTGTTAAATCGAAGCAAAATTAAACTACATACACAAAACTGGTTATTTACTAATAGTTGTTACTGTTACGTTATAAAAATGAGGAATTGTATAAAAACGAACACAAAAAAGCGCGGTAACACTCGACAAAAACAAACAATCCGACATACGTAACGTCATCTTACTATCTGTTTCGGACTTGTTATCAATAACGTAGACGATCCGTTTTTAGAAATATTAATTCAGTAATAACCGTTGTACAGCGAACTATTTTTAGTTCGGCCTAGGCTAAAAATACAGCGGTCGTCGCGACCAATGACGCTCACACTTGATAATACTAATATTACTCATGTAATGTGTCGTTGACTTGCTGCAGTTTATGTTTGTTGTCTATTGACATTCGTAGAATAACATAGAGAGTGAGAGGTTATCTGTGGCTAATGTTTATA
The DNA here is from genome assembly GCA_029286605.1 of Sericinus montela. NCBI lineage: Eukaryota > Metazoa > Arthropoda > Insecta > Lepidoptera > Papilionidae > Sericinus > Sericinus montela. The sequence continues at coordinate 264,030 of JAGSMR010000047.1, forward strand.
AACGCCACGTTTTCCTATACACATAACACCAGCAATACTTGACAAGACTAATAGTCTTGTTTGGTAAAAGTGAATAATAACTAAGCGAGTGTTAAGAAGAAAATATGTGGCAAGGAAAAGAAAAGTGGGAATAAAGTCGATTAGAAGTAAAAAAAAAACAATTTAATCACGAACTGACAATACTGGCTTATAATATGCGGAAATAGTTTCAATGACGTAGTTACAAAAGAGGCATTTCACAATGCACTGGCTTTTAATCCCTAAGGTTGAAAACGGTAAAGAAAACCAATGTCATGGCTTGTCGAAGGTTTCTTAAAAATAATTACACTAATACGTAGAATTTTTTATATAGACAGTAAGGATTACGAGCTAACATTTGTCTTCTCCGGTCATCTTACTTACAAAATGAAATCAACGCCATTTGGCGTAGAAAGAATGAGAAGAGTAATTTGTAATAAGTAGTCGAAGAAATGCGAAAATACAAATTTTACAGCCACCATTGAAGAATATATTTCAATGTATTGTATTATTATTTCTTTATTTTCACGCATTTCCCAATACTGCGGTGGACAGGTCCAAATGATTTAGTCATTTTGAACCGCATTAACCGTAGCGTATACGGGATAACGTATGTTGGGTATATTTATTTTTTTTTTTTTATTTATTTATTTATATTCAGAAAATAAAACAAATTACAAATGAAAACAACAATACACTGTACTATAAAACCAAGTGGTTTTTTTTGTACAATGGAGTTCGTCCATACAGATAACATTATTTAGCAGTTTACTTATTATAAACCAGATGGTTTACCAACGAGATAGTTACATATATTGTGTAACAACTTAATGCTCTATTAAATGTTAATTCGACATTAACATTCGAAAAATTATCGTTTCGACTGATGATTTCCATTATTCGGACGATAGTAGTGAGACGTCAAGTGAGACGCAAGGTCGACCTGTCGACATTGACCGTGACGTTACAACATACCTAGCGTAAAAAATACTTTATTACGTTTCCGCAATTCGATACACAACTTTGAAATCGACTTTAACGAAAAATTATTAGTGAAGGTCGAAATACAAATACAAATGAATTAATTTATTATGCAAGATAGAACATAGTGCCATTTTTTATTGTTATTGGTTCAGTAAGTGCTTAAAGCAAATGCTTACCTAAAACTTGTTCTTGCTCAAACAAAAAAATTAGATTAACTCTGAGTGTATTGTTGATGAATTACGAAGCGCTTGTTAAAACAATTTTGAAAATTCTAGAATCAGTTAAAACACTTCATGATTAAATCGGTATATTGAGAATTACAAATATTTTGAGCTTACTATACTACAATTAAATAACAAAACTTCATATGATAATTGTGCCGTGTCTATATAAATAATTATATATTCTGAACTATTGTATTATGTAATTCTAGACTAAAACTATATATACGAGACATTGGTATATTATATACTAGAACACAGTACTCAAGACCTAACTCTAATATAAAAAAAAGAATATCTTGACGAATTACTTGACGAATACTTTGACGACCATCCAATACAGGGATATACAGAGGTTTAGACAATTAAGTGTGACAACGTTCCACCAACGTTAAGCCAACGTAAGGCCAACGTTCCACCGAGGACATTATTTGTGTCTGTCTGTCACTGTCTTCATTTCCAAGCTAACACTTGCCAATTAACATAAAACGTACATTAGTCTTAAAAAACCCATTGGTACGAGCCTACCAACTGGGAATCGATCTCGGGGTTTCTTGACACGAATTCCGATCACCGAACCACTCGGCCATCGTGACTATCTTTTAATTTTTACGTAAAACAAAACGGATGTTTACCTCAACCTGCTTCAGAAATAGCTAAAGGAATATTCACCCAGTCTTCAACGTCAAGTAGAAAATGGCCACACAGTCTAACAGTGTAATCAAGATATTTTATTAAAGTTAAAATTTTTTGTTTTCATTCCTTCATCGAATTTCACGAGAATACATTGCCGTTTTCAACCATGGCGACTGGTTCATTTGAATGTCACAACAGCAATGTTACATACGCGATAAGCTGATAGCTGATATCTTCAAAGATTTACAATGTTTTTTTTACCAACAAATGTTTGCCAAATGTTTTAATTATGTAAGAAAAGCCAAACATTAGTCGAAATGAAATTGGCTGTTATATATACAATAGCAGCCTTGCTTTTTAACTCGGTGGGTAAACACGTAGCTTCTAATGCAAGGATTTGCACAAACTAAAATATTTAAATTAAATTAAAATATTTAATTATTAAATACGAAACACTTTTTGCAAGTGTAAACTATTATATAAAGTAAAATATGCCACAAATTTTCTTAATTTATTCTTAGTTTTTTCAGTGGTTTAATCGATTGCTTAGATAAATTTATATTATTATATATTATTTTATTCTGGAGGCTAAATTCATATAAATCGTGAGTTAGTTTAATTAATGTTAAATTTTGTTAGAATATTTTCTATTAAACTTCCTATTTTTACAATGGGGAGAGAACATTTTACCAACATGTTCAGTGGGAATAATTATAATTTTTTTTTAATATGTTCCTTCTGTTGAATTAGGTTGAAAAGTATAAATCGTTCTGTAAACAGTCTCCTCGACAATTGTCCGCGAGACGCTGGGCTGTATCAATTAACAAAACTGAGTGTGATTATTAACATTAATCTCTAGTGCGCCGGCGCCAGCATATCGTCATGTGGTTATGAAGCCACACGCGGACATGACATAATAGTACTAACAGCTTCGCTAACTCAGTAACACTAATATAAAGATAAGGCAGGGCAGGACTAAGTCTGCCTGCTAAGACACTGTCTAGAACCTGTGTGCAGCGCCATCTAACGGGTCCAAATATAAATATGAACTGCTCCTCGAATGCACTTGAATATAAACAAAAAATTTCATCAAAATCGGTCCAGAAGTTTTAGAGGAGTTCAGTCAAACACTCATCACAACTTAGTTACTTATACTTACACAAGTCATCCAGTCCCAAACTAGGATTCTGTGTGAATGAAATCTAGGATCTCCATATTTAATTTTTTTTGTTTGCGAAACTAAAACAAACGCGAAACAATCGATTTGATTTTGATTTTTGTACTAAATTCAAAAACAATCACAATTTTACATTTTTCGTTTTAAAAAAAATATCAAAAATACATAAAAAGGTTTTATATATTATTATTTTATGTGGCATTAAACATTCTTTAATTCGGTCTTTGTTTAATAATGCTAGGAACTTTTGAAAATATTAAAGATTTTTCTAACCGACCTTTTTTCTTTGCGGGCCCGTTGTAGTTAAAATGAAGAGCAAATGGAAAGTTTGTCGTGACCGACGAATTAAGATTTCATAAACTAAGCTTGAGAGCTTGTCCTTGCCAGCTACCATCCAACACGCAAAAACAATTTAAATATTCATTATATATTATTAATTCGTTTGAAACTGGTTGTTATTTTACATTTTTGCTTCTAGTAGTTGCTTAAAATAATTTGCATTTTGCATTATATTCATCTATCTTTGTACAATATGCATAATAAATAACCCAGTGCGAATCGGTAGTGTGCGTGGAGTATTTCTAAGCCGTTCTCCACGTAGTATTTAACAAATATACAAAAAATTATACACAAAGCAATATACCAAATCACAAGTTTATGTTCAATATTTTTTGCTTTTGACATACAAGACTAGACTATACATACTAACTACACTTGAGATTTTTTTTGATTTGTTAGGAGGATACAAATTTCTACTCCAGATTTATGCCATATCTTCCTTTTTGCGATGAAAGATATTAACTTTTATTAGACGTTAAAATTATGAATGTTAAAATATGGTAAGCATTTTTTTAATCTTCATACATTTCCAAATATTGAGACAATTTTGTCTTGTTATTAGTGTCCAAATATTGAAACACTAGCGGGATTCGAACCCTCCGCCGAAGACAGGGTCACAACTTGGCGATTAGGTATACAAAGTAAACATTCATAATAAAGGAAATCATAAGAAGATACGCATAAAGTACTTTCAATGCATCTCTTGTTCTACGTTCTGCCAAATTATCTAAGGAAGGCGTTGCCTTTATGCCTGCGTAAAATGCACGCTATTGGCCGAAGTCATTTGTCTATTATACAAAAATGACTGGATCTATTTAAATGTGTCTGTCTCTAGCCAAATGTGTTATCTAGTCTTAAACCAAGTACGCACAAGGAGATTTCTCTCGAAAGAGAATCGAGACACTGTCGTACAACGTCGCTTGAAATATAATAAATGTAAACGTCTCTCGATATAAAAATATCGAGACCTCAAAAGTGTTGCAAGTAGTGTCGTCAACACATATTTGGAGACATGCATTGTGAGTGAACGAGCTTACGTGTGTATTAATTAAGTTAATTATATCGCGATAATACTACTTTATAGAATAATAAACTTGATTCAGATAAAAACCCTCAAAAAAGGGATATATGAGTACATTGCCACTCTTAATGTGTCGACAGGGTCTCACAAGATATATAAATTTAATAAAACGGACATAACTTGTACGTAAAGCTATAAATTTATATACCTACAGTTAAATTGGTATTTCGAATACGTTTGTAAATATTTTGATGAAATTTTGTACTTTGCGCTTTGCTTTTGAATTTTTTTTTAAAGATTTTTTCAAATTGCTATTGTACACAAATAAATATTTTTTAAGCCTTTTATTAAACCGCCACCTCGTAAAATTTTAACGTTATCATTTATTGGTATACATTTCGGGCTATCTTAAATGACCTAGGAGCGCAAATAGGTGGTTTTATATGACATTAAATGTGCCTCTGAGTTAATATTATTTTTTGAATTGTTTATAAGCAACTTAAACATTTGTTTTAAAATAATAAATATTTGTTTACAAACGATTCAAAAAATAATATTATCTCAGCATTTTAAATAAAAAGATTTCCGGATTTTATCACGTATTTTATTAGTTTTTACAAACTATTTTTATTTCCGACATCATGGGGGGACTCCCCCCCGTGACCACGGATGCTGTAAAGATCCGAAACGACCGTAATTAAAAAAGTGATAAAATCCGAAAACCGTTTTATTTGAAATGTGTAGCATTCGCGTAAATAAAAGAAATCATTATATCTCAGCATTTGTTACAAAATACACTGAGTGTTATAAATACATTTATGTAAGCAATGTCGTGTTCTGTACGTCGTATCTGTTGTAGTATTGATTTTGTTTCTAATATTGTGACTACAAACCTTGTCAAGTATACGTAAAATAATCAGAACATGTAGAATCATGTTGAATCTGTAATATAAAATAAAGTTTTAATTTATATCTTGCACTTATCTGTTGCAAAACAGCATGGCACGTATGATTAGATTATCAAAATTTAATATAGTGATCAAGTGGTAATGGAAAATGGTTTATTTTTCAATGCAAAAAAATTAAATAAATATCTTCACGCAATTCCCATTACAGGGGTAGACAGAGGACTAGTCTAGACAATTGAGTCCCTTCCACCCACCTTCCACCGAAGATATTTTCGGGATAACGTGACAGGTGGTGAGCCCGTCGCCGCCTTTATGTCGAAGCCAACGATATAATTTGTACATAAGTTTTTGGAAAACCCATTGGTACGAGCCAGCCACCTGGGGATCGAACTCGGGTCTCTCGACTCCAAATTCCGACCACCCAACCACTCGGCTATCGTGACTTTGCAATCGGCTCTCTTTCTCGGCTATTCGTGATTTTTCAATGCAAATTAATAAATTTTATTTTATATTATCTTTCATATTAGTTTAGATAAAACTACATTATTTTATAACATAAATCGACGCCATAAATTCAAAAAATATTATTATTATTATCATAAATTCAATCTTTTTTTGAGAAATTTTGATGTCAAGTAATAAAACTTGTTTTAAATTGTCAGCAAAAGCCATCAATTATAAAAATAAAAAGAAGAAGCTTTTTGCCCTAGCAGCCTGATTTAACTAACAATATTATGTCAATCGGATTCGAGTACCAGCATCTTTCAGTAGCTACATCTTCCTAATTCAGAAAGGTCTGTAGGTAGATACAAAGGTGTTCCTGGAGGAATTACACATTAGTACTAGCCAGAAGTTATTAATTAAGAAAATCTGCGAAATAATCGTAATAATAGCGAAATAGCATTTAACGTTTGTAAGCTTAAGTAGAGGCGAATCGGTTTCGTTATCGTTCTGGTATAAATTGATAAATTGATTGATAATTGATAATTTAATTTTATCTCTACACAAATTAGTATTAAAACGCAACAACAACAAACTCAGATACTGTACAAAATGGTGTCCTCATATATTTGCCGATAGACGAGTGGTGATCAGAATTCGAATTAAAAGACCCGAAGTCAGGTGGCAGTCGTACCAGGTCGTATTTTCAAAAACTTATGTATGATTTACATAGTTGACTTGGACAAAAAGACAGCGACGGGCTTACCACCAGTTACGTTATTCCAAAAATGTCTTCGGTGAAAGGTGGGTCGAAAAAACTTAATTGTCGAGACCCTGTATAGGGATCGGCGTGAAGATATTTTTTATATATTAAAAAATACTTTCGAACATGTTTCGAACATGAATTCATGTATGAAGTAAATTATGAATTTGAAAGAAGCGAAAAAGATACGCGGAAAAGTAAAGTAAAAATATCCATGACTTATTTAAACATATTCATCAGAAAAATCTTTGCCTGTAGCCGTATTCGAGCCCGGTATTGAAGGCAGTTTTTTTTAAATCAATACATAAACATAAACAAATGTGGACAACATCACATACACTTATCTGATTCCTAAGTTCGCAGATAAAGTTTTTGTATTAAGGTAACGGAAACAACGAAGATACCACAAACACTCAGACCCGAGATAATATAGACAATATAATTATCAAAATTGACAAGTACAGACTTCTTTCGTTTAGACTTCTTTGTCAAGGAGTCGCACATTTTTTTAACCTCATTACCTTTAAGGTATTAAAAAGATTACGGTAGACTATTTCTCTGGAAGCAGAGGCTTGGTAATATGATTTCAAGGAATCCAGATAGTTGTTGTGCCGAGCTCGTCCGCGGAGTAGGCGGCCGGTGCGTCATATTCAAGGTTATACCGCGAGGAAGTGAGCAGACAAAGCACGCGTTATGGTTTCGCAACGAGCTGGCTTTACGCTGTCCATCGGCAGGGCTACCAACTGGTCAAAGTTATGAAAATGCAAGGTATAGGTTTTTTGTAATTGGCTCTTTTAGACTTATTTACTTATATTTATGTATGTATGTTAATTTATTTCTTATAAGTAATCAAAAAATTAATTACGTGCAAAATTAGTAAAATTGAATTGCTAAATGCGAGTGTTAAAATAAACATTTACTATACAAAAAATAAAGCGGAAAACATCTGTACAAGTATGGAAATACGAGAAAAATTCTAGCAAAATATTATTCTAGGAAAACCAGTTTTACCACACTTTTTGTCAGGTAAAGATGATTAAAATAAAAAAATATTTTCACGCCATTCCCAATACAGGGGTAGTCAGAGGTGTAGACAATTAAGTCCTTTCGACCTACTTTTCATCGAAGATATTTTTTTGGACAAAGTGACAGACGGTGAGTACTTCGCCGTCTTTATGTCCAAGTCAAAGATATAAAACGTATATAAGATTTGAAAAAAAAATGCGATAATACGAGCCTTTCATTAGGGGATCGAATTCCAGTCTCTTGACTCGAATTCCGATCACCCAATCACTCGGCTAGAATCACATTATTGAATCATTATATTATTACTTTATGTTTTAATTTAAGTTAAAAATGATAATAACATATAAGGTAATTGTATTATTTTAAAATATTTATTTCTTCTTCATACATTTTCCCTATACTATTTTTCCCTGTAGAGAGAGGTCTACCCAATTAAGTCATTGGTGACAGGACTATCCACGTTTTAGTAGAATATAAAACCAACGGTAAAATAGATAATTATTTACATAAATAAAAAAATATATATCTGCACGCAATTCCCAATACAGGAGTAGACAGAGGTCTAGTTTAGGCAATTAAGTCCCTTCGACCCACTTTCCACCGAAGATATTTTCGGCACAACGTGACAGGTGGTGAGCCCGTCGCCGTCTTTATAGTTCGTATATAAGTTTCTGAAAAACCCATTGGTACGAGCCTGCCACCTGGGGATCGAACTCGGGTCTTTTGACTCGAAATTCCGACCACCCAACCACTCCGCTATCGTGGCTCTTAAATTATTTACGTAGATAATTATTTATACATAAGCATAAACATACTCGTACATGATTGGAGTACAAAAATTTGTATTCATTAATCTAATGTGGCGTAATGCGGCGGGATTAGAACTCGCAACCTTTAGTATCGAAGGCGCAACCTTTAGTATCGGCTAGTCATACAAAATAAAGTTAACTCTTCTATTATTTGTTTTTTTTTTGTTGTAATAAACATACACACACTTGTACAGGGACAACATTACAGAAATTGATCTGAACCCAAAGTAGGCAACTAGAAAAAGTGTTTTTACATTGACCCGACTTGGTATCGAACCCGGGACGTCAGAGTTGGCGACACTATGAAAACAGGAGTGGATTTGGACGTTTGATTGACAACCCTGAGAGTAGGAAATAAACGGTTATCGTGACATTTAACTATCGGCCGAGGATATTGAATTTAAAATGAATTTAAATTTTCAGTATCGTCGCGCATCTAATGCCACTGTTTATGAATGGGAAGGTAACGCTTGTATACTTTGTAGATAACCTGTAACTGTAACTAATTGCTATGCGAACCTGATTCTTATAATTAATACTTAACTCTTACATACACATACATACATATTGGCTTGTTAAAGTCCACTGCAGGAAATAGGCCTCACCCGTAGGGAGGATTTGCCACTATCGCGATATCAGACCCTTAGCACTTCAGACGCTGCTGTCCATCTTCGGTCTGATTATTTTGGTCTGATACATTTAGAAATGGCTATCCCGCTATCTATCGGTTGCCATAACGATATTCAAGGCTGTTTCCCTAAGTCGCCTCTTACGACATCCTCGGGGAGACAGGGAGTGGCAATATTCTTACGCCGTTACTAAACGTACACTTAACTCATACTAAACTAATTTTATAATTTAAATTTAATATGGTCAAGAATAGTTCGATATTTGGTGCCAATAGATTATTTGTTATAAGTATGGACTGGAAAACATGAAGTCGTGGGTTCGAGCCCGCCATACGACTATTTTCGTGAACCAATCCAAGCACAAGTTAGCTGGAGTGGTTATCAGGAATACTAAAAACGTTGTATGTAGCATTGCTAATATTTTTTATAAAAGTAACGTTTATATAATACTAGTTCGGACTCTTCGGACTTCTAATAATACAAATCAAAATTCGTTAAACAAAATGATGTTTCTTACACAGAAACCGCGCTATCCGGATTAAAAACTGGTTGAATGATGAATTTAATTCAAATCCTTTCAGCCCTTTTGACGTTGTCTAACCGTAAAGGCTTTCCAATTTCCAATATTAGTAGAATACATCTTCAAAATATAAAAAATATACGAAAGCTAAAAAAATTATACAAACTCATATACTGATTAATCAAGGAATCTCTAAAACTACTTGACCCATGAAGATTTAATTTGGCATGAATATTTATGAATAGGGGACGTCAGCGTAGAAAGGATTTTAGGAAACCGAAAGTGAAAGTTTATATGAAACTGTCATTTATTGGACTTAGGAACTTGAAACTTGGAAAGTAGGCTACTGATTACAATTTAATATTATCTCTTCTTTTAAAATAAAACGATTTTCGGATTTTATCGCGTTTTTGTTTAGTTTTTAAAAACTATTTGTACACACGTGGCCCCCCGTGACCACGGATGCAGTAAAGCATCTGAAACGTCGGAAAATAAAAATAGTTTGTAAAAACTAATTAAAAGCGCGATATAATCCGAAAATCGTTTTACTGAAAATGTGTAGTATTCGCGTAAATACAAGAAATCATTATTATCTCTTCTAAAATTTTTCGGCTTATCTTTGGCGATAGAGGGGGAAAGGGGGCATACATAAAATATGTAAAAAAGTTAGTGTTACTCTCAACGCGTGCCAAGTTGCCGGCAGTGAGATAGTATTGTTACGGGTTGTTTTTATCTTTATGCATTTTCCAATTCAGGGATAGCCGGAGGTCTAGAAAATTAAGTCTTTTCGTCACACACAGATCTTATTTAGAACAATATGATTTAGTGGCGAGTCTGTCGCCGTCTTAATGTCCAAGACAGCGATGCAAATCGTACATAAGTTCCTTCTTTCTGCGGATCGGTGATCGCCGCACCAGACACCTTGGACCTTACACGTTGCTGCTCCGATCCCTGAATTATGGTATTTTATTTTTCGAAATGGTTATACCGTCATCTGTCGGTAGCCAATAGCATTTTCAAGGCCCTTCCCTTAGTAGACTCTTACGTCACCCACGGTAAGAAAAGGGATGGTATATTCTTACGCCAAACGCGGTAAACTAATAAATAATAATGAAATTATTTTAACGACCAAGCCCGCAGTAATGACTACTGCGTGCTTACTATGAATCTTAACTACTTACTTACTTATCTTCACGCACAATTCCTGACGTTGTAGCCAGAGAGAACAGATCGCCAAGTGTCACGATCCCTACATACCTCTTTCGTTGCTTTCAGATTCATCATCTTCTTCATACATGCACGTCTAGGTATCCGAGTACTCTTGACCCTTCCCTCTTAGAGCTATTTGCTCACATGATCTTCGAAAGTTAGTCTAGGTCTACCTCGACCCCTTTTAATATTAATTTTCGCGCAATATATTTTCTTCACCATTCGGTCTTCACTCATTCGCTCAATATGCCCAAACCAATGAATTATTATTAAATAATTCAAATTACTGTGAATCGATAAGTCAAAGGAATTTAAACTCATTTAGAAAACGTATCTAGGTATGTGTAATTTCTACAAAGCAGACCATCGTGGGAGAGAGCGCAATGTACGTAATTTTATGTGCTAACTTTTACTAACTTGAAACAGAGAACGAGGGAAAATAATACGCAGTGGCTCATTAAAACTATAATTAAATATCAGCTCTCTAATTACCAAATATATTACGGCATCAAATGTTTTTATTACCTATGGAACGTTATGATATGATCATTTTATCCCTACGAAATCCTATCTGTGACAATTTATTTAATTAAATATTTCATCTACCTTAGTCAAATTACACACTTTTCTCTTATTATATTAGTACACATTGTTTTATTTATTTTGGCCTTTTAGTAAAGACGTTACAATATACTATCTCCTTTCTTCCCGAGAGTGTCTTAACGACTTTGGAAGGCTGGGCCTAGAAGAATACCACAACAAAATTAAGAAGACTTGCGAAGGGCAGCAGCGCCTTACGATGTCTTATGTGTGGCGATTGTGGCCAATCTTCCTTATGGGGGAGGCTTACATACTGCAGTAGACTTTAAAAGGCCGTTAACCCCAAAAAACCCACCAGGGTTTTTCAAAAACTTATGTACGAATTATATCGTTGGCTTGGACATCAAGACGGCGACGGGCTCACCACCTGTCACGTTGTCCCGAAAATATCTTCGGTGGAAGGTGGGTCGGAGGGACTTAATTGTCTAGACTAGACCTCTGTCTACCCCTGTATTGGGTATTGCGTGAAGGTATTTATTTATTTATTTATTTATTTTATAAAAGAACACAGTTCTATCGTAGAAAACTAAGAACTAGGACTACTAGTCAAAGCGCTGACTTTCGTCGACGTATCAAAGTAACCCGTTAAGTTATAAGTGTAATAGTCAGGAGTCACGGAAACGGGCGATAACCACCGTAGTTTTCCGCCGTTTCGGAAGCCTCCACGAATCGTTTGACATTGAAAACGCACACGAAACGGACATGAAAACCCGCGTGCCTAAATTTGGGGGTGGTTTTGAGGCGCACCCATCGATCTCAGTGGAAACGGGGTCGTACCCCGTCGCGCGACCTTGAGAGCCGGAGATACCCGAATCAAATCGAGTTTCAACGAAGCGCTTCATTCATTCGTAACCCGCGACACCCCCGTGGGCGAAAGTAAAGACGAATGGATTCAAAATATTCACTTGTAAATAATAATAAAATAAATATCTTCACGCCATTCCCAATACTCCCTGTATAGACAGAGGTCTAGTCTAGGCAATTAAGTCCCTTCGACCCACTTTCCACCGAAGATATTTTCGGCACAACGTGACAGGTGGTGAGCCCGTCGCCGTCTTTATAGTTCGTATATAAGTTTCTGAAAAACCAATTGGTACGAGCCTACCACCTGAGGATCGAACTCGGGTCTCGAAATTCCGACCACCAAACTACTCCGCTATCGTGACTTTTTCCCGATCGTAAAAATTCGCTTGTGACGTTTTTAATTTGATTTTCGAATACGCAATATTCCAGATAAAGTGATAACTATTTTTTCTTATCAGTGGCTCTAAAAACATTGTTTAAAAACTGCCTCTCTGTTTTACTGTCAACTATACTCGTATTATTATATCTCGTGTATTTCGTGACAAAGTTATCTATTGGCAGATTTTATATTATCTAAAAAGAAGAAAATATAATTAAATATAATTCTCGTGTCACGTTGTTGCTCACCGATGAACTTCGAAACTATCCAAGGTTTTTTATCGATTTTCAGTTGTTTTTAATGTTTGTTTTGCTGACGTGCTTACAAATTTTTTATTAATTACAAGGTAGGACTATGTCTGCCGGGCCCGCTAGCATTACTTTGTCATAATAATTATTAAACTCTGAAATTATTGTATATGTTCCTATAAGAAATTATTAGATACGACAAGTTAGCGATAATGGCGCATTAAAACATGACATTACTAGATAAATCTACAATCAATAATAATGACGAAACAAATTAACGTTATCACTAACCTCTTCTTGCAATACCTGTGTACAAGACAATGCGGGGTAGTCTTATCAAATTGTATCAATATTAGTTATAATATGAACTAAGTATAGTATGACCTTTGGAAAGTCCTGTTATTCTTGTTTATTTATCTTGAAATAGATATTTGCAAACGACATACATTATACAGTATTTTTGAAATGGTCGATCATTGTTATCGGGGTCTATCAGAAGAAGTTCAATCAAGTTGAATTCAGTCAAGATGCGATCTTTTCGTAAAATGTGCGGCGTTACCTTAGCCGACCGAAAACGAAACGAAGGGGTTCGCAATATGGAAGAATTGAAAGAAGATCTGATCACTAAAATTGATAAGGGCGTGCTTCAATGATTAATAAATGGGCACGTTAAGCAAATGAGTGAAGACCGAATGGTAAAGAAAATATATGGCATAAAAGTTAATATTAAAAGGTAGACTGAGACTAACTTTCGAAGACCATGTGAGCAAATTGCTCGAAGAGGGGAGGGTCAAGAGTACTGAAATGATGAATTTAAAAGAAGCGAAAGAGGTATTTAAGGATCGTGACACTTGGCGTTTTCTCTCGTTACTCCGTCAGGGATTGTGCGTGGAGATAAGTAAGTAGTAAGTAAAACATACTATAATTTGAGTCGAATTAAACTCAAATATTTACTATCTTTTTTGACAATTTTTGACAATATAGGGCCCATTTAATTAATGTTAAAAATTCTAAAATAGTTAAATGCAGTAGACGTTATGTTATTAGGAAATAAATTAGAAATAAGACTTTAAATAGTTTTAATTTTTTTTTTATCTCAGGTCAACTTTATAATATGCAATTACCACTCAATATATAGGAATATAGATATTTATTATTTTTTGTTATTCGTAAAAATAAATATATTAAGTCATATTCGTTAACTATTATTAACTTGAAAAAAAAAGGATACCTCTGATTTTACATTTATTGTGTTGAATTTAATAATGTACATTACGGCAATGGGGCCTGCTAAGTATCGACAGCATTTACAACATGCCTGAGACTACTGAATGACGTAATTCGATAGTGAAACAGTCAATATTTGATATACAGCCATTAGTCGCGAACGATAACGCCAACTTCACTAATGAGTACCGAAAACAAAATTACACCCGCAATCCAAACTTCAGCTTGACGGACAAGAGTCTAGATACGTTCATTTTGTGCGCAATTTAAAAATATTTAGTTTTTCACTACAAAAACTACCAAATCTTTTCTTCAGACGAATGTTATTAACATCTTCACTGGAACTGATTTTCATATTTTAACTTGAATAGTGTGTGAATAGTATAATAAAAGTACACGGCAGATTTGCGTATTTAATATAGCTTTAGGTAATTATTACAAAAAAAACCTGTAAATAGCAGTAGCTGCCGATAGATGTCAAAGAAATCCTTTTAGTCCACATTTCACTAAAGACATTTTTTGTTGGAATAACGCGACAGGTGGTGAGCCTATCATCATATTTATGTCCAAGCCTACGATGTAAATCGTACATAAACTTTGAAAAAACTTATTGGTACGAGCCTGCCACCTGGGGATTGAATTCGGGTCTCTTTAGTCGAATCACTCTTTATCCGATCACCCGACTACTCGTATTAACTGGCCATTAAAGAAATAATTAATATAATAAAGGGTTATATTCATATTCAGCTTTAATCTTTCCATATTGTCGAACGGTAAATAGTGAAATTATGAAGTGCATCGGAATAAGTGTTTCTTAATATACGATAATTCCATTGCAGACTTTCGTAAGGGTGACAACAATGTCATAAACACCTGCACTTGATGCTAGGTTGATTAATAGTCAACGTATTCCCCACACTTCATTTAATATACTTGAAAGTAGTCAGTAATTACAAGTTTTATTAGCGAATCTTCATTTAGGATTGTTTTAAGCAATTCAGCCGAATATTATATATGAATTGACAGGTTTAGCCAAAAAAGTATTTTTTTGCATTTTAGTGTAGTTTTTGAAAGCAATAAATTATTTCCTATTTTTTTTATTTAGATGGTATTTTACGTTCCAAGCCTATCCGTATAGGTGACATACTTGAGAGAATTCGTTTACATAGGATTAAAAAATTAAGCAATATTTGTCCTCTAGTATGTTAATAAATATAAAATAATATTTATTAAAGACGAGAGGGCCAGTACCACAGCATTGTAAGTTAAGTTAAATGTACAATGTTTGCACCTGCCCTACTACTTAACAAACTTAAGACAGTAAAAGCTGAAATAGAATAGTTAGAACGGCCTGACGGTCTCTTTTTGCATTTGTAAATAAGATGTGTATGAAAAAAAAATTAAATGTTTAAAAAAAAAACGTTCAACCATCAACAACTTTTATTTAAAAAAGAATTAAGCAAACTGGTTGGCTGTAATATTTAGTTAGACGTTTATATAAAGCGATTACTTTTTTAGAAAGAGTTTTATAGCATTTTTTTTCTCACTTAATAGTTTTTATGTATATTCTTTAATGCATGAATATGGACGCTTTTTGCAGAGGGGCTTGGAGGGGGCTTGGGAGGCAAGACACAGACGACAGAAGGTTATCAGCTCAGATAAGAGCTCATCCATCACTCACTGCGTATCTATAACAATGGTTTGAAAAGTTGCAACTAGCGGAAGATTTTAATCGAATTGTAAATTTCTTATGATACACTAAATAATAAAATAACAATAAATCTTATTTTTTATATTCCACACATATAATGGTTAAATATTGATATATAAATTAATTATTGAGCTGCTAAAATAAAAAAAATCCGTTGTAATTTTTTTATAATTTAATAAAAAATGAAATTAAAAACTTTAAGGTGGGTATTTAAATCCAACCGATTCTGAATAACTATCATATTTAACAATGAGTGTGTTTGTTACTCAATATTAAATTAGTAAAATTTTAAAGAAGAAGAAGAATCACAGAAGTTTAAAAGTATTTAGGTGAATATACTGTTTTATTATTCACTGCTTAAAGCCTGTACCGTTTTATTATTTCATTGTCTTCTATGAAATAATAAAACTGTAAAATAATATGAAGAATTTTAATAGATTAGGTTTACTTAAATTATATCATTACCCTCCGAATATATTCCACTTAACTGTTTTACGTTTGGGTGTGGAAACGGCGTAAGAATGTTGCCACTACCTTCCTTCCCGTGGATGTTGTACGAGGCCACTAAGAAAAACAGCCTTGAATAACGTTATAGCAACCGATAGATGGCGGAATAACAATCTCTAAAAATATCAGATCAGATGGACTGAAGCGTTTGAGGCTTACCAAGCGAGGCGATTACGGCAAATCCTCCTTATGGGAGAGGCTTATATCTTGCAGTGGACTTTAATTGGGCGTTATGTTTGTGTGTAAGTAACTTTATTAAGTATTATAAGTAAAATGAGTGCGTAGTAAAATACGAGTAAGTGTAACGTATATGAATATTTAAAAATATTTAAAAATCCAACAATGCTTAAGTTACATTACTAGAGTTCCTGTTAACCACTTCAGCTAATCTGCAATTCTTGTATCAGGAGTCGATTTCGTCAATAGTCCTATGACGGGATCGAATCTCCGACGTCACTTCTCGAAATTCACACCTATTAGGATATTGACGCTTTTAAGCACTTAAAAGTGACTTAAGTCACGACAATCGAGTGGTTGGGTGGTCGGAATTTCGAGTCAAGAGACCCGAGTTCGATCCTCAGATGGCAGGCTAGTACCAATGGGTTTTTCAAAAACTTACGTACGAGTCGTCGTTATATATCGTTGGCTTGGACAAGACAAGACGGCGACGGGCTCACCACCTGTCACGATGTCCTAAAAATATCTTCGGTGGAAGGTGGGTCGAAGGGACTTAATTGTCTAGATTAGACCTCTGTCTACCCCTGTATTGGGAATTGCGTGAAGATATTTATTTTTTATATATTTATTTACCAATACTTAGATTTTTAGACATCAAATCTACGATTGCGATGCGCAGTCTTGCATAAAAAGCTTGTGACAGTCTGGCATAAAAGAGTTACTAGAGAACCCTCACCTTAACTAGATTTTAGTATAATTTAGTGTTCTATTATTCTACATAGAGAAACTACTCTACAATAAGTGATAAACATCACTACTACACGACTAAAATACCAATTTAGTAAGTTTATATTACCGTTAATTTAGTGTTGTGACCAATTGACTTAGATTTAGTATCTTCAGATCACGTAACTTTTTATAATTTGCTTACATTATTAAATTATCTTAGTCCCTTAACATACAAACCGGAAAGCAATAGTAGTTGCGCTAATATTTTGAATAGATTAATGAAAAATTTCATCGTACATTACGGGTATCAAAAAATTTATAGTAATTTTAAGTAATGTATTAATATTAATTAGTAGTAATGTATTAATGTGATAATGTAACATTACTTCTTTTATTTACCAACCGACCAGTAAAAGTTCATTTGAGGAATTTTAGATATCTCCTGTAAGGAGGATTTGCTATTTGTTAAGCTTCGAGCTTTTTTAAATAACGAATTAAAAAATGTGAATCAACAAAACAGACTATGTATTTGCCAACCTACTACTACAAGTTATTCTATATTGCGGTTACACAAGGGAACATATAACTGCGATTAAAAATAACAACGCTTTGGCATATGTTTGGTGAACCTAAACTAAATAAATTATACTTGTATAGATAGGGACAATATCACATACATTGCTCCGATCCCAATGTAAAATGCCAAAGAACTTGTGGCATGGGAATCGGAAACAAAAAAGGCACCACAAATACCCGGACCGGAGAAAATGTAGAAAAAATGTTTTTCTGCATTGAACCTACCGGGAATCGAACCCGGGACCTCGAGATGGCGTCACCTTGAAAAGTGTTTACGCCACTCGTCTACGGAGGTCGTCTAACTAAAGTAAACCCTTACCGTGTATTCTTAACTTTGTATTCTAGTCAGAACCCTACCCCTAACTTAATACGACAAACACGAAACCAAATCTGTTCAAAAAAATTTATCCACGTGATGTTTAAATTTTACCCACCTATTAATATTACGTAATAGCTCGTGACTCTTGTTACAATAGACTTAGTTGCTTCGCATCAAGTGTTTTGATTTGATAAGTAATTTAGAGCCATTCATTTAATGTCATAGAGTTGAAAATCTTATGTACGAATTATCTAAACAGGTCCTTATCTGAATTCAATAATGACATTCTTTGATCAGCAGTTTTGTTTTTTTTTTATTTTATAAAGTTTCGGTTGTTATTGCGACTTGTTTATTGCCTATTAGCGATTTATGCTATCATTTGCAACAAATTTTAAATAACTAATAAAATTAAATATACTAAATGCATTTTCTTTTCAGATATTTAAATATAAGCAAAGTGTAATTTGCTTTATTGTGTAATTTTATATAAATACTAGCTGATCCGGCTAACGTTGTTTTGCTATTTAAATGCTTAATATGGCTATAAAAAATAGGGGTTTGTGATAGAAGGGTAAAAATTTAGCGTTGTATGTATTTTTAATGCGGTATTATAAAAAAAAAAAAGATATGCACACAAAATTTCATCGATCGAGTTCCATTTCCGACCATTTCAGGGGAGTTTGCAACAAAAACTGCGACACGACAATTCTTAATTATGTATTTGATAATTATATGTAAAAATATATATGCAATAGTAAAATGTGACTTAATAGAACTGAGGAAGTCATTACCGCAACCTCACAGTAACATGACGCTGTAAAAATTAAAAAAAAAAAAAGATTTGAATTTATCCTCACTAGGCTACCAAGTAACCGACGGCTCATACTGGTAACAAAAAAAGTGTCTTAGCACACATACGAAGTCGTAAGCAAAAACTTTGCAGATGTTCTCACACGCATCGTCTCTGGGATAAGACATATGTAGGTCCTCCACGTTTTAATTTCATTGCTTTCAATTGGAATCTCAGATGTGCGAGAAGTCCGATCATCAGATAAACTTTCGTAAAAGAAAAGTTTACAACCAATAGCATTTATGAGATAAGATCTATAACTTAGATCGTAGTTTTCTGACAGTTCTTCAAAGTATATTACTTCAGACCTTCGTACAGTTTTTTCAGATATTTAAAAAATTATAAATGAATCATAAAAACCTGTTGTAAAATAATCTATTATATATTGAAATAATATTTCACAATGTATTATGAAGACTATTTAATTAATTAAGACTCTACATGATTAATATTCTTTTGTGTTATATTAATGTTTGTTTTATGAAGTATATAATATTTATAACAGAGAATAAGTTTTACTATTTACTAGCTGAGTTAAAGTTAAGAATATTATTAATAGTTAATTAAAAATATAATTAATAGATTATTATTGGTGTCGTATTCGTGATTTAAGTTGGTCATCTATGATTTCTGTTGGACATCATTGTTTGAAACTTCTCAAGGAAACGTTAAAAATGAATTATAACTATTACATTATCCTTAGGTTAGAGTTAATTAACATAAAGCGGCATTTTCCAATCGCTGTGTGAGAGCTGTAGGGCAGGTCATGGCTGAACGCGTTAGTACAAACGGATGCGTATATGATAACAATTATTATCAGAATTTCAAAGTCCTGTAGGGTTGGTTAGTCGAGAGACTTCCCGAAATTAATTATTACTACACTGCAATGATTTTAACGAAATTTTAAATTGAAGTTGACTAAAGACGATAGCCAAGTGGTTGGCTGGTCGGAATTTCGAGTCAAGAGACCCGAGCTCGATCCCCAAGTGGCCGTACCAATGGGTTTTTCTAAAACTTATGTACGAATTATATCGTTGGCTTGGACATAAAGATGGCGACGGGCTCACAACCTGTCACGTTG
This sequence comes from Sericinus montela, assembly GCA_029286605.1. Lineage (NCBI taxonomy): Eukaryota > Metazoa > Arthropoda > Insecta > Lepidoptera > Papilionidae > Sericinus > Sericinus montela. The sequence continues at coordinate 283,939 of JAGSMR010000047.1, forward strand.
TCCCGAAAATATCTTCGGTGGAAGGTGGGTCGAAGGGACTTTATTGTCTAGACTAGACCTCTGTCTATCCCTGTATTGGGAATTGCGTGAAGATTTTTATTTATTTATTATTTTAAGTTGACTAAAGACCGCAAAGAGAATTCTGTTCCAATAAGATGTCAATTATCATGTCCTTCTGCATTATAGACTTGTCTGGCTCCTACTCGGCGTGTACCAGGCGAGCAGCGGATCGCAGTGGTATCACGTTACGCGCTGGCTGTTGACACCAGTGCCTGATTAATATTTATGATACGGCTGAGCATCTCGCATGGCCGGTTCGCTCGTTCGATGCGAATCACCTCTGTCTCACTCGCACTTACGAATAATTTCTTATAATTGTATTGGCAGCTCATATGGTGACTGCTCTTCTAACCAATTGAATATAAATGCGAATGAGAATCCCAAATCTTGTTAGTTTTATAAGAGTTTTGTCTGGTTTTATTTCTGTTAACCGAAACAAGTCCTCGAGAAACTTTTTTTGCTCATCGCCTAACGTAAAATTGTAATAAAACAATAATATCAATAACAATAACTGTCTTTTTAAGAAAATGTCGTAGTTTTGATACTTGGTGTGTATGTTGTAAACATGTGTATGTTTATGAATCTTAAAATAAATAAAATTAAAGAGAAGGAAGAATACAGCACGTCCCAGTTTCTGTTTCGATTGAAGTCGTTTGAAGAAATATGTGGAATAAGAAACGTCTCAGATACCTCGAACCTGACCGTATCGAGGTAATTCAACCGGACGGGCTTGACTGACATATTACAAATTTTCAATGCGTAGTAGCTTGAAGGAAAAGGTGTCATGATTTTTTATCCCCGTAAAGATAACATTAAACATTATGTATATATAGTGGCGTTCACTGTAGCAAATTTATTGTAAACTTAACATGGCAAATTATATTGCAAATTGTACATTTTAATGTACAATTTTAAGTAGTTATTTCCTCAAAGAGCTAAAGTGACAATTTACCGGGAGCAATGATGTTAAACTGTATTAGAATTACTCATTGAACTTTATTAGTCATTTGATTAAACAGACTCGTTTGTCTTTAATTGAAACGCATCCAAAACCGCTATCCCCTTGACTTTGCGACCTCCTTTGTTAATATTCCACTGTAATGAAATTAGGTCGGTCAATAATATTTTATATATAAAGCTTTGTATATCGGCTACGTTATCATTGTATTTGTAGTGATTAACATTGTTTGTCTGAACGTTTTGCGAGAGTTCGTGCGCTCCACCGCCGGCCGGCATTCGAGACCGCGCTCCAAGGTCGCGTTATCGTGCTCTCGCCAGTCGTTCGCGAGGACCAGAACACTTGGCAGGACAATAACTATTAAACACATTCCAATGCTATCAACATCAGCACGTCACTTGCAGTAGTAATCTTACAGGAACTCGGCAATCTCGACCGTCGCCGACTCTATTGCTAACGAGCGGAAGGGACAGGGCAGGACGTGTTTCGCTAAGTAGTAGTACGTCAGTTTCGAATTGAATTAGCGGCGTGTTTACATTTTATAAATAGAGCACGTTCACGTGGAGTGTGATAAGCGTACGACGACACCTCGGTAGCACTCACCGTGCGCTGTTAACATCCTCCGCGATCGGGCTGACAGTTCCTCAGTTGCACTGACACTCGAGCGGGAACTAAAGCACTCACAAACGGCGCACTGAGCTCCGTGGCACACGCGAAGACTGCACGGCGTGACACCCACGACTAGAATGCGGGCGAGACAAGCGCGGGGCGCGGGTTGCGGAGGGCCTTGAGCGACACACAGTTCATACGAAGGCGCGGCGAGTACGACTGCGGCCGGGCGCGATCGTCTTCCAACATTTCCCCCTATTGGTTAGTTTGCTAGTGACGTCACAGTAACCGGCCAATGGCCGCCGGGCTATTAGTACTGGCTACAGCCGACAGAGGCGCTGTATGTGAGGAAGTCGCCCGCCCTACAGAGCTTTCTTGAGCTAGGGCGTATGCTTCATCGGGCGGCGACCGCAACGAATTTCATAAAATTTGTAAAGTATGAGTTATAACGTACTAGATAATTACATAAAAGATAAAGTTTATTTTGTACAATGTTAACCATCTCTACTATTAATATTTAAGCTCTGATAACACGGAAACGATTTTGGAAGTGTTATTGCGCCAATTTGGACTTTTGCCAGTTAGGGTACATACACCAATAATTTAAAAGAACATAAAAAAATGTAAAATGAAATATAATAGAAGATATGCTTCAGTTTCTATATTCAGTCGAAAAACTGAACAAAGTTATTAAACAAATAAAAAATAAATAATTCTTCAATCCATAATGGCGTTCCAGGATGAATAATAAAAGCAATAGTAATGGCGAACATTAAAATTTCATTAAACATATAATTTGTATTCAAATCAAGAAGCATTTTTAAAATTTGCTTTCATATTAATAACTCTGAACTCCTTGATAGACCCTTGATAGAGCTTGATTAAATAAAACTATTTATTATGATGAAATAAAACTATCTATTTAATTGATTATCTGCGAATCAATCTTAAGACAAAGATCTCAATGTATACTATCTTTTTTTATTAATTTGCCTCAATGTATACTATCTTTTTAAAATAAATTACGATCCAAATTATTTCGATTTGGAAGACTTTTCTAATATAATTGTCAGATATGACAACACAAATGTGTTGTTTGTAACGTTTTTGATTGCAAGTGGTTGTGGCGGAAAAGTCTAAATTTTCTTTTTCTATATTAAAATAATACAATCAGAAAATTTAGATAGTCGTATAGCAGTCGCAGCCATTTTTTTTTTCGGAATTAAAAATTATAATATATAAATTATAAATTAAAATTACAATTTTAATTTCGCATAAACTACCTGTTTGGATGTACGCGTAGTTCTAAAAATGTTTTAACTGCCTAGTTTATCCAGACTTGTTTTTGTCTCATATTAATCGAAGTAAGTCCATCGAAACTATCGATTGAATAATCGGTTGAAACAGTCGGTGTATAAATTAGAGATTTTTTTCTGAGATTTAAAGCAAGTGTAAAATGCCAGCAACCTTAACGCTTAGCCATAGACGTCATATTTTTAAATCTACCATTGTACTCATATTATAACATATTTTTCATTTTGTATTACTGCCTGTTTATTTGGAGAGTGACCCCTCGCGGGCTGAATCATTATTTGATATCCAGATTCCAATTTTACTAAGCTTACCGGCTCTTTTGTTACTCAAGTTAAAACTTTATGAAGTATATATTACTCAGTACTGTGAAGTACATTTTTTTTATAATTAGTAATTGTGCAACTTTGTTTTCCTGTTTAAAGCAAAATGCACCCGACGGACATTGGAAATTTTAAGATTCCAGGCATGTTGTAACGAACAAGCCAGTGAGAACAAGTAGAGATTAAGAGATACTTTCGCAATTTGTTTTGATCTTCGTTGTCATCTATGTGTATCTATTTGTACAGGTAATAACAACAAAGGATTTCTTTATCTAATGCGTAATACTATCCCTGCATAAATATTTTTTACACCATAGAATTAATAACATGCATTTAATTTAAGTATGACATAAATTAAATATAAGTATAACATAAATTTTAAAATACAACGAACATGTAATTTCACGATAGCCGTGTGGTTGGGTGGTCAGAATTTCGATTCAAGAGACCCGAGTTCGATCCCCAGGTGGCAGGCTCGTACCAATTGGTTTTTCAAAAACTTATGTACGAATTATATCGTTGGCTTGAACATAAAGATGGCGACGAGCTGTCAACCTGTCACGTTGTCCCGAAAATATCTTCGGTGGAAGGTGGGTCGAAGGGAAGGGTGGGTTAATTGTCTAGATTAGACCTCTGTCTACCCCTGTATTGGGAATTGCGTGAAGATATTTATTATTATTTATGTTATTTTTATTGAGATGTTTGAAAACGTTATTAGTTAGATTTGTTATAATTTATATGGTGCTTTTTCTGGGTTTATTTGTTTTTCTTGTGCCCGGTATTCATCCGTTAAGCGAAGTTACCGAAAGCTCTTTCACCTTTTCTCTCCGTCTTACTTTTTTTGCTTCACTTATTCTTTATAAAATAAATCAAATAAATAAATATTTCCATAATTCAACTAACTTATTTCACTACCAACGACAGAAACTGAGTAAAAGTAAAAGAACAATATTACTTTTTTACGGCGACAGGCTCATCAACTGTAACTTTGTCCTAAAAAAGATTCAATGAAATGTGAATCGAAAGGACTAATAGTCTAGGCCTTTGACTACCCCAATATTGGGAAATGCGTGAAGATGTGATTGGGAAGTGTGTTGATGAGAAAAAAGAAAAAATAAAATTACATTTATATTATACATTCATGTAATTTGTAAAGGCTTGGTTGCGGCATAACAATTTAACACTCCTTTATTCTCGTGGATACCATTAGAAGCATATAAGGGGAAAGGCCTTGAAAATCGAAATGGCCATCGACAGACGGCGGGATAATCATTTCTAATAATACCAGAACAAAATTAGGCATAGGCTTAAGGTTCGAGGTGGCACTAGGATCGTCAACCCGCTTGTCAAGCGTGAAGATTAATTCAGATTCCTGCAGTATTACTTTAGTCGTTATGTAAATGTGATTAATTTAGTACATTGCCTACTTTGCTTAATGATTTTGTATATAAAAATAAACAGTTCAATGAATAATGTGACTTTGGTTTTAAGTATTTAGAGATCAAACAACTTTTGGTAAATACCAGACCAAAAATAGACCGATGACGGTCAACGTCGTCTATGATGCGAGGAGTCTGGGTACTGGTCTGGTGTCTACAATCCGATTATCCGAAGAAACAGTCCAATGAAGAGTCCGTAGGTATCCTCTTATATGGACATAGCTTTTTTATAGCAAAATACAGCATTAAGACTTTTTTTCTAGAAATAGCTTGGATGCTATCGTCTCATTCCCGAGGGATTACTGTCATTAAAATATTCATTTACAGTATAATAAGTCTCCCTATAAAAATATTTAATAAATTTCCTAAACCAGTTAATAAACAGATACAAATCATGGCCACGCAGAATACCGGATAAAGTAGAGGCTGTGATTCTGAGTCTGATTGGTGAAAACAGATGTACCTAAAGTTCTTTCCTCTTTTACTTTCCCTCTTTTTTTACGTTCCTTTAATAAATATCTTCTCGCCATTCCCAAAACAGGGGTAGACAGAGGTCTAGTCTAGACAATTAATCCCCTTCGATCCACCTTCCACCGAAGACATATTTAGGACAACTTGACAGGTGGTGAGCCCATTGCCATCTTTATGTCCAAGCCAACGATATGAATCGTATGTACGATTGTTACCATTGGGTTTTGAAAAAAACCCATTGGTACGAACCTACCACCTGGAGATCATCTCGGGTCTTTCGACTCGAATTCCGATCTCCCAACCACTCTATCGTGACTTACTTAGTCAGTACGACACCTGCATATTGTCTGGTGTTGAGGTCAAAGAAGTGTTCCTGGGTGTTCGGGATTATGAAATCCGCACCGAAGCTTCGGCGGATTTATCAGATCTATACTGAAGTCGTCTTTAAAAAGAAGTAGAATATTCTAGGTATAAGATACTTCGAATTTTCTAAGCTTCAAGTTTGATAGAACATTTTTTTACATTGCTACTGTTTATGTTCTATTTGGAATAAAATGCTTAATTGCTTATAGACTTTAAGGTTTTATATGTAAAAGAATATTTGTAGGATTTTTGTTAACTTAAGAATACTAGCAATGCTAAATAATATTACTAGTATTCTTGTTCACCTCTCCAACTAAACTGCAAAGCTTGTGTCTGGTGTGGTTTACGACAACAGTCGAATGGTGGGCCCGAACCTGCGAGGTTAAATTTCGCAGTCCGCACCCTAATGGCCATGAGGCTATTGCCGCTTTAATATAAATATTTATATATATAAATATATATTCGTTTTATAATCAGTTGATATATTTTTTGTTTCTTAATTTGTAATTAAAAGCGACGCAATTAATGTCTAGAAAAAATATCTTTAAACCATTACTAAGAGCTTCGTTATTAGCACAAGCTGTAAACAAAACCCTTAGTCGCACCCGAGGGAGCGACAGCTGTCCCCAAGCCTCAGCGTCCGACTATTAAACACCCACGTTGACTTTCACAACAACCAAAGAGTCGACATTCTAAAACCTATCTTAAAGGAAGAGACCTTACGTCGACTTTTTCCTGTAGCACTTAACAAATCTGAAATTTCAGTAACAGAGTATACCCCTTGGATAAAGAACTTTATGAATATAACCTTCAAGTCGAGATTTCAATGCCACTATACTAGAAATATAAGTGATATGTATAGGGAATTGTATCGAGGATTTAGGCACGAAGTAAGACATGTTGAGGAAGGAAATACGAGTTGTATTTGTATATTAATTATATTAAATAAATAATAATGAATAAATAAATGAATATCTTCACGAAATTCCCTATACAGGCGAAGTCTAGATAATTAAGTCGTTTCGACCCACCTTTCACCGAAGACATTTTGTTAATGTGACAGGTGGTGAGTCCGTCCCCGACCTTAGGTCCAAGTCATCGATATAAATCGTAGAGACGTTTTGAAGAAACCCATTGGTACGAGCTTACCACCTGGGGATCACACTCGGGTCTCTTGACTCGAATTACGATCTCTCAACCGCTCAACTAAGGAGGCTATTAATTTTTTTTAAAACATCCTTTTATCATATGGAGTTAAAATTTGTCATCTTTTCCATAATTGATTACTTTAATTCTGGTTCAATTTAAAATGTGCGTAGTAAATATTCCTTTTTTCAAAGAGACCCTTTGAAAAAGTACAAAAAATTCTTCCTTTTTGGTAACTTAATTTAAAAATGATTTTATTAATTATGTGTAGTTACCGTCCATCTTCACGTAGTTCGCTTCTTATTATATATTCTCGTGGTTAATGTGGCACGAATCAATTTCCATTTCAATATAATTTTATATTCTACACTCAAGTGTTAGTAATTAACGAAGAAAGTAATCCATGGAATTGCAATTGAAATATCTTTATTATTTTGAATGATGGGAAGCCACCATGTGCTGTAAAGTATAGTTTCAACCTATAATGACTAATAACCCTTAATCCTCCTTGCGATAACAGTAAATATTACCGTTCAAAGACCTCGCAATTGACTCTTTAGAGACTGCAAAAGGAAAAACTAATATTTAAGTAGTATAATAGTATTTTATCAAATTACTAGCTGCTCCCCCCCCCCCCTCTCCCCCTTTAACACCTACCGCGGTGTATCCGCGGTTTAGCACCTACCGCGGAACTCTTAACTATTTTTCTATCAGCTATCTGCCAGTGAAAATCCCATTAAAATCGGTCCAGCCGACAGACAAAAATTTTTAATATTTATTTTGTTACGTAAGTACCGCATATTCTTTCATATCCATTTTGTGAAAGGCTGTAATTGGAATTACAAACAGACACTTAAACTTTTTCATATTTATCTAAAGATAAATAATATATTAAACAAAAATATTTTATTAAATCAAAGTATTTATTTACTTTGTGCTGAAATACTCAGTATCACTTTTCATTTATAATCTTTGTTCATGAAAACAAATTCGTGAAAATCTTTATTAATGGCAATCGAAAGAATAACGTATTATAGACCATTTGTCAGACAACATGCGTGTTAATACCGTTTTTGAATTATGTAATCAGAAACCTTTTTCTTTCAATTTACAAACTTTTATCCCCATTTTTACCCCCCAAGGATGTTATTAAAAAAATGTTAAATCAGGAAACACATTAAAATTCACTTTTACTTATTCCACATTTATTTATATTAAAATACCTGACCGGTTGGCCTTTATGGCATTCTCAATGGCATATTTCATGGCATAGATAAGTCTCGTGAAATAAAAGCCACAGAAATTCCCATATATTATAATTGCTTTTCGTTTTTTTTTACTTCTTTAGTCTTTGGGAGATTTTTGTCCTTCAACCCACTTTTCATAGAAGCTTATTTGGGATTTCGTAACGGGCGGTGAGCCCATTTTCATCTTAGTACCCAAGCCAACGATACAAATTGTAAGTTTCGAAAAATCTGATTAGTATGAGCCTTCCTTCTGGGGATCGAACTCGAGTCTCTGTATTCATATCCCAATCGCCCAACCCCTCGGCTATCGTGGCTCTTGCTTTTTATTGTTTTTATTTTTTCTTTTCTTTTAACAAAGTTTCAGAATTTTTGTTACAAATTTCATTGAAAAATGAACCCTCTCTGCAGTCCATAACTCGCTCTCCCCCTCTATTTAGTTAAGCAATAAAGCGTGACAATTTACTTTCATGAGGTCTTTGATACGGTCTCCGTAATCAATCTGTCAAAGGCCAACAAATATTCAGCCTCGAGATAATTAATGTTCAAAGTATAATATATCAATTAATATTGTTATAAGTAACTACTGACGTTTGTGTCTTTTTAAGAGATAAGGATTGAATAACGAGCTGAAGAAGATGAACATAAGCGGTCACTGCAGCCTACGCAGATCTCGGAAAGAATTTCAACTGAAATGTAAGATATTTTATCTTACCTTAAAAATATGGTACTTCCACTGAGATGTAAGATAGCATATCTTAGATCTCAGGGGAGGTGCCCTATTTTTTAAAAATAAAAAATATAAAAACTTAAGCGGCCAACTACATTAGAGGTATTAAAATACAAAACGCGACCTTTGAAGCTATTCTTTAATATTTATCTCTATATATCCAGATTTTTTATTTAGATATGTATATATATATATATATATATATATATATATATATATATATATGTATATATATATATATATATATATATATATATATATATATATATATATATATATATATATATATATATATATATATATATATATATATATATATACATATATATATATATATATATATATATATATATATATATATATATATATATATATATATATATATATATATTTTATATGTATAATCCGGAAATACACTTAACAATGTTTTAAGTATAAAAACTATAATGTTTACCAGGAGACAAAATGAATTTTTGTTAAAACAAACCATTTTGCGACTTGTGAAGCACAAATATTACTTCTTATTAATAATTTATATTATTTAAAATTAAAAACTGTTAACCGGAGATCTTGGTTTTTTTTCTCCTTTATAATTTTATACCTCAAGATAATCAATAAGACGAAGTTGGATGGGATTTTTGTCGTCTCTATATCGCTTATACATCCGGTCGCTATATCCGTGTGGTATCGGTGTAAGCATGATGTGATGAGATTGTGAAGAGAGGGTATTAGCCCTCTCTTCTCAACATCTGGGGTCACATCATCTTCTCATCATCTCATGGGTATCGTAAGAGACGACTAAAGGAAAAGCTTTTAAAATGCATTTCTCTCCCGATAGATGGCGGGATAACCATCTCGAAAAACGTAAGTACCGCAAATACATAACGGCCAATTAAAGTCCACTGCAGGACATTGGCCTCTCCCATAGGGAGGATTTGCCATAATCGCCACGCTTGGCAAGCGGATTGGCGATCACAGTATCAGACCACTCGCACCTTGGTCGCTGCTGCCCATCTTGGATCTGATATTTTTTAAGAAATGGTTATCCCGCCATGTATCGGTTGCCATAACGATATTCAAGGCTGTTTCCCTTAGTCGCCTCTTACTACACCCACGGGAAGAAAGGGAGTGACAATATTCTTACACCGTTACCACACGGTTAATATCAGAATAATCTCGAAAAATACCAGGCTTATATTCAGCGGGCCGATGACGGACAGAAGCGTCTAAAATGCAAGATGTCTGATACTGCGATCGCCAATCCGGTTGCCAAGCGTGACGATTGTAGCAAACCCTCCCGTACGGGAGAGAGTTATGTCCTGCCGTGGACTTTATAAACTATTGTGTATGTGTGTGTGTGTGTGTATATGGGTAGTTAAAAACAACCTGGACACAAGCTGTACTGCACTGTGTTGTTGTACTGTTCCGAATTACTTATGCAGAATAGTCTGAAATCTATGCCCAATTGACTTCTAGACAGAAACCACGTTTAGATTTTTTTAATAAACACCCTGTGTTAAATGTCGACAATTTACTGGTGTTATTCGTGGCCAACGAATAATATTGAAACTTATAGCCCACATTTATCGATTATAGATCTATAAGATCATTATTCTTCATAAGTAACATGAGAAAGAAAGAAAGAAAACAAAGTTTATTCGTTGCCACAATTCCATTCAAATAAACATTAAAAAACATTTTAAATACATTATTAGAATGCAGCAACGAACAGTCCGGATGACTGTTCGTTGCTCAGCAATATGATGCAGCATCGCTACTGTAGCGCTGATACTCTGTCGGTGCCGTTTCTATAATCCTCGCCTTCAACACATCCACAACTTACGTCTCCGTCATAATTCTTATTAAACAGTATAAAAGCAATTTGAAAAAATATAGGTAACTAAATAATATTATATATTTTATTTAAAATATAATTTTAATTAACAACAGAGAAATGGTGGTTCTTCCGGGATTGGCATATCCTGCAGCTCTATGTTACCAAAATGAAGATGATCCGTGGCAAGTGTGTTGTCACGCGTAATGATCGAAAACACAACACATACTCGCTGCGGTAGCCTCGGTGTTCCCGATATTTCAGATAAACTGCAGAAATGCCCACGAAGATTGACCACGATGTACAATCCAGAGCACTGGAGTAAAATGGTAACTTGTTACTTTGTGGTTGGTAACTGGAAGTAGGTAACCCGGCAGATCTGGGTTATGCTTACTAGCTGACGTAAAAAACAATATCACAGTTTCACGTAGAAGGAGGTTCAAGATCGGGCCAAGTGGAAACGTTTGATCTCAAAGCAGACCCAAGTTCTTGCTGGAACAAAAGTTAAGGAGAAGACGATACTTTATCATCTTTTTTTAATACTAAACATACAAAAACAAAAGAAGTTTAGAATTAGATAGGAAATTAAGTAAAATTTTAAATATCGTACTTTGTACCTCGTTTAGCCCAAAAGTTAGTAAAAGCCTTGAAAGAAGTTGCAGCTGTACATAAACATTAACAAACATTGAGATTTCAGTGCATTAAACTCTTCTGAGCAAATCTCGCCGTGCGCACGCGCCGACGCCGAGGGGAGATCAAAAATAGAACACCTACTCACGGGTACTTTGCGTCCACGTTACGGAAGATTGTGCGCCGCGTCGTGAAAACGTTGAGGGTCGCTTCAGAGTTTTCAGAGTTATGAAACAAACATTTTACGATAAACTACTAATACAATTTAACTTCAGTTACAATGTAGCAATATGTTAAAATATTTCTTTTGTTCAGAATTCTCTTTCTTCCTTTTCACTATATGTTCAATATGTAACACCGATAACACTCGGCTAGGTATCAGTATATGATTAACATTCCCTTCTTTGTTTGAGTGTATTAAAAGTCAAATACAAAACTATAAACATGTTTCGAAAAAAACTCTTGTTATATAAGCTTTCCTCCAGGGAATTGAACTCAGGTCTCCTGATTCGAATTTTGATCACCCACCCTGACAGATAGTGGGATAAACATCTCGAAAGGAAAAAATAAATAAATAAATAGACAGAAGTCTAGTCTAGACAATTAAGTCCCTTCGACCTACCTTCCACTGAAGATATTTTCGGGACAACGTGACCGGTGGTGAGTCTGTCGCCTTTATATCAGAGCCAACGATATAATTCGTACATAAGTTTTTCAGAACCCCATTCGTACGAGCCCGCCACCTGGGGATCGAACTCGGGTCTCTTGACTCGAAATTCCGACCACCTAACCACTCGGCTATCGTGACTGTATCTCGAAAGAAAAAAAGAAAAAATACACTATTCAAAAATTTTGTAGATCGGTGACGGGAAGCAGCGTCAAAGGTGCCAGGTGTCCACTATGATCGCCAATCCGCTTGCCAAACTTTGTGATTATGGCAAACATTCAAGTAAGTCTTTCGTATCCTGTGTCCTATAGTGGATTTTTACAGGCCGTTATGATGATAATGAAGATGATGAATCTAAGATTTTGAAATAAAAGTTGTTGTCGTTGTAAATTCAAAGGTATAATGCCTCTTATTAAATATATTTACACTTAATTCTTCATTTTGTAATATTTCAAAAGTTAATTTACTAATAGAGTGCCCCCCCCCCAGAATTGGGGGAAGGGGGTGTGTGGGCCTCCGGTTACCTGCACTCACCAGACGAAATGCAGAAGTTTGTTAGACTTCTACTTCACGCCGGTATTCTGTGAGGTCGTGGTACTTCCCCGGTCGAGCGGTCCCATTCATGCAACAACAAAAGCTGATGCGTGGCTCTACTACTGTCAAAAACGTCTGTCTTCACGCCATTCCCAACACTGGGGTAGACAGAAATCTAAACAATGAAGTCTTTTTTATTATTTTAGTCGGAATTTTCTGCCACGCACTTGCACTTCATGGAATGTGCTGCCGTCAGCGGTTTTTCGGGACCGATACGAATTATGAACCTTCAAGAAAAGAGCCTATACCTTTCTCTAAGGCTGGCCACGCATCTGCTTTTCCACCGGTATTGCAGGTGTTTATGGGCGGCGGTAATCACTTACCATCACGTGAGCCCCCTGCTCGTTTGAGACCCACCTTCCACCAAAGACATTTTTTGGAACAACGTGACAAGTCTTAAGCCTGTCACCATCTTTATATCAAAAGTCAACGACAAAAATCGTGTATAAGTTTTTGAAAAAACCCATTGTTGCGAGCCTTGGGATCGTACTCGGGTCTCTTGACTCGAAATCCAATCACCCAGACACTCGGCTATCGTAACTAGTTTTGAATTCGTTTAAGATGTAATTATGGGAGAATTTGCTGTTATTGCCATGTTTATCGAGGTGTTGCCAAGTTAGTCGGCGATTGTCAGACGCTGGCACTTTAGACGATACTTGGTGTATATTTTAATTTAAAATTATGTATTTTTCAGTTATTATTTACTTTTTCTAGGTTTTTACTCAGTTTTATCTTAAGTCAGCAAGATAAAGAATTTTAAATTACTATCCTGAATTCATTGTAAATTAAATAAACCCAGAATGTGAGGTGACGCAAGCTATTAAAAAAAATGTATTGAATATTTTTTAATTTGACAAATTAAGGAGCATACCTACGGAGTTTCTTTCGCATATTTCTCATCCATTAGGGCAATGAAGGAAATGGTAATATATTTAACAAAAAAAAAATTAATCGATAAAGGAAATGTATGATTCTTATTTCGATGAATAAATGATTTGTTTTCTAGTGGAGTGAACAAGGCTAAAATTTATATAAACAATATTTTTTATGTATTCATAGTGCCAATATATAACAAGAAGATAAACCGCTTATCTAAAGTTAAATTGACAAATCGCCTTGCTTTACCGATATTGAAGAGTACATCTTGGGTTAAACTAATAAATATTTAACCTACCATGCTTGGAGGATCAAATCGATAGCGTCACTAATGGCGAAGTTCAATGAAATTGAGTTTGCCTCCATATAGAAAGTATAGTGTTTGTATCTTCACGCAAGCCAACGATATTCGTACATAAGTTTTTAAACCCATTGGTACGAACCTGCCACCTGGGGATCGAACTCGGGTCTCTCGACTCGATATTCCGACCACCCAACCACTCGGCTATCGTGACTTTTTGTGTTTTAGTGTTTGTATCGAAAACAATAAAATATTTAAAGTAAAAATTTTTTGGCTACATATTTGTTCCAATTGCCGTAGATATGATCAGTCCGTGTATTCCTCGCGTTATGCAATTTCTAGGAGAATTGTATCAATGACTGATTAATACTAGTTGTTAGTGACAAGATGGCTGACACTCTTAGGTTAGGTCTTTGTTCTTTTCTCGATCTAATGTTAAGTCTAAATTTTCATGTGGAAAAGGAGTCAGCGTTGTTAATACCATGCCACGAGGAGTAGGGCTGTTCTATTGTAGTAGTTAATAAAAATAAATAAATATCTTCACGCAATTCCCAATACAGGGGTAGACAAAGGTCGAGTCTAGACAATTAAGTCCCCTCGACCCACCTTCCACCGAAGATATTTTCGGGACAACGTGACAGGTGGTGAGCCCGTCACCGTCTTTATGTCCAAGCCAACGGTATAATTCGTACATAAGTTTTTGAAAAACCCATTGGTACGAGCCTGTCACCTGTGGATCGAACTCGGGTCTCTCGACTCGAAATTCCGACCACCCAACCACTCGGCTATCGTGACTTTTTGTAGTAGTTTTTAGTTGATAAATATAATAAGAAATAAAAAGAAATATAAGACTTTAATTTATTAAAAGTTCTAGAGATAGGTATATGTGTCATGTACATAAGTACTGTTAGTTTACTTTTTTTGATGGTGTCCTATCGGTCGTGATTAATCCTATAAATTAGATATTCTGTGCAATATGGTTTTGTGCCGATAAAAGTCAACTCCACATAGAAGCTAATATGTCGCAATGTATTTCATGTGGAGCGGAGTATATTTGCCATATTAAGTACTTTAAACTGTGACATTCTGTGACATCACTTAACACGAAGATAATTTAATAAATAACCGAGTCAACAACAACAACTTAAAATACCATATGCGACCTAAAACGGAACCTTGAAGAACTAAATAAAAAAAAAACACTCGTTAGATAGTCTTACGCAACACGTAGTAGAGTAAAAGATTTAGGTATACTGTATCTATATACATAGAGTAAAAAACTGGCATATAAACCCATCTAATTTATATGCTCATTCAACTGTTTTTGGTCGAGTATAAAGTATGTAAAGTAAACGCTAAAACTTATGAATGATACCGGAAAATAGCCAAAATGAAACATTGATTTATTTGAGGGATTTAAATCAGTTTGTTAACTCTACATTATTAAATATATTTAACCCAGTGTTTTCTGCAAGTGATGTGGCCACATCACAGTCATCTGTTCGCGAACGTTCTATGAAAATTTGTAACAATTTTAGTAAACACTATAACGCTGCTATTGTTGCTAAATTAAATACTATTCTTCATTGTTATTTTTCTAAAATTTGTGAAAGTTTAACTACATCAATTGTTAACGTTTTAATTGTGTCATCAAAAACCATATCACGGACTAGGAGCGTTTGTTCGACACTTTTTTCTTTTATTTTGATAAGACAGTAAGTCTTATCAAGTTTTAGTTAAAAATTTAATATTCATATCAAATATATAAAGCAGCAAAATCCTTAACAACAGTACGCCTATTTCCTTCCCACTCTCAACAAAGCTGCTCTAATTGATTTTTAGCTCATTAGGTAGTCGCCAGCGAAGGACGTGGATCTTGTACACGCGCTTTATTTTTTTATTCTTCACTCGTCTGTTCTCGGAAATCTTAATAATAATTAGTTTCGTCTAGCAGTGAAGGTAAAGAATCTATCGCGCACTAATAAAAAGACGAACTCCGTAGACGAACGGTTTTCATGCTGCCGACAGCTCTGAGGTCCCGGGTTCGATTCCCGTTCGGGTCAACGTAGAAAACCCTTTTTCTACATTCTGATTCCATAACAAAAGCCTACTTACTTTGGATTCAGACCAATAATGTGATGGTGTCCTTATCTATGTATGTATTTATAGTAAGCAGGACTAATCTCAAAAGTCACGATAGCCGAGTTGTTGGGTGGTCGGAATTTCGAGTCGAGAGACCCGAGTTCGATCCCCAGGTGGCAGTACCAATGAGTTTTTCAAAAACTTATGTACAAATTTCATCGTTGGCTTGGACATAAGGGCGGCGACAGGCTCACCACCTGTCACGTTGTCCCGAAAATATCTTCGGTGGAAGGTGGGTCAAAGGGACTTAATTGTCTAGACTTGACCTCTGTCTACCCCTGTATTGGGAATTGCGTGAAGATATTATTTTTATTTATTTAGGACTAATCTCAACGCTGTCTCTGTTATAAAAAAAAACCATAGCAGTTTATTATTTAATTTGACTAAACTCACGCCAAGGGTTATTCCTAACCTAAAATGGTTTACGTTAAATTGAACGTACTGAAAGATTTTTTTCATGATTTTTGTACAACTATGTATATTTTTATAAATGATATTACATTCGTCGTCGCTGATTTTATTGAAATAATACGAATAATATAATGAAATACTTTTATCTTGTTTAAAAAAAATAGATAGGCGATCGGAATTGGCGTCAAGAGACCTGAATTCGATCCGCAAGGCTTGTACCAATAGGTTTTTTTTAAATCACTTATGTACATTGACTTCGACACAAAGACGGCGACAGGCTCAACAGTCGACCGGATTTAATTGTCTAGACCTCTGTCTATCCCTGTATTGGGAATGGCGTGAATAATCTATTTCCGCACTTCACATGGGTGTCATAAGAGGCAACTGAAGCCTTGAAAATGGCAAACAGTAGCAATGGCAATGGCAATGAGTGGCTAATTTCGGCAGAATGCAAACACTTACTGCGAAAACAAAGCTGAATTTTAATTTGTTTTAAAATTCATACGCGTTTTCAATATGTTACCCACAATGCTTAACCTTTCGCCTGTCCCATTGGAGTCTCCCACAAGGTGAAAGAGTATAAGTAAATGTAAAACAAATTCAATTCTTCTTCGTCCTATTCCGAGTTCTACAAGTCGGTAATAAGGTTCAGTTTTGTCTCTAATATTGTTGTTATGTCACATATTGACATTGGTCGGTTTTTTGTTACGGACCCACGTGGTGCCACACATGTTTATCCGGGAGATAGTTAGATAACAAACTTTAGCTGCGAATAGGCGTAGAAAAGCATCTTCACGCATTTCCCAATACTGGGATTGACAGATGTCTAGACAATTTAATCCTTTTGAGGAATATTTCATCGTGTGTTTATTGGGGACAACGTGGCAGGTGATTTTCACCGTTTTTGAGTACAAGCCAACGATAAAAAGGTACATGAGTTTTAAAAAACCATTGGCACCTACCTTATTCGGATCGAACTCGAGCTTCCTGATTCGTATTCCGATCACCCACCCAGTGGCGATTGTGAGTCAATAAAAACTCGTGTAGAAAATCATTATGCAAAAATGAAGGCCTCAAAGTATAAGATAAAACACTATTATATAAAACACTTACTTACTTTTACACATTATTAGTTACTTAACGGCCTGTGAAAAATTTCAGAATATAGGCGTTTCCAGTAAGGTCCTATAAATTATCATTATCATCATAACTGCATCTTAAAATCTGCAGGTCATAGGCCTCTCCCGTAGGGTTTGGCGTGAACGCCACGCTTGGCATGCGGATTCGCGGTCACAGTACGACACATTGCACCTTAGACGATGCTCCCAGTTACCAGAATGTTAAATTTTGATCTGAATTTTTCGAGAGGGTTATCCCGCCATCTGTCGGTAGCCGATTGGATTTTCAAGGTATTTTTTCTATAGTCTCTCTAACAACTCCCACGGAAAGTAAGGGGTGGTATATTCTGAAGCCCAAAATTCTAAGATACCACACGATATTTTTATGCTTTACTTAAACAATCTATGTATAATAATATGTACTCTACTTCGAATAATTATTATATTGTCATATTAATTATAGTCATTAGTATTTCATCATTAAATTTAGTCATGATAGCCGAGTGGGTGGGTGATAGGAATTCGAGTCAAGAGACCCGAGTTCGATCCCCCGGTGGTAGGCTCGTACCAATGGGTATTTTGGAACTTTCGTACGATTTGTTGTTGGCTTGGACATAAAGGGAGCGACAGGCTCACCACCAGTCATGTTGTCAGAAAAAAAATATGTCTTCTGTGAAAGGTAGTTAGAAAGGGCTGAATTGTCCAGACCTCTATTGTCTACTCCAGTATTGGGTATGGCGTGACGATATTTTTTGTTTTTGAATAAAGTACTAATACGAAAGCAATAAATGCGTTAGTCATACAGTAATTATAATTATTAAAAACAGCAAACGCTATAGTGACAAGAGTCAATGAATCAGAAATTCTCATGAAGATGTCCCGATGCCGCGTACCCAGATGTGGCGCACGTTTTAAAAACCCCTCTTCACCCCCTCTAAGGGAACAACTGAAAAAATCGGGCATAACGATCACAAAAATAAGACCCTTATAATAATAAGGTTAAAATTCACAATGCTTATAAAATTATAATATCGTCGTAGTGCGAGTAAAAACGGTTTCGTGTGTTAAGGGACATTTTTCTGGGTAAAGGTCATTGGCCCTATTTTACATGCACATATAAAACGTAATGCAAAAACATGCTGTTTGAAATAACAGTAACATGGGCACATGAACTATAATAAAGGGTCGAGCCGTGTGTATGGGCGTAAAAGTATCCACCCTCTTTGTTCCCGTGGGTATCGAGGGTCAAATCAAGGAAAAGCCTTAAACCATCACGAACCATAAACATTTTTAAATAACGTCAGACCGAAACTCTTTAGACCGTTGACGAGTTGCAGCGTTTAAAGTGTAAGAAATCTTTTGATGTCGGTACTGCGATGAGTTATTACCCTTGCCAAACGTGACGATTACAGCTATCCCTACGGGAGAACGTGAAAGCTGGTGTGCCAGTCGCCGTCTTTATGTCCAAGCCAACGATATAAATCGTATATAAGTTTTGAAAAAACCGTAAAAGCGGAAATGTAGGTATGTAAGATATGTAAAATATAAAGTGTCAGGTACAATAATTCCATTCTAAATACAGTGGTAAAAAAAGGTCTAGACAATTAAGTCATTTTGACCCATCTTCTACCGAAGACATTTTTTGGGACAACTTGAAAGCCAACGATATAAATCTTACATAAGTTTTTGAAAATACCCGTTAGTTCAAGGATCGCCTTGAGGATCGAACTCGGGTCTCTTAATTCTAATTCCGATCACCCAACCACTCGGCTGTCGTGAAAGTGTCAGGTACAGTTTAAATAATAACCAGAAATTATGTTCAATCATGATCACTTGAAGAATTGGATTGTGTTTCAATAACTTTTTTTTTTATAGAAAAGGGAGGCAAACGAGCAGGTGGCTCACGTGATGGTAAGTGATTACCGCCGCAAATGAACACCCGCAATAACTGAGGCTTAGCAGATGCGTTGCCTCCCTTAGAGTGTCCCCCTCCCCCAGAATTGAGGGAGGGGGGTGTGTGGGCCACCGGTTACCTGCACTCACCAGACGAAACGCAGAAGTTTGTTAGACTTCTACTTTACGCCGGTATTCTGTGAGGTCGTGGTACTTCCCCGGTCGAGCCGGCCCATTCATGCAACAACAAAAGCTGATGCGTGGCTCTACCACTGTTGACCACACTGTTGACTGCAACCACGGCCGTAAAATATAAGTAAGTACAACGATATGGTTGTTAAGTCTAAATTTACTACAACCTAGAAGATAAGGAACCTGGCTCTTTCATCCTTGATGACAAATAAACCTATATCATTGAGATAAGAAAAAACTTCAAATATCTATCAGTTTGTATCTTATCAAGAGACTATGTCGTAATTTTGTAAATCACGTCGACAGTATTGATAACTCATATGAAGGCATTTCTTAGGAAGCATATCATTGGTGCTGTCCAGCTCATCAAACACTAGTTGTCACTTTTAGTCAAAAACAGTAGTGCCTTTCGATAAACATCAAATTAAATCATAACTAATTCATTTATTCATCGAAAAAAGGGTATGCATTCGTTGATCGATAGTAATTTATAAACCTACCATCATTTCGTAATGAGGTAACGTAATGAGTAACTACAGAGACGAAACAGGCGAAAAATATTCTGTTGGCATCCTCTTTTCATAAATTTTAAACTAGATAAGATCATTATGAAATTTGAATATTTTCGCTGACTGTACATTTGAACGAAAGGAGTTATGAGAACAGCTAATTAAAAATTAATTTACATCTTTTATTCTGCTCTAGCTAAACACGATCACGGTTCGCTGTGGCTCAATCTGATATTTATTATTTGGAAAATAAATAAAAGCTTTCACGTGAACATAATTTACCGAGAAATCTTGTCATTCAATTTAAATCCCTTGACCTACTTTGATTGACAAAATGTCAATCAAAGTAGTTCTCGGGAAATGTTCGTTAAAGACGACAAAAACACTTTTTATGGAAATGTAGCGTTATTTAAAAATTAAAAGTTACTTCTCATGTTTTGCAGTTTCTTTTCCAATTTGAATAAAAACGACAACGTAAAAGTTACTATAGCCGAGTGGTTGGGTCATTGGAATTCGATCCGAGAGATCCGAGTCACAAGGTAGCAGGCTCGTACCAATGGTTTTTGTCAATCTATGCAAGATTCGTTACCGTTGGCTTGGGCATAAAGACGGCGGCGGGCTCACCATCTGTCACGTTGTCTCAAGATATCTTCGGTGGTAGGTGAGTCGAAGGTACTTTATTGTCCAGATTACCTCTGTCTACCCCTGTATTGGGAATTGCGTGGAGATATTTATTTATTTAATAAAAGCGTGTACTTAAGTGGATACAACTAATGTATAAAATCTTAAAAAGATCGGTAATTGAATTAAGGAGTTTTGTGATTCTGAACAAACGAACATTAAATTTATACATACAAAGGTATGTAACAAATTAAATATTAGAATAGTTATATACAACGCTAGAGTGATTAGCAACTAATAGTTTCGATATTCTTCGCAAATTATTTCAACTGCCTAAAATGTAAAAACGCGTGCGTCACATTTTAATTAGTAAGTAACCAATAAAGTAAGCTTTTCTTCAATTAAACTTTTGTTTAAGTATAAAATATAAGTCCAACAAATGTACTTTTTTATTAACAGCGTTAAATATTTTTAGGTGCAAATAACCTGGAGTGCGTCTGGTGGGCTATAGGACATGCAAGTCAAAAAAAGTCTTTTTTATATTAGTGAATAAAAATCTGGTCTTTTTTTAAGGTTGTATCAATTCTCTAGCCAGCCTTGTAGATAAATATCTGTCAAACACGCAGGACTGAAATGTATTGTACAATGAGTCGTTTGGATAACGGAAATATTTCTTTGATAACACATTTATGACTGCTCTTTAAAAGTAAGGAATAGTGTGCGTACAAAGTTTTCCATCACGTGTTTATGCATATAGTTTCTGATAGTTTTTATTTCTAATGGAAAAGAAATTTGCCCCTGTTTCATATCTCCATAAGTACTTATTTATAACGATTATGTAAGTAAACTTTGTCAGGATAGATAATTGATTAGACGTATAGACTAGCGTGTTGATGAAGCATGAAACTGTAAAAGGGTCACGACGCTCGTATGCTGATACGGAGGTCAGAAGGTCAGGTGGTGCGCTTATGCGTTTATGCAAATAAGCGGCCGTGGGCGCCTTGAATGTCACGTGGACACTTTTATAAGTACCGTGCCATAAAGTTATTATGCATATTATGTGATGGTAGTTTAAAGTCCAGGTTAAATTTAACGCTAACATTTAACGAATCTATGCGAAAGATGAAAGAGGAACGTAATTTATTTACAAACACACAAGCGTGTCTTATGTTGAGCACCTTTACCAAGCTATAAGAAGCCCTAGCAACTAAAGCTACCTTAAAATTGCTTCATTCCCCGTGCGTCCACTGCACATTGTACACTGCTTTATATTCAAGGCGAAGCGTTTGTGAAAATGATTGAGCTTGACTAAGCTGTTTGTTATAGGTACTGGAAAGTGTGTATTAAGTTACAACAAACGATTATATACATGATTTTTATTAGTCATTTACTGTTAACTTTGTTTTATACTGTTAATTAAGTATAATGGTATATCTTCCTTTAAATTGGTTAGAAGACTTTTAAACTACACTCAAACATATAGTACTTGGTTGACATAGGTCTATCAAAATAAACATGGAATATGTGCTCAAGAGAATAAAAGAGGAGAGAATATAATATACTTCCTGAACACAAAAAATTATCCAAACAAATCCACTGTGGTAATTTATCCATATGAGGCAGGAATAGCTGTGCTTTGCGATTTCACTCTCGTTTAAAGGTGTTAAAACATTTTTGATAATGTAGTGTTAAGTGGATGCCCATAGAAAATTGCCAATTCCGATTTTGAACGGTTGCTTTATAGATAAGCTCGTTTAAAACAATAATAAAATAAATATAAATATCTTCACGCAATTGCCAATACAGGGGTAGACAGAGGTCAAGTCTAGACAATTAAGTCCCTTTGACCCACCTTCCACCAAAGATATTTTCGGGACAACGTGACAGGTGGTGAGCCCGTCGCCGTCTTTGTGTCCAAGCCAACGATGAAATTCATACATAAGTTTTTTGAAAAACTCATTGGTACTGCCACCAGGGGATCGAACTCGGGCCTCTCGACTCGAAATTCCGACCACCCAACAACTCGGCTATCGTGACTTCAGACAATTCAGGCAGTCTTTAAAATAACTTTAAAATATTATCAGAAATGAAACATGTCCCGATAAATTTGGAATGAACTATCAAAATACGGAAAAAAGTCCACATCCTTACTATGATTTTCGACTTATCAGCGTATAAATTTATTTACGCTCGTTCAAAATAATAATATACTAAATACCTTATTTGTATACAAAACCACTGATCAATTTTTGCGAAATTACAACTAATTGGTTTTATGTCTATAACGAACTGACGCATCTCAAATTTAATATCTTTGGCGTAAATTTGGATTAAATAAAATATATTCAATTAATGATAGAGTATAATTATTTTACAGTTATAATGATAAAGCATCCTTCTTAAAATTTAAATGGAATAATAATTATAAAGGCATAAGTTAAACAAAGATGTTTATTTTAGGATATTATAGCCCGTTTTATATGCACTCCGTCAGGAATGTTTATAGGAACACCTAATGTTGACCATAAAACACTTATAGGGGAAGCTATAAAATCGCAAAAGATTTGCAAACGAAATGTAAGGCTGTGCAGCTGCGTGCAATATTAATGAGTTGAACATTAAATTTTAAGTGAGTTTAATTAAAGCTGTTGGAATATAGATAGTATGGTACAATGCTACTTAATATAGGTGTCATTTATGAGAAAATTCTTTTACAAACTTAAAAAAAGAATAATTATTCATCCGAATTTTTTTTATCGATGCTGTATCGTTTCCCACTAAGCGAAGCTTGTTTACCCAAGTACTCATACATCGGAATACATTCGCAATTAATTTTAATTTTATTTTCTTCACTTTCTTCGGAGTTTATTTGAGTTAACGACAAGAGGTGAGCTTCTCGCCGGCTCCACCAAGTCAACGATACAAATCGTACTTAGCTTCCGATAAAATTTATATGTACGAAACTTTCTCCTAAGAAACTTACTCGGGTCTCCTGACCCGAATCGCGGCTTTTATTCACTTTTTTTTAAAGTTCAGAGTACGAAAAAAATCAAAATGATAACTAGTTGGTATATTGAGAGTTTTAGATTAAAACAAAAGGGTATGTTACCACTGAGTAGGTAAATTAAATTGGTTCTAAATCAAATTTTAATAATGTCTACAGATTACGAAGGACTACGAAAAAATCAAAATAACAATTAGTTGGTATATTCAGATTTTTAGATAAAAACATAAGGGTATGTTACCACTGAGTATGTAAATTAAAAGTGGTTCGAAATCAAATTTTAATAATGTTTACAGATTATGAAAGGCTACGAAAAAATCAAAATGATAACTATTTGGTATATTCAGATTTTTAGATTAAGCATAAGGGCATGTTACCGTTCAGTAAGTTAATTAAATTGGTTCTAAATAAAATTTTAATAATGTTTGATGACGGTATAATATGTATCTAAAGGTAAACGTATAATACAAAGTCAAATTTATTTGGCTGAAATTACCATGCACACGTGCTAGCCACGTCGATTTTTAACGTTACTGCGACTTAAGAATATATTAGTATGGACATAATTTTTTTGAATTTTTTACATTACCATATAGTGAACATTGATTTTTCTATAGGAAAAAGGAAAGACTATCAAGCGGTTCTCCTAATATTTAATGCCATCTAACGCTCATTGTACATCAGCATCAAAAAGCTACAGGAGCTAAAGAAAAAAAACCCGCCATCTTGCTCCATTGCTGCAGATTGTTTTAACCTGAGATGTGATGCGTAATGTTTCAACACATGTAAATTACTACAACAGCATATTTATTAAACATAGAGACTTAGTAACAACGAAGTCATTTTGGCTTATTTACAAATAACATATTATTACTCTTTATTACGCTATTTTATTGATTTTTAAAGCATATCTGTTATGCTGAACTTTTATGTGATTAGATTAAACAGAAAACATATTTTTAAAATTTTAACTGACACGGGCGGGATACGAACCCGCGACCTCTGCCGAACCATGGCAATATTATTATTATTTATTTAAATATCAGGCACCACTGAGTTGTATGAAATACAATACACGAATAAAATATTAGATCCATTATAGACTAATAATATACTAAAACAAATATATTACTGTCTATGATTTCTCGGCGCCTCATTGGACTGAAGCTATTTGCCGCGAAATCTTCCACACTAAGGCTGCCCTTTGGCTAAAACTCTTCCTTAATGTAAGGTGGAAATATTAAAATTTGCACAACTAAGGACTAACAGTTAATTTCCTGCCGCGACTAAAACATTTTAACCGCAGCTAACAACTTCGTCGTACAACAAACTCGTCGTAGGTACCGGCGAGTCGCTTGTAAATCCGACAAATTACAATAGTTAATATAATAAACACGTATATAATTTCAATAAATATTTTGTTACAATGATAATAATTGGTAAAATGCAATAGTTAATCAACACGTGGTATGGTAGGTTTTCGAACGTGAACTAATCTAAATTAATGCTTACAATACTTATATTCAAATGTGATTAATGCACTGCAATGTTATCTTTTAGTGTAAACGCGCTACATGTCACTACCGACATTGTATGAAGGGCAAGCCGCTACACGTCACGTTACGGGTTTTGGGAGTTAAATATAAAGGTGTTCATTTCACCGTCGATTTAAATTTTTGAGAGCTCATATCTGAAATCTATAAAAAAAGTGTAACAAACCCATTTGATAAAATTACATAAATGTTGTAAGTGCCATCGGTGACAGTAACATAAGCATCGGTAACTGTCATTTTGAGTGCAATGCTTACAGAATTTGGGCTACAAGTGAGGATACGTCCAAAACCATTCTGATACACATACGAAATGAATTAGCAAGATTTTTTTATATATAATAACTTTAACTTTATAATACTTGTTCGGATCAGTAGTTAATTACAAATCCTCTCCCTTAAGGAGATAAAATCGTAGCCGCCACAATCGTCACGCGGATTGGCGATAGCATTACTAGATAACTTGTACCTAAAACGCTGCTGCCTTTCATCGGTCTGCTAAATTTGAGTCTGATTTTGTTTTGAGATGGCTCCTCATCCATCGCTATCGCGATTTTGAAGGTTTCGAAGTCACCATGCATGGAAAGAAAGGGGGTAGCAAATTCTAAGGCCAATACCTTACAACTAATGACTAAATTGTTGTTTTAAAATTTATATTAATTTATTATACTGGAATGTCCACACAAATCGAACGAGCCATCGCGCTGCGTGAGACGCCCGTGCCGCAGCCGCCTCTTGCGGGCCATGTGGCTCCACATCCTGCCTCCCCTCGCACCTTGTTCAGGTTACAGTCGCTCTGCACTGACGTGTACCGTTTGCGTTTTACATAATCAGTTTGAGATTGAGAACTTATGTCTTAGCAATTGTTCTGTTAAAGAAAAATATGCAATATTATTTTTAAAATTAATAAATTACTTTTAAAATAAAACGATTTTCGGATTTTATGGCGTTTTTAATTAGTTTTTACAAAGCATCCGAAACGTCGGGAAATAAAAATAGTTTGTAAAAACTAATTAAAAACGCGATAAAATCCGAAAATCGTTTTATTTTAAATGTATAGTATTCGCGTTAATACAAGAAATCATAATAAATTACTTTATAATAATTCCTTAATTTTAATCAATAAATAACAAAAAAACAACTTCAACTTGCCTTGTTTGTTTTTTTGTTCTTTTCTAATTTGGTGTACAATAAAGAATATTACTATTATTATTATTATAACTTTATAATAATTCCTTGGACTTTATTATGAGCTAAAGATTTAATCGTATGATTAAATAAATCACAAATAAACGTATTATCAATTTAATTTAATGTTATTGAAAAATTAACCTAATAATTAATTAAAGTAATTATAATTCTAACACATAATTTCTTCATAAATACATAATTTCTTGGAATAACTTTTGGTAAATCTAAATATATATTTAAAATATTGTTGATGAAGTTATCATCATCGTCATTATTATCATCCTAACAGCCTCTCAAAAGTCCTGAACTAAACATAGGCCTCCCCCCAAAGATAGCCACTTAGAACGGTCCTTTCAGTAAATTCATCGAAAGTATTCAATATAGAAGCTAGTAAAAAATTGAGGCCTGTCATAATTAGGTAGCAATCGATTGTCGTAGACACAAAGACGACATACATATCCCTTGTTTACCTAATAGAGCATAGTATTCTTACGATCTGTTAATGACCGTAAAAAAAATTTACGATTCCACGCCGGTGTTATTTTATGGCATTATAAAATTTTTACTGAAAATAATTTGAACATTTAGTAAGTTATAACATAAACAGTTAGCTTGAAAAACTGAAAGTTCAGCTAATTTTCTTTAAAGTTCGAAAATTTTTACTTTGATATTTATGTAAAAATGTAATATATAGTTTATTATATGTAACTGTTAGCAGTTGTCCATAAGCTGCAATGAATAATGATAAGTATGACTGCTCGTTTTTAACTGAAATTAAATTTAAAAAATGTTTAACCGTTATTAATTTAAATGAAATATTCTTATAACCTCTACTTAAGGCGATGCCGTTATAGTTTTATTTGGCTGTTATTGATATTAAAGCATAAAAGGTATTCTGAACTTTTTGTTATTAAATTTAAGAGAGAAAATTTTAAAATTTTTTAATCGAATTTTTTAACCATAAAATTTAAAATTTATAATTTTAAAATTTTATGGTTTATTACTTATACATAATGGCTATTAAAGTCCACTGCAAGACATTGGCCTCCTGCCACCTGGGGATCGAACTTGGTTCACTTGACTCGAAATTCTGACCACCCAACCACTCGGCTATTGTGACTTGATTTTCTTGATTGATTCGAAAATATCTTCGGTGGAAAGTTGGTCGAAGGAACCTTATTGTCTAGACTAGAGCTCTGTCTACCCCTATATTGGGAATTGCGTGAAAATATTTATTTATTTATATTTATATTATTGATATCATCCCTAACGGGTTATCCAGAGACAACCGATCGCTAAGCACCACGATCCTTACATACCTCTTTCGCTTCCATACTTTCTTCATACACGCACGTTAAGGTATTAGTACTACAGTACAGTACAGTACTCGTGACCTTTCCCACTTTGCAATGTGCTCACGTTTTTTTGAGGTTTTTTCCTGTTCGATGTGTTGAGACGGTTCTTAAATTTATAATTATGCTACAATTTATGAAGTTAATCAGTTCGGGCGTTTGATGATAATGGGGGATTTTTTCAATTTATCAATTTAGTAGTATATATATGTGACCTTCGAAAGTTAGTCACGGCCTACCTCGACCCCTATTACTATTAACTTTCACGCAGTATATTTTCTTCACCGTTCGGTATTCACTTATACATTCAACGTGAAATTGCACGCCTTTGTCTATTTTAGTGATAAGATCATATTTCAAGCTTGCCATACTGAGAATCTCTGCGGTTCGATTTCGGCCAGCTAAAGTAACGCCGCACAATTGAAGAGATCGCATTTCCACTACATTTAATTTACTTTTATGCTTTTTCAAGCACAGTCAGATTTTGCTGCATAACAAAGATCGTAACAGCACTTTGTTATGTATGGTAAGTTTTACTACACCATAAATATTGATTTTTAGACAACTAAATGGTTTAGTTTATTTTGTTTCAGGCCCGTCCACACATAGATCTCATCTTAGATCGCTTATTCATACAATTACATATTACGTCCCTATTATTTATACCCTATTCGAAAAGGGAGGAAGAATGATCCTTAGTTTTTTAGCATGCAAACCACTACACAAGGGCTGTGTTGTCACTATGAAGTGACTGCACTGAAAATTAAAATCATCCAACAAAAATAAAAAAATAATTTATTTATTTATTCATTACAAGTAATGTCATTTTAATTTTATTATATTAAAAATATACGCAATTTCAGCCATATAATTTCCGCCATTTGTTTTTTGGTTTATACTGGAAAACTTTTGAAAGTTGTTGATTATAAGCTAATCGAGTTGTCAACAACAGAAGGTTTACTTTACCAGTATGAAAGGGAATTTACATGTAAATGAGAAACCACCTTTGAGACCTATATAACATTGCACAAGGTTTTGACGTGACGTTAACTTGATATTTCGGCAAAACGAGGGAAAGCTAATAAATTACAAAAATATAGAACAAAATAAAAATATAGAAAAATATTAAATATTAAACATCTTCACGCAATTCCCAATACAGGGGTAGACAGAGGTGTAGTCTAGACAATTATGTCCCTATTAATTAATTATGTATTTAATTAATATTAATTAAATATTATGTCACGATAGCCGAGTGGTTGGGTGGGCAAAATTTCGAGTCAAGAGACCCGAGCTCGATCCCCAGGTGGCAGGCTCGTACCAATGGGTTTTTCATTAATTTATGTACGAATTATATCGTTGGTTTGGACATAAAGACGGTGACGGGCTCACCACCTGTCACGTTGTCCCGAAAATATCTTCGGTGGAAGGTGGGTCGAAGGGACTTAATTGTCTAGACTAGACCTCTGTCTACCCCTGTGTTGGAAATTGCGTGAAGATATTTATTTATTTATTTAATTTGAATATTATTGATTGTAAAGTGAATGTATGTAATATGATTCCTAGAAATTTCTCAAGTAGTACGAGTGTAACAAAATTAAAAATAACCGACATTAAAATAAATATTTCACTTCCATTATCAGCGTCTTAGCGTCCAAGCGATCAGTACAGCATACTGACTTATAGATACATGGACTTATTACTATATATATATATATATATATATATATATATATATATATATATATATATATATATATATATATATATATATATATATATATATATATATATATATATATATATATATATATGTATATATATATATATAGTAATAAGTCCATGTATCTATAAGTCAGTATGCTGTACTGATCGCTTCCATCCATTGGTAATCCTAAATAAATAATACTGAAAATCCACGAAAACCGCGTGGTGATTATGACGTATCCTCAATTGGCACAAAAACATAAAACATATAATTTAACAGCAAGCAATTTAAACATATAATTTCATAATGCAACTTTTGTAAAATGTCCACTTTTATTTTGGTTTTACTCACATTAACGATTTTTAAATGCAAGCAATTAGGTAATATCAATATGGAACGTCAAACAGTAAAAAATCTAGTTTTAGTAAGAACACCGTTTTCTACGTCAACCTGTCACAGAATAGAAAAATAGCATCTGTAGGTAGCCTTCTGAATTATAAAGGTGCCTTAGCGGTTCCGTTCGACATGCTTTCAGAGAAATGAACAGTAGAATGTTTGTTCCCCGGCACTTTGACCACTAATACGTCTCAGCTACCGTACGAGCGGTTTGAGTAATTGCTGCTGCATTCGGAATACTCGATAGTGAACTGTGATTGGAGCAAACATTGTAAAATGAGAACCATATTTATTGGATATTTGTATTAAATTACGAAAAGATTTAAAATAGTTATGCAAACAATAAAAATATTAGAACTGATAGCGAAGATAAATAAATAAAAGTATTACACTTTTATTTATTTATCTTCGCTATCAGTTCTAATATACTGAATATACTCAAATGGTCTTCAAAAGTTACACTTTTTATAACATAAAAATCTTACTTAATTCTAATACATAGATATTTCTTTTATTTTTTTACATCTACGTCCAGTATTAATATTAAATGGTTTGAAGTGTAAGTAGCAACAGCTTCAAAATGTACAGGAAAAAAAAATAAAAATATCTTCACGCAATTCCCAATACAGGGGTAGACAGAGGTCGAGTCTAGACAATTAAGTCCCTTCGACCCACCTTTCACCGAAGATATTTTCGGGACAACGTGACAGGTGGTGAGCCCATCGCCGCCTTTATGTCCAAGCCAACGATATTCGTACATAAGTTTTTGAAAAACTCATTGGTACGAGCCTACCAACTGGAGATCGAACTCGGGTCTATTGACTCGAAATTCCGACCACCCAACCACTCGGCTATCGTGCTCAATAATTTAATAGCTAGCGGCCGATGACCGGGAAAACATCTCGAATATTCTACAGAAAAAACTAAAGAGACACATAGTGCTGTGATTTTCAATCCGCATGCCGATAGCAATTACAGCTAACCTTATTTTTATAGGCCGAGTAGACGTTCGCCGAGTCTTTCTGTCTGTTTGTAGCATTTTACCAACAAGAGAGCAAAATGGACCATATTATATCAAAGAATACATGTCGGATATTAAACTGAAAACCTACATCGTCTAATCATTGAATAATAAAAAAATATTAAATAATAACAATACAAAATGAAATAAATAAAATAATTCATTAATTAATTTATAATATACTTTATAGAAATATATATCAACAATAAAATTACTATATACTCAGGGTGTGTGCATATTTTTAAGAATTTCAAATGGGAATTTTATATTGTTTTCTCCAATGTGTGTACATATACAAGCAAATAAGTAAATAAATATCGTTAATAAATATTAGGACACTTTTTGAAAATAATTTCATGACATATGCTTGTCAAGATATTCTAGAAAATAAAATAAAAAACATCAAAAGCAAAGCCGCGGGTCAATTACTATTCATTTGAGGACATTCCTCGGCATATTTTCATCGTTTTTGTAACTTTAAAATATTGTCAGTACTTAAATTGCTAATGAGCTGGGTTCACAATTTTTTTTTAAATAGTCTAAGACACAACATGCCTCTAGCCTCTATAGTCCTGTGTCGTTACTTAATAGAAATCGTACTTTTTTATAGAAATCGTCCGCCTCTTATTGACAATAGGGAAAATTAAAATCCCGACTGTATTTCTACGTTAATTATCCCACTGTGAGATATTTTAGCGCTCCCTAATTTATAAAATATATTAATTATGGCTTAGACGAAGAGACATACATAGCTAAAGATCAAAAGAAAAATTCTGAAATACTAAGATATCATAAAACCAAATGCCGACGTATCATTTTATCTTCATTCATATCTCGGACATCTAATCATGTGAGATCAAAGAAAGCATTTAAGGTATTCAAACGGTCGTTTTACAATAACTTAAGATTTAATTGTTATTGAAAAATATATTTCAACATCTTTGAACTATTATTATTATGGAGTTCCTTTTAGAAAAATATTATTTTTTTCTTAGTCACGATAGCCGAGTGGTTGGGAGATCGGAATTCGAGTCAAGAGATCCGATTTCGATCCCCAAGGTTCCAATGGAATTTTTTAAAAACTTGTGTGGGATATATATCGGTGGCTTGGACATAGAGACGGCGACGGGTCACGTTGTCCCAAAAAAGTCTTCGGTGAAAGATGGGTCGAAAGGACTTAATTGTCTAGACCTCTGTCTATCCCAGTTCTAGAAAAATGCGTGAAGATGATGATAATCTAAAAGGGAGTAAGCTAATTTAATTAGTTTTACAAGCTATTATTTGCCTAGGAACATTTGTAAGCTTGATTAAGGATTTGAAATTTAACTAGTTGAATAAGCTCCAAAGTATTGACTCCAGATGAAGAAATCCCACAGCACTAAATAGAAAATATATATTCTATACCTCCTATATTTAATTGTTATAAATGCTTGTGTTTAAAGAAATAACCTTAAATCTTACCTTTAATTTAACCTATTCACAAAGTTTTATTGAATTAAATAAAATTGAAACAACTTATTGATTTGTCAGACAACTGAGAATTTTAATTTTTGATCATTAAAACAATTCGAATTCTATTTCTTCCGTGTGGGTGAGCTATGATATTCAATCATGTTGGTATTAATTTTGTCAAATAAAACCCATAACTATCATAATTTTAAATCCATTTCAGAGGAACGACCTACATGGACGAGTGGCGTACACACCAAGTGTCGTCTGCTCTGTGGTCCTGGGTTTGATTCCCTACCGGGTCAATGTAGAAAGCACTTTTTCTCTATTGTTACGGATCTGAGTGTTTGTGGTACCTACGTTGTTTCTGATTCCATAACACAAGTGCTTTACTTACTTTGGGATCAGAGCAATGTATGTGATGCTGTCTCTATCTATGTATGTTAGTATACTAATTGTTGGTTTTGGTTGTAGGATTCTCGTAAATCGTAGTGATAATAATCGTAGAGATTATAGGTACACAATATATGTAATCTTATAAGTACTCTTATATATAGTACGTAGAACTTTTTTAATAGTATAATGTTATTCTCTCATTAAATAAATAAATATCTTCACACAATTCCCAATACAGGGGTAGACAGAGGTCTAGTCTAGACAATTAAGTCCCTTCGACCCACCTTCCACCGAAGATATTTTCGGGACAACGTGACAGGTGGTGAGACCGTCGCCGTCGTCTCATTAATTAATATAATTAATATCATTCAAGATACTAATTTTTTTTTAGCTTTAACTGGCGATCGTAGAAACCGACAACTCGTCCATTATATTCTGCTACCCGTCACAGATTTGCTTCATTTTGATCAGGAATTTCTTCAATATCTATGGAAAATAAGAGATATGTTCTTTTGGGAGTAAGGGGACAAAGAAGGGGCTTTGGGGACAAAGACAACAAGTGATAGATCCAATTGCCAAGCACGTGGTACCCCCTGGTAGATAAAGGAATAGGCTCCGGCGACCAACCAGTATGGTGGTATATCTATTACACCCTATCCAGGAAACTGGATCGTAGAGGCTACAGGGACCATGCGGTATCAAATAACTCTAAAATAACTGGTGCGGAAGGTAAGGGAAAACTATTTCACTATTCTCCCAGGAAAGTCGTCATGCTATACTGCACGTCACTGCCATGACCGCTCTACCAAGAGCGTAAAGAATGAGATGAAGTTGTTCTTATGCTGATATCACAGAACAGAAATAGTAGATTGTTGTAGTTTTTTTTTCAAGATGGTTAAGCCACTTACTTTACTCGAAATTAGATTTCTCTTGAACGCTTTTTATGATCACTACAGGAAGTAAGAAATATTCTTCCGCTGATACCATCCGGCAACTCAGTTCAATGGTATCTCCATTTGCATTTGCATTTGGGGGTTTATCAACAACTGCGGGGTATTAAATATATATTAAATATCTTCAAGCAATTCCCAACACAGGGGTAGACAGAGGTCGAGTCTAGACAATTAAGTCCCTTCGACCCACCTTCCACCGAAGATATTTTCGGGACAACGTGACAGGTGGTGAGCCCGTCGCCGTCTTTATGTCCAAGCCAACGATATTCGTACACATGTTTTTGAAAAACCCTTTGGTACGAGCCTACCAACTGGGGATCGAACTAGGGTCTATTGACTCGAAATTCCGACCACCCAATCGCACGGTTATCGTGACTTTTTTTAACTGCGGGGTAAATTAACCATTTTGTATTTTATCTATAAAATACAAGAAAGACAATAAAAGAAATTGCTAGCACATAGATTATAGATAGTAATAATATTAAGTGAAATATTTTATGAGCATATGTAAATTAAACTTTAAAACTAGTTTAAAATTAGTTTTGAAATCTTTTTAACGAATTTTCACTTTTACTTTAACGCAAAGCCAGCAAAACTCCAAACTTAGCTACCCCGAACTAATTTAAATTCATTTTGTGTATTTTTGTTAAATTAAATTAATTTTCTGGTAACCTACTTCGCTCGTTTACAAGTCTTCGTTGGAAATCACGTATTCCGTTAGACTCCATGCCATAGCGGCAATATTATGTTAAAAGCAAATTAAATGACATAATTCTCTATTTTATTGTCCACTAGATTCTGACCATGACTACGTCGCTCTCTCTCTCTTCTATCCTCATTCACTACCTGAAAGTATTTTTTTCTCAAACTATTATAAACCTAGAGTAGGCAGAAATTGAGTAGCAGCCAGCAAAAGCGCACACTTGGGCTAAAACTTTCTCTCCAAAATTGATTGCAAGAGATAGAGTAGGTAAGAACGTCCACCACTCTGCTCCAGTAAGAGTAGGCTGACCTCCACGACCTCGAAAATATATTATTATTATTTCTCAGACATTCAAGTTTCTCACAATGTTTTCTATTAATCTACACTATTAGCTACAATCTGATGTATTTATTAAACAATAATTAGACGAAGAATTTGACTTCGTCTTGAATTAGGATATTATAAGACGTAAGCATTTTTTGGTGCTTTCAAAGGTGATGCAGGGAGTCTTCAAGGGGAGTGACGCATCTGTAAGCTTCTCTGCTTGAATAGAATATAATAGAAAAAGACATTTATCCTGCACAGGCAATTCATAAATATTAAGAAGTATAAGAATCAACAACGATCAAGTGGTAACCCCCTAGAATCAACTGATAACCCTTCTATTATTCTATCCTTATAAATTATATCCTAATATATTATTTCATTATCCTTATAAAAGTTCTTTAGTGGTAACCTCGTTTTGGCAATCGCAGTGTAGGACGATCCCCAAAAGATGGAGGGACCTCAAAGACGGATATTCGATGGATGCAGGTGGCAGTACTGATATTTGTGTGTTAAATTTTAGGCGAGGCCTATGTTCAGCAATAGACTCTTAATAGGCTGTAAAGCCGAATAAGAATGAGAATTTTAGGTGGATTGTTTAAATCCTATAAAAATGTTACAAAATAGCGAAAGAAAACTAGCATGCGCAACTACAGAGATGTTATTATAAAAACATTTTGCACAATTCCGGATGCAAATATAAATAGCATACGTTTCATGCATGCGGAATTGCGCAATACATTTTTATCCTAACATCTCTATGATAATGAATTTCAGTAAATTATCGTCTGAGCCTATTAACTAGCATGCACAACATGAAGGAGTAGCAGTAAGTTATTTTTGATATATTATAAAGGTATTAGATAGTAACAGCTGTATAATTATTAGCAGGCAATCGGCTGTCGACATTGCTCGCAGAATTGAAAAAAATGGGGTTCTACCCCAACGGTTTTCAATTCTGCGAGCAAGGTTCTGATCGGTTCGAGTCGAAAACTCGTTAAGGCAAATGTATTGAAATAACCCACAAGATTGAGTAATGCACAACATTGTGGGGATTAGATGCACGCAGGCTTAGGCCCATTTTTTTGCCTATCTTTCAGAGAAGCCTATGCCCAATAGATATTATGTTTTAAATATAAAAATATAGAAATGGCCAATATTAAATAACAATTATACACTAAGAAGGATGACGACTTCCAAGCACAAAACATTAAATGTGTCACTACCAAAATATCTTGTCCTAGATTTTCATCTGAGCGGTTTAGTCTAGTCTATAATAGAGGTGTTACACTGGATGTCACTCAATTTTCATTAATAAACTACGGGCTAAGCGGTTTTCTGTGTTCTCTGAAAACCGAAATAGTATGGACTTTTACAATTCCAAATATTTTAACTACGACAATGTTTATGCATTTGATTGCAGTACAAAAAACAATTAGCGGCAATTCTGTTTACATTTTGTTCTAATTTGTTAAATTTGATTAATTCTTAGAAATTATTTTTAGAATTATTATTTAGAAATTAAAGGCTTTTTCTTAGAGAAGTCTGTGTTCAAAAGTGCACTTGGATAAGCTGAAAGAGATGAATAAGATATTGTCTAAAAGTCTCATAATAATAGTAACGTCTAGTAACACCAACACCGGACTCGAAACCGCAGTTTTAGGTTATGTAGGATCACTACGAATTGGGCTGTCGGGGCGTCTAGAATTTTTTTATTAATTACAAAATAAATATATCAAACTCTATAAAAGGTATTATCCCTGACGTAATAAAAATGGACATTAGAAATAAATATTTCATATTTATTTATATATTCGTCACAAAAAACAGCACGTTGAAACGAAATTAAAAGTAACCAAGCCTCGTTCAACCGTCCCGGCCTTGTCCGTAATTACCTGTCACAATCCTAACCCGTATCCGCAAAACATCGAAATAAAAGGCCAATAGGTCTAAGGGTCATTCCGCGCTAAGTGCTTGTGACATTTCAGCACAAGCATAATTGGGAACGGAACTGACGTGCCTTCCGTACCCCCTCCAGTCTGGGAGGTAGGCAATCAGGCGTCGACGTGTCAAGTCAGGAGCTGAATAATATATGTGGACGGGGGGTGGTGGATGGCTCTGCCACTTAGCGTTGTCTGAATAATGTATGCAGCTGTAGCTTTGAAGTGAGCCATTGGCTGCTTTGCTCCGTTACTAGCATGGTTCAGCTGATTTTAAGCATATTACGTTTTTAAAAAAGACCCGCCTAAATTGTGGGTTCTGGGAGTTTGTGGTAATGTTGTTCCCTGTCACAGTGTTAGTTACCGTACTCCTCCGAAACGGCACGACCGATTCTCATGAAATTTTGTATGCATATTGGTTAGGCCTGAGAATCGGACCATATCTATTTTTCACCCCCCCCCCTTAAATGTTAAGGGTAGTCCACCCCTAATTTTTTTTATTTTGTTATATAACATTAAAAATACATAAAACCCAAAATTATTACCCCTCTACGATCAACCCCTATTTTTATATGGCAAAACAATGTTTGCGGGTTCAGCTAGTATTTATAAAAAAATCAAAATCTTTCCATTTCGTTAATTTTTAAAGTAGCCATTTATTACAGCAAAGCTGTTCTTGCGCACGTCAACAAGCTCAATACTGGTTTCCCAATACTAGGATGAACAGAGGTCTAAACCACTTCAGTACTTTCGATCCACATTTCTCCGGAGCTCATTTAGTTGTGACAGTCGGCAAGTCTATCGCCGTATCGTGATTTTAATCGTTGTCAAATTATTTATTAATTGAATTACTAAGAACCGGTTATTTCGACCTAGTTCCCTACAACATATACACGAAGAATATATCTGGGTCGAAAAACCTTTCATTTTTAACAGTTTGAAATACTTAGTGTGTGTCCAACTCACGTTTGGGTTTAAAACTTCATATTTAGTACGATATACCTTAAGTGATTATAGGCATAAATTTATTTACAAGTCCTATAAAGGTTTGACATACGGACGGATTTTTTTGGTAAAGCCAATGAGTTGGAAAGGACTGGCTTGACCGGGTCATTACAATGATCTTGCAGTATCAGAGCCTTTATGTTCTTCTTCATTACGTTCGGTAAGTGAGGTAACGAGAAAGCATATTTCCTTTTCCTGTTACCCCGCCTCCCCATTATTTCTCCCTTCCCGATTTCCTCTTGAAAGATGGTAACACACCCGCAGCTTCTTTGTGGGGGCAATGTTTGTACATTAGTTTGTATGTTTGTAAATGAAAAATACTCTTGAGGTCTCTCTGACTCACACACACTCGGGCACACAGCTACTAGGCCTGGCCAAGACTGGACAAATTTAATTCCCATCGGATAATTTGGTAATGGCACACCAGAAAGGTATCCTGAAAAGTATTAAATAGTCCGTCAAAGTTCGTGCATATACTCGAAAAAAGTGCAATATCAAATTATGTTAGTACTTTAATCCACAGATTAAAGTACAAACATAATTTGATATTGCACTTTTCTATTGCACATTTCCACAAAATGAAAATTTCAAAATATTTCATAGATATTTTGAAATTAATTTTAAATACGTGACTTCATATCTTAATAAAATTGTTAAATGTTAAATGTGTAGTTATCTAAATAAAAAAAATAACAGGAAAAAATATATTATGCAATTAATTTATTTCACAACTGAGGTTCTATTGTAAATAATAATAATAAATAAATATAAATAAATATCTTTTATTTTACGCAATTCCCAATACAGGGGTAGACAGAGGCCTAGTCTAGACAATTAAGTCCCTTTGACCCACCTTCCACCGAAGATTTTTTCGGGACAACGTGACAGGTGGTGAAACCGTCGCCGTCTTTCTGTCCAAGCCAACGATAAAATTTGTACATAAGTTTTTGAAAAACTCATTGGTACTGCCACCTGGGGATCGAACTCAGGTCTCTTGACTCGAAATTCCGGCCACCCAACCACTCGGCTATCGTGACTTTTTGTGTTTTTCTATTTATGGCTATCGCATTAACGGTCATACATTATATATTACGAGTATAACGGCTGTAGCAAAAGCTGCAATTGTCTCAATTATAAATGAAGACAAATAATTGCCACTTTACCATCGCTTATTAAAACTTCCCTAAACATTATTGAAACATATACGGGATAATATTAATTATAAATTTCTACGAACAGAATAAACTAAACGAATTTTCGCCACAAATTGACCTTTAATATTAATTTATGAAGAATTTAAACTCCAACACAAACTATTATAGTTCAAGTTAAATATAATTTACTATTGATGGTTTATATCTAACGGTTTATTAAATTAAATCACTGATAATAATGTCTACCTCTAGTGTCTATATAAGTCACGATAGCCGAGAGGTTGGGTGATCAGAATTCGAGTCGAGAGACCCGAGTTCGATCCCCAGGTGGCAGGCTCATACCAATGGGTTTTTTAAAAAATTATTGTTATAAACTTAATATTTTAAAAATAATATTTTTAAAAACTTATGTACGAATATCGTTGGCTTGGACATAAAGACGGTGACGGGCTCACCGCCTGTCACGTTGTCTCAAAAATATCTTCGGTGGAAGGTGGGTCAAAAAGACGAAATTGTCGAGACCTCTGTCTACCCCTATATTGGGAATGACGTGAAGATATATTTTTTTCCTGAGTGTTCTTTTCTTTAAATAATTTTTTTATCTAAATAGTTTCGATGTATTTCATATTTATCAAATCATTTCAAAGGCACAAAGTAATTTTCTAGTAAGAATTATTAAATATAGTCCTCCAACACCAAAACAAAAAAGAGTAATATGTGGAACCATTGAGGAGTGTATTAAAAATCAATAAGTCAGAAAGCAGGAGGCGGCTTGAGTCAGCGCGGGCGCAGGTGTCGCGCCGGATGCGGCTGAAACAGTAAGAAAGAGGGGAGAATGTAAGATTTGTTAAGAGGGTGAGCATAAGGCGACGTAAATCGAAATGTGGTATAATTATACTTATCATTTATTAACATAAAATAAATAAATGTCAGGCCCAAAAAATAATTTTATGAAAGTGTAAATAATATTTAGAACGTAAAACAGTAAAGTAGTGTTCAGCTAATATATTCCTTTTTTCTGTCAGACCTACTAATGATCAAAGTGCCTTAAAACATTTTTAAATAAATGTATCTGTTTAACTCTCCGTTATTACTTACATTATTTAATAAGGCACTATGTTTAAAGTATGTAAAATAAAACCTCATGATAATTTTTCTATGAGGCGTTAAAATTTCAGTCGAAGGCTATACTAGCAAATTGTTCTGTAATTAATGAACAAAGTATATTCTGACATATAAACATTTTTTAGGTATTCACTAAATATATTTTTACCTATATTCTATTCTCTATTGTTCCGAACTATTTTTATTAGCATAATAAAAAATGTCAATTAATGTTTGAATACGAAACAAAGGAAATGACATTGATCGTGTTTCCTTAGTAAGAGTTCCCAAGAAATTGATACGAAGTTATACTATTATTTATAACTTAATTATAGGGGAGCAGCCGAGATACTTAATTATTTACGTTTGTGTACGTACTGTTTGTAATAGGGGTAAATGTGTCCTCAGTGTGTAATGTGTGAATGATAATTGGCAAATTATTGGAAAAATAGAAAACAGTTGTAAAGAAAATGTGATGTTAGGTTAATAAACAATACAGACTAACATGTTACATACGATTCAAAAACTCGATTGAAACCATGAAAAAACTTCAACATTACGATACTGATAGGCCACACGATTACCATCTAGTGTCAGCGTAATAATCTACCACCTCCTTTCTTCCCGTGGTGTCGTAAGAGGCGACTATGGAAAAAGCCCTAAAGATATCAATGTCTACCAAGAGAACACCTCGAAAATAGTCAACCGTCACAGATCAGCGACAAAGTTGTAAGGTGTCTACCAAAGCTTAGCGTGGCGCTTAAGCTAAATACTGCTTACGGGATAGGCACATGTCCTGCAGTATACTTCAACGAGCCGGGTTTTTTGTTTTTTGGTTGTTTGTTTTTTTTAAAGTATACTAGAAATGTCACATAATATTACTAGTATTCCTGTTAACCACTCCAACTAAGCTGCA
This sequence comes from Sericinus montela, assembly GCA_029286605.1. Classification (NCBI taxonomy): domain Eukaryota; kingdom Metazoa; phylum Arthropoda; class Insecta; order Lepidoptera; family Papilionidae; genus Sericinus; species Sericinus montela. The sequence continues at coordinate 324,547 of JAGSMR010000047.1, forward strand.
ATTCTTGTCTCTGGAGTGGTTCACGATAATAGTCGAATGGCGGGCCCGAACCTGCAGCATTAAGTTTTGCAGTCCGCACACATTTCATCATCATCCATTCCATTCCACCATCCTATTGGTGCTTTATGATCGATTTAAGTAAGCAATCTAGTTAAGATAGTCATATAATTATTACTCATAAAATATATTTTAATATAGTTTATTTAGATATTGGTACGTAAATGTATCATAAAATGCACCACCTCCTATTGTTCTTAATTCCAATTTCTCTTTAGCCCTAAGGTTGTCTGGAAGGGATCCCTCGATTAGGGATGAGACCATCTTATACGTATCTTCTAATTTTTCTCTGTGTTGTATTTATTCCTTGTATATGTGTGGTGTACAATAAAGTATATATACTACTACTAATTATATATATATATATATATATATATATATATATATATATATATATATATATATATATATATATATATATATATATATATATATATATATATATATATATATATATATATACATATATATATATATATATATATATACATATATATATATATATATATATATATATATATATATATATATATATATATATATATATATATATATATATATATATATATATATATATATATATATATATATATATATATATATATATATATATATATATATATATATATATATATATATATATATATATATATATATATATATATATATGTATATATATATATATATATATATATATATATATATATATATATATATATATATATATATAATTATAAAAAGAATAGTCATGTATATGTAAGACCTTTGATATTTATGTCAATGTCACCAATATCGATTCAAACATCGATATTTTACTAGTGTGACTCTTTTCAATACCGCTACGCTCTGTGTATTTATAACTACCGCGATATGTTCGTGTGTGTGCGCTATGAATTGTTGTAATTTAATTTATATTTACGCAAATATTTCTAATATTACAGCTACGAATATATGAATAATATTTTGTGTATTAACTAAAAATACTACACGACCCGATTTCCGATTTGGTAGTGACCCTGCTTTCGAAGAGCATTGCGGGTTCGAATACATACTTTTTGTGATGAATTTGAATGTTAGTACACGAGCCATAAATGTCAATGTTAATATGTATAAAACATATATGTATCTAAAATTATATGGTATCGTCAGCTTGGACACTAAGACGGCGATAGGCTCACCACCTATCATATCACATAATATTACTAGTATTCCATACCATATAAGCTTCAGGGGAAAAGTGGGTCGAAATGACGTCATTGTCTAGACTTCTACCTACCCCAGTATCGCGAAAACGCATGAATATCTGTATTATCAAGAACATATTTCAATACACCCACTCGGGACGTGAACTTCTACAAACGTAAACAGTACGTACAAGCCCAACAGGCGCATGATAAAATGTTTGAACAAAATAAATGACTATTAGAATCAGCATTGAAAGAATTAGTAAGGAATGATGTATATTTATTTGACACTAGTAACACACGTGAAATCAATTTTCACGCCCAGTGTATTATTTCTAAATCCCTTTCCTCCCTTCAAAAAGAGCACACCTGGTGGCGCTTGCGCTCAGCTGAGAGGTTAATAATAATAGTGGTAATAGGTTAATAATAATAATAACCTTTCAGTGGGGAGACACTTTTTCGTGAAAAATTTGTTAGTAGCTTAACATGTTGTTATTTAATTCAGTCAGTTCCTTCATTTTTAAAGTATATTAGTAATGAAAATAAAAACTAAAAAAAAAACCAATTAAACTTCATTTAAATGAAGGTAGCAGGAGAACTTTTGTAGCTCTCAGTTCAATGTGTCACCTTCGAGCATTTCTCCCCATTCTCAAATTATGCTCACACAGACTCTTCTCCTTTCAATTCTGGATTGTGGCAACGCCAGATATATAGATATAACTGAAGACCAATCAAATTAGCTTGAGAGAATACTAGCAATCTCCATACCTCCTTACGGTAACAGGTAAGTCTAACAAACAGTCATCGCAAGATAGGTCGCGTCGGTCTCGGTCCTTCAATAAAAAATTCTGTAATTTATCAAACCAATATCAAAGTTCAAATTTAAACACGAATGAAAACCTAATGCTGGGGACCGAACAGGTTCCTATCCTTTGATTTTTAAATATCAATATACATTATCGTAGTTATACCGTTATAGAGAATACAAACAAGATTCCAACTGGACCAAAGTTTATGTGTAACGGATGTAAAAAGGGCGGGTAAGCATTAGTAGGGCGACGACGTCCGGGTCAACGACCGTTGCGTATTTTTTTGTGCCCACCGGCTGGGATTACTTCCTCTCACAATTTGTCTTTTTTTTTCCTTCAGGAAAAAGTGTTTCGGGAACTGATATTTGGATTTGTATACTAAAGAGGCATTTGACCGAAGTATATTAATATTCATATCGTCAAGTATACCTCTGACGGGATAATCTTTTATTTTTAGCTTTAACTTTTATCTTAACATCACGTCTGCATGTCGGAAAATAGCAGATAAATCATCTCTAAAACTATCAGACCAAAATTAGGCAGACCGGTAACTGGCAGTAGCCTCTAATGTGTGATAAGGTTTCTGGTATTGATATCGCAGAGCTGGCTAATATAGAAAATCCTCCTTAAGCGGCCGGGAGAAGCCTTTGTTTTGCAGTTTAATTTTACTTTTAACTTTATTATGCATTTATGTATTTCAGCTCAAGAATATTTGTAGAACTGCAATTCATATGCTTGTTATGCTAATTGCTTGTGATGCTAATTAGGATCGCACTCGTGGAGGCACGATAGCCGAATGGTTGGGTGGTCGGGATATCGAGGCTCGTACCAATGGGTTTTTAAAAAAAAAACTTACGTACGAATTATATCGTTGGCTTGGACATAAAGGCGGCGACGGGCTCACCACCTGTCACGTTGTCCCGAAAATATCTTCGGTGGAAGGTGGGTCGAAGGGATTTCATTGTCTAGACTAGACTTCTGTCTACCCCTGTATTGGGATTGGCATGCCCGTCCTAGCATGGCTAAAAACCCACGGTGCTTCCAAGGAATGGGCCGGCGCGGTGTGTGGGTGATTGGGTTTTTAGCGTACATCGTGAAAGCACCACACACCACACACCGCGCACCGCGACTATTCGTCTGTGGAGGGAAAGAAGAACGCTAACTACAAAAGCACTCTCTTTATGTCCATCAACATCCGCACATCCAGGCAATAAAGACCTTAATACATACATATACAAATATAAATAAATAATAAATAAATATCTTCACGCAATTCCCAATACAGGGGTAGACAGAGGTCGAGTCTAGACAATTAAGTCCCTTCGACCCACCTTTCACCGAAGATATTTTCGGGACAACGTGACAGGTGGTGAGCCCATCGCCGCCTTTATGTCCAAGCCAAGGATATTCGTACATAAGTTTTTGAAAAACTCATTGGTACGAGCCTACCAACTGGGGATCGAACTCGGGTCTATTGACTCGAAATTCCGACCACCCAGCCACTCGGCTATCGTGACTTATACATATACAAATATAATACAGAAAAAGATGAGTCGTATATTATCATTGATTTTCTGGTAATATCGGAATAATATAAATGAGTTCATATTAGGTGCAGTTTTAATCTTAATGGGCAAGTCATTCTAGAGGACTATTGCTTGTACAGTAAAGGAAGAGTAATGTATCCTATTTGTGTTGTGGAATATGAATCTTAAAAAAATATCTTCACTCTATTCCCAATACTGGGGTAGACAGAGGTGTAGACAATTAAGTCATATGGACTATTCCACGAAAGAAATTTTTTTTGGAAACGTGATAGGTGGTGGGCCCGTTGCGGTAATATCCAAGCCAACGATATAAATCGTACGTTTTTGAAAAAATCCATTGGTACGAGTCCTGGGGATCGAACTCGCATCTCTTGACTCGATTTCCGATTACCCAACCACTCGGATAAGTCCTTACGACCTTCCTTACACCGAAGACTTTTTTTTGGGACAACGTGACTGGTGGTGAGCTCGTCGCCGTCTCTATGTCTAAGCCAACGATATATTAATCGTATATAAGTTTTTTTTCGAAAAACCCATTGCTACTAGTCTACCACCTAGAGATCGGACTCAGGTCTCTTGACTTCAATTCTGATCATCAAACCCCTCGGCTATATATTCAAAAACCTATTTACGATTTATATCACTGGCTTGGACATTATGACCGCGACGGGCTCACCACCTATCACGTTGTCCCAAAATTATTTTGCCACAAAAAATTGTGAACCCATTGGTACGAGTCCTGGGGATCGAACTCGGCTATCGTAACCTCTTTAGAATTCATGACATGACCAATCCTTCAGACGATTTATAAGTGATAATTACTCTCAATTAGTCTTGCAAATAACGGTGATAAGCCCAAGAAAAAAAATCGAAATGTATATATTCGTAATACCCATATATATTATCGATAAAAATCCTCCAAATTCGCGACCTACAGCAAGCACATCCAAACGTTATCGTTTAAACGTGTCGGCCATTACCCATTCGGCGCTGTTGCAGTTGCTAATTCAAATTGACACATCAGGCCAGACTAAAATAGAGCCGTCTGGCTTCTGGGCGGGTGGGAGTCGGCGAGCAACCCCCCCTTTATCTCAGTCTGTATCCGTAAATGCATCTCGCTGTTCGATAATGCTTTTTGACAGTGCATGACTACGTCTTTATAAATGCGATGAAATTTTAAACGAGTTCGCGGCGTCCACTAAAAATTTCTCGGAACTCTAATGAACATACTACCACATAATATTAAATTTAAATTAAATTTATTAACATTTGAAATTTACGTGATTCTCTACAGTCTAAAGGAGAATTTCAAGATGCCTTTGTACATGTAACAAGATAACGTTATTAACAAAATTGATATGCGAGGATACATAAATAACATAGGTTCGCTTGTATCTGCTGTGTTTATTAAATAAAATGTATCTACATATTGATCAACAACTCTTGATGTTATAATGTTATGATGTTATAATCAATAATAACAATCCAAAACTTGCTGTTAGAATGAGAGAAAAGTATGAGATTTGGCACTAACCTGAAATTGATATATAATATCTATCAAAAAATATTTCTTCACGCCGTTCCCAATATAGTAGACAGAGGAATAGATAATTGAGTCCTTTCGATCCAGCTTCCATAGAACACATTTTTTGGGACATCGTGACAGGTGGTGAGCCTGTCGCTGTTTTTATGACTAAGCCAACGATATAAATAGTACATAATTTTTTGGTACCGATTGGTACGAGCCTACCACCTAGGGATTGAACTTGTGTATCTTGACTTGAAAGTCACGATAGTCAAGCGGTTGGGTGGTTGGAATTTCGAGTCAAGAGACCCGAGTTCGATCCCCAGATGGCAACTTTTCAGCAACTTATGTACGAATTACATCGTTGGCGTGGACATAAAGACGGCAACGGTCTCACCACCTGTCACGATGTCCCGAAAATATCTTCGGTGGAAGGTGGGTCGAAGGGACTTAATTGTCTAGACTAGACCTCTGTCTACGTCTGTATTGGGAATAGCGTGAAGATATTTATTTTATTTTTATTAGACTTGAATTCTGATTACCTACTCGGCTGTCGTGATATTAATCTAAAATAAATTAAAATATTGCACACACAAAAACATTACGTTCTGCCAATATCATACACAAAGTTTATTGTCAAAGAGTATATAAAAACTTCGTGTCTGTTCTCAAACACTCGCAAAGAGTATAAGATTATCGGTAAATAATTTCTAAATGTTGCTACTTAATACGTAACTACCATTGAACCGTCCACAAACAAAAGTATCTAAAGCTTTGATGGCTAGCTCGCACAACGAAATCAGCTACGTATTGCCTTAGGCTTCATTGATTATTGGAAATATAAAAAAAATCATCAGGTTGTTATTACAGTTGTCTATCAGATTTGATCTTGTATAACTACATTAAATGTTTTATATCTTACACAATTGTAATATAAATAATATACAAAACCATTACTTATACGTCCTTCAAATAATTCGTTATAACTTACCTACCCTGAAAAATGTATAATATAAACAATAGCACCTAACAAGAAAAAAAAAGGTCCGACAAGTTCGTAGAAAAGTGTCACGCGCGTAACCCAAGTTACGCTCCAGAGCTACGAAGAACGCGCTTACGTCGTAGCACCGCTTATCACGCGTTCACAGCGTAAATCACGGCAGTCAATGTATAAATAATCGTTTACCAATACGTCCGAAAGCACGCAAACCACCGGCCGTAGTACGATATTTCAGGAAGGTGTTCCCCCGTTCGTCAGACGCAGCACATCCTATTTATAAGCGTCTATGTATAAATTCACTAAATGTTAACACCACAACACACGTAACGAATATAAACTCGGAAAAGCCACTATTAATAATCGACCGACTGACTTTGCTACCAAAAATAATAGTCTAATTGTGAAAAGTTTATGCGCGATGGGTCGTGGACCGGGGCTATCTTGGGGCGGCTAAACTTAGTGGTGCGTGCGAGCCAGATGGTAAAATTAGTGTTGAGTTTTCGAGACGCCGTCTGCTTGCTCCTCATGACGACACGGCCGCCCATTCACAGCACGCCAGCCACGGTGACGAGCGCGTAAGTAACTGCCAAACTTATGACATTCCATTTTCAAAACTGGCCGTTTACTGCCAGCTACTACGACTTTCATCATTAATGTTTCCGATAAGGACATTCAATAGGCGAAAAAAAAATTGTTAAAATAAAGCTTTCTCGAAGAGATTTAATCATTGCTATAATTATTTATTTTATCTTGCTTTAATTCTTTGATTTTTCTCGAATTTTTATATCTACTTTCCGCCTCTCCGGGAAATAGAATATTACGAGTAGCGAGCAACAACGCCGGATAATGTCTTGGAAATAATCACAAGAGTGAAGAATAATTCCAAAAATTCCCCTAGTCGCGTTTTACAAAGCCAAGCTAGCAAACACTTACGTCGCTAACACAAGAATGATAATATATAGATCAACACATATTTTATGCTATCTGATCGTAATAATACTTTATTAAAGGAATATGATAAAAATGAAAATACACTTCTATTATGATACTAAATAGTATCTCAAATAAACGACGATAAGTAACACTACTATGTAAATGTAATGGTAAATCAATATAATAGTTGCGACAATAAAAAATATTACTGTTAAAGATGCTAGATAAAAAAATCTACGACAATGAAGGTGAATTTTAATGTTGTTTCGGCTTTATTAATGCATATTATCGAACGATAAGCGTCAAAGTATCATAAAATTTTAGGCCCTATTGAGTGTAGCGGCTTTGAACCTTCGAAATGTGTTGGAGCGGCAAATCAAAGGTTTTTTAAGGCTTTTGTTCCCCGGATCCGTATTAAGAGGATAATTATGTGAAATGACCGGAGGGCTTTCTAGAAAGTATTTTGTATATACCCACACCGATATACTTCAACAATATGTCTAGATATGACTTTTTGCAAAATGTTTTTTATACACGATCGACTCATATAGTTTACGGTATAAATAAATTATATATAAATTATACAAATGTAATTTCGTCCGAAGCCAGTCACTTTAATATAGCACTAATAAACCCGCTAGGGGCAAATGCTTCTAGGGGTTTGTCTCATGAGTATGAATGTTTGTACTTGGATTGTATCTACCGTTAACTTGAACATTATTGACAGCGATAGGGTCACCACCTAATGATGGTCGGTGGGTCGAAAGGACTTCTTTGGCAATACCTCTTACTACCACCATATGGCAAATTGCGTGAAGATAAAAAATGTGTGTAAATGTACCAAGAACCCATTTTCGCTTACTGCCTAATACTCTGTCTTATATAAAAGATGTGCACTTAATTTTTTAATTTATGTGAGTATATATTAGATATCTGTTTTATTTGAAGGTAGTTCTAGTGCCAAAGCCATCGTCTATACATATAAGTTAAGCTTATATTTTTCCTTTCTTGATATTTTATACAACATTTTAAATTTTTTCGAGGCCTACAGAAACACAAAAAAACTGCCTATTTTGTGTTTGGCGTGAGTTAAAATTCATTTATTCAATTAGAGCTTAATATAATTATTTTGAAAGTTGAAATACGAATTAGTTAGAGTGGAACCGCCTAGAAATCTTTAATTTTTTTACCCCATAGAAAAGTTTTTTTTTTATATATAATAACATTTGGAAGAAAACTATAGTTCACGGATATTATGGCGTTATTCTTAGTCTTATAATCTGTGAAAAATTGTTTTAAAAATCATTATAAATAACAACGATTTTTTTCGAATCATCAATTATTAATATAATTATCATTTAGACACATTGTAGGTTGTAAACCATACCTTTGATCTGGTATTTTTCGAGATTTCCCTTTAGAATACGTAAAGTATAGAATACTTAGTAATATTCTTATGTCGGTATCACATGGCAAATAGATAATGTAAATTGCAATATTAAGCTAATCAAATTATTTATTTATCGAATAAAATATCCAGTTTAAGTAAGTAAAAAGAAATCGGCGATAGAAACGGGTTTTGTATTTCGTTTACATCAAATGCAAAATTGTAAATATTCACATCAGCGATCATCTTGTCTAAAATTACATTAAATTATTAAAAATAAATAAATAAAAATATCTTCACGCAATTCCCAATACAGGGGTAGACAGAGGTCAAGTCTAGACAATTAAGTCCCTTTGACCCACCTTCCACCAAAGATATTTTCGGGACAACGTGACAGGTAGTGAGCCCGTCGCCGCCTTTATGTCCAAGCCAACGATGAAATTCGTACATTAGTTTTTGAAAAACTCATTGGTACTGCCACCTGGGGATCGAACTCGGGTCTCTCGACTCGAAATTCCGACCACCCAACAACTCGGCTATCGTGACTTAAATTGACTTTAAAAATAAACATTTTACAAGGCATCTACTGACTGATGCATTTAACAAGTTTATTTGAAGTTTTAGTTGTTCAATGTGTTCGGAACTTATCCAGATACCACGTAGGTAATTATTTTTGGAAAAATGCCAATGAGGTTGCAAGGACGGCAACGAATGACGCATTTTCACATTAATTTTTGATATTTTTTAATGTATCCATGAATCCATATATATATATATATATATATATATATATATATATATATATATATATATATATATATATATATATATATATATATATATATATATATATATATATATATATATATATATATATATATATATATATATATATATATATATATATATATATATATATATAATTATATGGAATTTAAATTCGAAGTTGTTAAATTTATGAGTTTCAGAGTATTATATTATTATAATAGTGTGGATAATATATACATACACATACATACATAGGGAAAAAGCCATGAATAATGTTATAAAAATATCAGACCAAAATAATCAGACCGCGATGGGCAGTAGCGTCTGAGGTACAAGTGGTCTGCTTTTGCGATCGCCAATCCGCTTACCAAGCGTGGCGCTTATGGCAAATTCAACCGTATGGGAGAGGCCTATGTCCTGCAGTGGACTTTAACAGGCCGTTATGTATGTATGTATGTATATACATATCTATATATACACTTAACAACAAGGGAAAATCTTGAATAAATATGCAATTGGCGGCCGAACAGAAGTGATTTATTCCAGGCAACCCAATATATAAATAAATGTTGTAATAGCAGAAGCGTGAATCAAGCTCAATATGCCATGGTCACCAAATAACATATAACCACGCGGTAACCGCTGTCTGACTATTGATATTCTTTTCGTTGTTATCATAAAATATATTTTTTTCCTTTCGGCAGGTGATAGGTGGTGAGCCTATCGCCGTCTTAATTTCCCAGCTAACGATACAATATATTTTAGACTCACATATGTTTACAAAGAGACATATTTATAAATTCATATAAACGTCCATGAGTTGAATACAAAAATTAATACTCATCTCATAAATGTTTGCCAGGTTCGAACCCGCAACCCTTAGGTATTACGTAATTAACAACGAATAACGATAACCTTACTACCTAATAATTCTTTTCTCCGTACCAAAATGTACTGTATTTAATTATAGTTATCTAGACAATGGGAATGGCACATAATTTCTAAGTATTACAAGTACAAGATAATATATTATGTAGTACAGTATAATATCGAATATTGGTTTACCAGTGTAGTACTTTTGGTATATCAATATTAGAATATTCTTATATAGCCGTAAGTCTTATTAATAAATATAGGTACCAGACTAAGGAAAACGCCTTGAGAGTGATCGTGACTAGCGTCCGGTGGCGGGAGATACGTCTGGAAAATTATTAAAGCTAATTTAATAGACAGGTGAAAGGCAACAGAGTCTAAGTTGCGAGGTGTGTTATCGTCAATCCGCTTGTCAACTGTGGAGATTATGATAAATTCTCCTTTTTTAAGGGCTGTAAAGTAAATAAGTAGGGTTGTACTCTTCTGTTTGTGAAACGCTATGCAATCCTTATACATATTATATATTACATAAAACAATTACAGATTTCTGCTCTTTACGCATACTGATTCGAAAAGAGTGTTCCAAGATATATAATTTATAACTTGCACGGCATGTATAAAGTAAGCACGCATGAGAATTTAATATCTAAAGTTCTTATTCAATTGTCAGTTATACAGAAAAGTTTCTAAGTTGATTTCAAATATAATTGTGAAATTTACTGATTACTTTACTGAATTAATTTATTTCTATTACTTAGCTGCTAGTGTGTTTTTAAATTTGAGATGGTTATTTGTATGTGAGATGGTTATATTCGTGAATTTATTACACATTTAAACCAATATTAACAATTTCTTATTGAATAAAAGAGTTATTAAAAAGAAACTGACTGACTGGATGCGATTCGAAACAGCGACCTTTTTTTTTCTGCGTGGGCAAATACCTAACTTATACCCGCCCCCGCAGGGCAAACGGGTGATATCGGACTCGCACCGACTAAAACCCCACAGGTTAGTGGGGCCACGGGAACGCTTTCGCACACAACCGCTACCATACTCACGCTGGCCGCCCAGAGCAGCCCCTCCTCGGGAGAGGAAAATTCTCTCCCACTCCGACTAGACTAGACGCACCGGAACACGGACGTGTCTACCTCCTAGTCCTCCAAACCCACGTGGATGACGAAACCCTCGAGTCCGCCTTCCGGAGGCCATAGGGCTGAGGAAGGCCAGTGCTTGACTAAGCACCGGCCCACCCGTCACCCCGCGACGGATATGGACTTTGGCTCCGCCGCAGACCACATTTCGGCCGCGGAAGGCAGGGAGAGCGGCGTCTTGTAATACCGACACTCCTCTCCCCCCGCGGCCCCACCTCTGTCGCATCAGCGGTGTGACCCCCGCCAGAGTTGCGGTGGATAGGGAGCAAGGCGAGACGCAATACCAAGACTCCTCTTCCACCGCGACTCCATCTCGGCTGTGGAGGGCACGGAGAGCGGTGCAGAGGCAACGATGCAAACACTCCCTCCACAGCCTACCAACACGCATCCGAAGTAGGCTGCACGAGCCCACTTGGAGCGGCCACCTCGGGCCGGCCTCGTGGGATCCTCTTGGTTATCCGTGGGTGACCAAGCCACGGTTACTAAGCCCCACCGCCGGGACAAGGCGGGAATCCCTTTCGGGGGGTCGATCGATAGCGAAAGCGATATTTATGAGATCTTTCTCATTATAATTTCCGACTCAATGTTTATAAGTTACATTTAGAAAGACATTTATAAAACAAGAAAACAAAAAAATAAATATCTGTCGCTGTAACCCTTAAGTTTTCATAGTTTCAGACGTGTCTTGTCCATCCGAAATAGCAATAGCAATAGCATCCGAAATGTTTATTCGTTATTCATAGGCTGGATAGTGAGCGCTGCCATCCCAGACATTTTTGGAACAAGTCACAGCTCTTGAAGTTAGTTGAATTTTCGCTTTTGCGACAACACTTGATGGCATGTTTATTGAAATTTCAAAATAGTTAATTAAAAGTATGAGTGTTTTTACTCGAATCATGGATGTTTATTATATTTAAATATTTATCTAAGTATATCGATGTGAGTTTATGGTATCTTTGCTTTGGATACTAAGACGGCGACGGACTAAATTATCTAGACCTCAATATCGCTATACCTGGGTAACACGTAAAGATGACAAAAGCAATAAATATGCATAGTTAAAATATCTACTCGTATAGTCACCTGAAACCACTTCGTTAAATTCTTAGAATGAATAAAAATGTATAAGGCAGACTTCACATCCTGAAAGACATGACAAAAGCCAAAATGTTTGTTCTCGCCGTGTCATGTTGCGACATGACACGTAAAGAGCTTGAAACCTATCGTTTGGCAACGGAGCGCGTACATGACCGTGCCAACTCGGCCGTGAGAGATCTCGTATCAATAAATTATCGTTCACTTGTTTGTTTGCCACTGAATGACGCACCACGCCCGCGTTTGTTAAAACAACACTCAATAAATTTAAAGTTTTAATTTCAGCTAAGTTTTTACAATATAATTTCACGAATAAAATACGGATTAATCAACCGTCACATTTTTTTTTAATTTGTAACCCTTTTGTTTTGAATAAACAAAGAATAAATGAATCTATTCCGTGAATGCCAAAGGGACCTCGGCGATGTAATAAAAATCCAATTTCTTTGTTCTGTTAACAGTTTATTGAATGAAACAATAACGATTTTTTCTCTTTTCAAATACTTATATACACAGCATGTGAAAGTTGTTATAGAGGTCTCTCCTAGGAAGGATTCACCATAAAACGGTCATGCTCGTCATTTTTATCCCGCCATCTATATATATCATCGCGTATATATGGTAAGTATAACTACAATATGTGAATCCTTTAGATACGTTTGGAGCAGAACTATTTCCTGTTTTTTTATTTTCAGCTGTTGACAAAAATTTCCTTTGGCTAGTGATGCGAACCAATATTTTTAATTTCAACAATGTCGACGCTACGCTTTGTTACTTCTTTGTTTTGATTTATGACTATTAGTACCAGTTTAAATTAAATATTTTCTGATAATGTTCTTTTTTTTGTAAAAATTTTCATTATAATAATAATCTGTTAATTTCTTTACCATCACTATACTTCTCAATATAATTCTTATTAGTAACCGGCCTCAAATAAATGCAAGAAGAACATATTTTTAATTGAGGTCATTCACTGATGTTCCAGTCAACTTTGAAAATCTACTCTCTGTCGATGATACATTAAAATGAGACACTTAAATTCTTGATATTATTAATAAAATTTCAATATTTATTATTATTATAATTAAAAAAAAAGCAGGAAGTACACTAGTTAAATGTATAGTTTTTGGAGGCTATTAAAATTTGATCATACCTCACTAGACCGTTAACACCGTGAGGAAAAGCAACTGCCACTTTATGTGTTTTTATTAAAGGCGAGGCACACAGCGCATCCAAGCTTTCGTCACAGTAAACGACTCATTAAAATCCGCCATCAAAATGGTTGATGTTGACTTGTTCGGCTTAGAATCACGTTCAAAAACACAGAGCAGAGATGCAACTTGATACAACTTATGTTTGCATCCTAACTAATATCTATAAGTATGAAGTAAATTTATTTCCAAACGCAGATTATAATAAAAAAAAGTATTAATGTTTTAAGTCACAAACAAAACAAAGTCGGAATTAATTATAAGCTTTAGGCTGTAATGAATGCAATGCTAAAACAAAAGATTGATAAAATGTTATCAAGGGACGTTTTAAAATCGTATATATTCCTATTTTGTTGTAAAACAAACGAAGAAACGCGTCTACGTGCTCTAATCCATAAGACGAAGGGACGTATGGGGTGCGGGACAGGGCGGGCGCCGCCCAAAATAGCTCGCACGTGCCGCTCGCCGCCGCGGCTGCCCACGCGCACCTAACATGGCCGCCTGTAGCGCATGTGTGCGTCTGATTTATGCAAGCATATGTATCTTACACATACATGTAAACCACGATATCATTTACACCATTTTATACCGTAGCACTTTCCTTTAAAGGCTTTATTCACTCACAGTCGACACGATCGTAATTCCTGCAATCATGTACCCACGTCTTCGAATTTAATTTTTATCCCATTGTAGTTAAACAACATAATTGCATGCACCTTTCTAAAAATTAAATCAGTTGCGTTTTGAAATGAAAATAATACTCGTTTAAATGTGCTACGTGATTGATACATTCTGATTGAACTGCGAATGATGTGTGATTTCAATTAAATTCTAGCACACTAGGCATAAAATAGTAAAGTAATCACGTAACTTTTCTTCCTAAATTATAAATACAACTTTTGTACCTGAATATACGATGAATTACAGAAAAACAAATTTAACAATCTAAATTTTATAAAGTAACAACAAATAAAATTCTTAAGTGAAAAAAGGAACAAAACTTTTATGATTCAACTCGTCATCCCGTCTTAAACACATTCAGGCAAAATCTTTTGCACATGTGTATGGCGTAAAAAAATTCAGACCGACATTTTTCAGGAAACCTATATGAATCATGTACCGCCGACAAATCGATTTAAAAAAAGTAATGTGTTGTATATATTTATCGTTTGTTCGGGCCAGACAATCATTTAATCGCACGTGGGGTGTCCTTTACCAATCACCGTTGTTATTCACGATAGCTGAGTGGATGGGTGATCGGGGTTCGAGTCATGAGATCCGAGTTCGATCTCCAGATGATAAAGCTAGTACCAATTAGTTTTTCAAAAACTTATGCACGATTTATATCGTTAATTTGGATATAAAGACGGCGACAAGCTCACCACCTATCACGTTGTCCCAAAACTTGTTGGGAAGATACAGTTCCTATTTAAATTTTTTAATATGAGGTTTTCCTTCTACCGTTTACATGGGCAATCGATGCGGAGTTTTTTTTCTGCTTCAAAAGTGGATATTAAACTATTCTTAGAAGTATCAACAGAAAGCAGAAATGAGGCATTGTTGAATAACGTTTTGTAAATGGTCATTTGCTCATTTGTGGCCTATCCATATACCAGGCGTGGCGATTATGGTATTGTTTCCTTGTGGTGGAAGTCTATGTCCTCCAGTATAATAACAGCCTATAAAATTTACAGGCTGTTATTATGTATGTGTGTATTTGTATGGGATTAATGTGGAAATCGGGCGAACAATCTACATATAACATAGCCCATAACATTTACAAAACATTTTAAAAGAAGTAGATAACAGGGTGCGTTTTCACACACGAGAACTACGATGAAATGCCTAATATGCCTCATAAACTGCAATTATAATATAAATACTCTCTATATGTACTCTCTATACTTCCAACAGGAACAAACATTGCTATATGGCGGTAGAAATAAGTTAAGCGTGTGGTACTGACCCAGACAATTCTGGGCAGAGGTGCAACCCACCATCTTTTAAATTGTGATCGTTCATTCATACAATAACTATATTTACCTACGTATAAATAATACCTATGGTAGCTCAGTATTATCAAACTGTTATTTATTAACCTAGCTATTTGCGACGGACTAATAACTGTAATATTTATGTACTTATAAAACACGAATCATCAAATAGGTGCTCACTGGAGCACGTCAGTACTTCATGCCGGCCCACCGCTTGCGAGAGGTATGAGGTGCAGGTTCGGCCGCTCATGAAGTACTGCTCTCATCTCTGGGCGGGGGCACCGCAGTGTCAGCTCCTTCTATTTGACCGTATTCAACGAAGATCGGCTCAAATTGCCAACGACCATGTTCTATCTGATCGGCTTGATCTCCCTGGCTTTACGAAGAGATGTTGCATCTCTACGGGGAGTGTTCCGAGCAATTGTCCGGATTAATTCCAGTCGCTGAATTTCACCATCGAACCTTACGGGATCATCTAAAATTGATGCTTGGCTCAGTGCATTGTTCTCGGAATTTTCTGCCACGCACTTGCACTTTATGGAATATGCTGCTGTCAGCGGTTTTTCCGGAATGATATGACTTAGGGACCTTCAAGAAAAAAGCCTATACCTTTCTCAAAGGCCGGCGACGCATCTGCTATTCCTCTGGTATTGTAGGTATTCATGGGCGTCGGTAATCATTTACCATCACGTGAGCCACCTGCTCGTCCCACATCCACAATTCTAAATATAAAAAAAGTTAATTAATTTTAATGAAGAAAATAAGGTTAAACATTTTTACATAGTTTTATTCAAAAAAATTGTATCAAGTTCACCGCTCTCAGTATTCCAGGTACTTATACGTTCCCGGAGTAAGTAGTAGGCGACCAGCAACGTTTAGAGCTCACACACACAATCGCCAAGGTGAGCGTTATGCAGCCGTGCGGTGTCTCAATGATTAGGCTATGTAGGATTGACTGGTTTCACTGAGGGATTGCATTCAAAATTCGTACTTAACTACAAATCAGACATTAAGACCCTGTTATTCATTAAACAATTATTTTTGTTACAAATAATCATTTAATGGTATTTGCAGGCTCAACAAAGGTCTGTTAAAACATTAAAAATATATTTAAGTAGGAATTTTCCCGGAGTGAAATGATATATTCCAATCTCTTCTAAGTTTTAACAAAAACCTATAATTGGCCAAAAATTTCACAGACAAACCTATGTTCTACATGGGCGTTGTTAAAAGGCCAATAATAAAGATGAAAAAGGTAGACTTTTTTGTTTTATATAAAACATCGCATAATTTTTAAGCTTACGAAACTTCTGCATATGAAATACTTACGTAGTCTACTTTTTATTTAAATAAAATAAAATAAAGTAAAATAAATAAATATATTCACGCAATTCCCAATACAGGGGTAGACAGAGGACTAGTCTAGACCATTAAGTCCCTTCGACCCACCTTCCACCGAAGATATTTTCGGATTTAAATAAAATGATTAACATTTATACAACCTGTTCAGAGAACTCATTAGAATTATTTATCCCGGTGTGTATTGGAAACATCTGGTCACTGCGCTCCTGCGCCGACTTGGCGCACGCGTCGCGGCGCGAGCGCTTCTAAATATAGCCACGCCTCCCGCCGAGGCGGCGAGAGAACGACGCTGGAGATTTCCAACATTCTTTCCTTTCATTATTGTTTTTTCTAGGCGGCAACAATGAATTATTCGCATTTTTATACGGCGCGACATATGTCTACATTTTCACAATAAGCGAAACACAAACAGAAACTAGTAAGGTTGCTTTTTGAGTTAAAAAAATTCTTGGTATCTGGGTACTTTGTCCTGGTTTTTTCGTAGTGATTGATGATGGTTTTTTTACACGCAAATAATGGTGAAACTAATGGTACAGTATATGTTTACATACAATCATTTTTACATAGATATTTATAAATACACATAAACGTCCATGCGAACAAATCTTCATATTTATCACACAAATATTTGCCCCGACCTGGTTTCGAAACCGCAACCCTTAGTATCGAAGGCAGTAACATATTATAATAGTTAATTTCGATATATTGCGAAACTTGAAACGTATTGGAATTTTAGATTAATAATTTTAAATGTCTTTACGGCGAATAATGTTAATTTCTGAAATTTAATCTCTCACATTGTTTTTCCTCCACGAAGGGTATGATGCATTAGCCTCATAATTACTTAACATTTGTTAAGCTTATAACATTTATTAGAAAATCAGTACAGTCTTCACGAAACCGCTGAAATTATCTTGAAAATATGATCGGCCCAATAGTTAAATGTTTTTAAGACGCGTAAAACTAGATGAAATAATAAGAATTTACAGATTGAAGACTACACCACAGGGTAAGATAGAGACATATTAATTTTATTATAAACAATTAGAGTTGTTACATAAATTTTAATAGTCACCATAGCCGAGTGCTTCGGTGGTCGGAATTTAGAGTCGAGAGACCCGAGTTTGATCCTCAGGTTCAGGCAGGCTCGTACCAATGGTTTTTTCAAAAAAACCTATGTACGAATTTATCGTTGGCTTGGACATTGAGACGGCGTCGGGCTCACCACCTGTCACGTTGTCTCGAAAATATCTTCGGTGGAAGGTGGGTCGAAGGGACTTAATTGTCTAGACTAGACCTCTGTCTACCCCTGTATTGGGAATTGCGTGAAGATATTTATATTTATTGTATTTATTTATTATTTATTTATTTATCAATTATAAATTAAAATTTATAATTTCCTTCGACATATAATCTCCAAAAATGTGTTACTTTGAACTGACTTACACAAAAATTTAAGTCAGTCACATTAGTGATCACCGTTTGAAATGCTTGATAGTGTAAAATGATTCCTAATCCAACTGCAATTACGGCCAATATTCCGTGTAATAAAAAGAGATTTATGATGTTTTCTATAAAGAAATGGCTGAAACGACACGTGCGCCGTGCGCAAAGTAAGCTGAGATCCTTTGGCAGCTGCGTCTCGATTGTGACGTGTGTGTGACTCACTTTGTGGTAATATTCCGTAAAATAACGTATGACTACTTATGTAAAAGTATAAATCAATAATAAATAAGAAATTAAAAGTCCTGTAATTCTATCAGTGCCACCTCCGATTTCCGGAGGCTTACATAGTCAAGAACAGTTTAAATCTCTGCTTCGTTTTATTCCAAGACAGTTTATTTTTTTGTTATTCGAGTTATTTTTTTATTTCATATGTATTTGAATGTAAGTGTGTAGTATATGTAGTGTTTGTATAAATAGTTAAAGTTGTTTTTTTATTTAATATATATTTTTTTTGTATTTTTGTTTTTGTAACCGCCTTCAATGTTTTCCCACTGCCTTAAGGTTGACTGGCAGAGAATGCTTTTAGCATAAAGTCCACTTTTGTTCCTTCACATATATTAAGGTGCATAAAGAATAAATAAATAAATATTTTTTTCTTTTTAATGTACCTACATATACATCCATACATACATACATATCGGCCTGTTAAAGTCCACTGCAGGACATAGGCCTCTCCCATAGGGAGGATTTGCCATTATCTGCTGCCCATTTTCGGTCAGACAATTTTGGTCTGATATTTTTAGAGATGGCTATCCTGCCATCTATCGGTTGCCATAACGACATTCTAGGTTGTTTCCTTTGTCGCCTCTTACGGGATCCACGGGACGACATCCACGGGAAGAAAGGGAGTGGCAATATTATTACGCCGTTACCAGACGGAATAATGTACATATATAACATAACAATTAACAGCTCATTTTTATAATGTCTCTTTCATGTTGGTTTCCTTACAGTAATTCCTTTTGCCAGTACTTTTTACCTATACGTTTATACTAAATACAACATCTAAAATTACTATAATTAACGATTACCATTAACATAAGTAACGGTTCTATTAGGTATTATACCAGTAAAAACTATACAATATAATGTAAATATAAACAATAAATAAAATAATAGGATATGTAAATACAAAGATAACAATCAATAAAAAGTTATAGCAAATAAATACACATCTACCTTCTACACCATCCCTTCAGTTAACTTTTACATAGCGCAAACTTTGCAGAGTTCAGAAACAGTAATAATTATATGTATAAAAATTAACGATTACCATTAACATAAGTAACGGTTCTATTAGGTATTATACCAGTAAAAACACTCAAACTAAAATTATAATATTATTTAAAGTATACTTTGTTCGTTCGCAACTAATGAATTTACCTGAATTAACCTTTGAGATATATGAAGAATATTGATTTTCTACTAAATCTTTTATCGTCACGTATTTCTTATACCTGGGGTAGTCAGAGTACTAGGCAATAATCCTTTCGACTCAAATTTTAAGTCTGTTAGCTTAGTTGTCTTTTACGGTACTCACGGGTAGAAATGTGTGGTAAATTCATACACCGATAGCACGCAGCATATCATCATGCTTTTTCCTAGAACTAGGGTAGACCCTTACACCGTTGCGAAAGTCTACTCTTTAAATTCAAACAAAAACTTAAATGCACACTCAAAAGCAAAAATTTTAACAACAACACCTATCGACTCTTGCAACATACAAATTAAACACTTGAAGATGTTCTCAACTAAATAGAATGTAGATCATTTATCCTGAGAGTGAAGAGCTTCGAATGTATCTGTTGATAATTTAACAGCGCCATTTTGCCTATTGCTACGGAATCTAGTACAGTAGAAGCTCGATCATCCGAAACCTCTATTATCCGAACGTTGGTCAAGCGACTGCGAGGCCGTTAAAAAAACGCATTATAGCCGTTTAACATTGACGATTTTATAAAAAAATAATAATTCAGGTACCATTATTATTAAGGTAGTCAACCAGTATTAACAAAAACATTGTTGAGATTTATAGATTATAGTCACGATAGCCGAGTGGTTGGGTGGTCGGAATTTCGAGTCAAGAGACCCGAGTTCGATCCCCAGGTGGCCGGCTCATATCAATGGGTTTTTCAAAAACTTATGTACGAATTACATCGTTGGCTTGGACATAAAGATGGAGACGGGCTCACCACCTGTCACGTTATCAAAAAATGTATTTGGTGAAAGGTGAGTCGAAAGGGCCTATTAATGAGAAATTTAAAACAAAAACTGTTACGGGCGTAATCTTTTAAATGTTTGACAATTTAATTTTTAAATTATAATAACAGATTATATAAATTATAACTTTCTCTTATAATTTCTGTTTAAATCTATATAAATGCATAATAACCTTTTTCCTAAACATACCTGTCGCCTGTACATTATAACGTTCGATTCATCAATTAAATCCCGCCACTCGTAGATCCCAGAGAGGGGGTGATTCGGTTTGCTGGCGCTTTGCCAAACGGCGTCTCTGGGCAGGAGCCAAATCGAGAGCGAACAACGGAAAAAATGGCCGTCGCGCATCTTGAATATGCGTCAGAGAGGCGCGCGCGCTCTGGCTTTATGATTTTAATGAAAATGGTGATTTTCTTATGTTATCTGAAAACAATGAATGACATATTTTCTAAAATGGAGCTAGATTCGTAGTTTAGATTAATTTGATTATAATTATTATATAATAATGGCCGCATTTATAATTAACCTAAGATAAGATAAAGATTTTTAATGTGTAGTGATCGAGTTTTATTGATTCAATGAACCTTAACATGTACAATTTTCCATACTGGGGTAGGCAGAGGTTGGGACAATGAAGTACTTTCAACCCACTTTCCATCCAAACTTATTGGAGACAACTGTCACGTTGTGGTGTTGTGTGGTGGTGATGAGCCTGTCACCGTCGAAAATATATATTATCGTCACACTGAAATACTTTAATTCCAATTCCATTATATCAGGATAAAGTATTAAGGTAATAAATTACCTTATTTTCCTGAAACAATTTTCAAGAATATACACTTGTTTGTCTTTGAGCGATGTTTCTGTCTCAAGTGTCGAAATAGTTTCCTAAACATTTCGATATTCCTAAGAGCGAAACAACTTTCACGCAACTATCCATCTTACCGTAGTACTAACACTACTACTTGTTTATACTAATTAAATTTTGTTATAATCTATTTATATAAAAATGTGTATTATTAATTGACCGTGTGGTATCGGTGTAAGAATATTGCCACTCCCTTTCTTCCCTTGGGTGTCGTAAGAGGCGATAAAGGGCGAGAGGGAAACAGCCTTGAATATCCGATATAATAGTTATGGTAAAAGATAGATGGCATAATAACCATCTATAAAAATATCAGACCAAAATAATTAGACCGAAGATGGGCATTAGTGTCTGAGGTGCGAGTGGTCTGGTGCTGCGGCTATCCGCCTGCAAAGCGTGGCGATTATGACAAAGCCTCCCAATGGGAGAGGCCTATGTCCTGCAGTGGACTTAAACAGGCCGTTATGTATGTATGGTATGTAATTGAAAATCTATAGTTCTTTACCTATCGCATAATATAACAATGTAGCACAGTATTAAGAGTGTGTTGGCAAGATATCCACTATATCTTTGTGGGCCGTATTGACGATGAGCGTTTTTATGTATTTATTATCCTAAAGTTTCCACAGGAACGGACAACATTTAAAATAGGGTTTATTTGTTCTCGGCAAATGTACTCGTATGTTCAATATAACACTTAGATATAGCGAAGCGTGATCGAGTTAAGCTAGTTTGAAATAATTATTTGAATCCTCATTTCTTGCCTGTAATCAATGTAAAGAATAAATTACAAGCAAGAAATGAGATTAGATAGCTCATTTCTTGCCTGTAATTTAGTCTTTTTTTTAAAGAAAAAAGAATAAAAAAAAAAATATCTTCACGCAATTCCCAATACAGGGGTAGACAGAGGTCGAGTCTAGACAATCAAGTCCCTTCCACCCACCTTCCACCGAAGACATTTTCGGGACAACGTGACAGGTGGTGAGCCCGTCGCCGTCTTTATGTCCAAGCCAACGATATTCGTACATAAGTTTTTGAAAAAGCCATTGGTACGAGCCTACCAACTGGGGATCGAACTCGGGTCTATTGACTTGAAATTCCGACCACCCAACCACTCGGCTATCGTGACTTAGAAAAAAGAATAAACAAGCAATAACCGTAACAAATATAAAATGTATATCTTTTTCAAGAACATTCAAATCCTTGAAAGCACACCACATTTTATACAGTATATTTTTTATCGCCCGACGCTGTAATGAAAAACAACTAAGACTGCAGTGCAAAGCGCTCTGGCACATTTCCAGAAAGCAACAGGCTACTTGCCCTCGTCTAGGCGATGTCAAACAAAACATGAGAAATAACATTCTCAATGATTATACACAAAACAATTTTATATTATTATATATATAATATTATTATATATATATATATATATATTATTATATATATATATATATATATATATATATATATATATATATATATATATATATATATATATATATATATATATATATATATATATGATATTTAACGTGTATAAATTTATTGACGAATTCTTTTCAAACGTTAAGTAAAATTTTATAAATATGACCGATGATTATAGCTTTGCGACCTCTGTGGACGAGTGGGGTACACGCCGGTTTTCATTGTTTGTGCCAGCCCTAAGTCAGGTTCAGTTCTCAGCCGAGCTAATGTAGAAAAACGCAATGAGAACAATGTATGTGATATCGTCCCTATCTATGTATGTATTTATTAATTATGAAATAGATTGATATGCATGAGTTTTGTTTTCATTTTAAAATACCTAAAGGTTTTACAAATTCTTGACGTTGCATTAATATTCTATGTGATAGAATATTAATACCAAGGGTCAGCTTCTAATGCTGCAAGAATGGCGCGGCTCCACCGGAGCAGGGTCACGGACTCCCAGAATACAAGAGGAATGAAATAGAAGGATATTGTTCTGCTGTATTTCATGACATCTTCTATTTTTCATTTACCCATACACGTTTCTTGTAGGTAATATTAAAATTTTGTTTTATATATGTTTACGCGTATAGTAAATGGAATTAGGGGATAGGGATTTAAAAGAAATTTAAATTTTTATTCGTTAATTTGCAGCGTAAGTAATCGAACGTTAACCCTTCATTATAAGATGGATATATTTAATACGATTAGTGTCTATTATAACTATGTATTTATTTTTTAAAATAATTTTTATACTGTTACTTCAATCAGCTCTTCGTTATATCATTGTTGAGTACCTCTTGAGCTGTGGTAACCTTGCGGTCAGGGCACTCGCTTTAGGACGCGAATAACCCAGATTTGATTCCTTCCCCTTAATTTATTTTTCCCAGATATAATAACTAGACGATTTCAAAAGCAATTTTAAGTGTTGAAATTACCATAAGGTCGCCGGCGAAGGGAAATCATGGGCGAAACTTCGTGGCTGAAAAATATTAAAAAAAAATTCATGTTAAAAGACGAAGACCTACAACCCAGACTGGAGCAACTTGGCAGACTTGTCTTCCCCTAAACTTTTGCTTGGGAGAGTATCTGATGATCTTGGAAAACGGTAAAACACTATCTATATATAAAATATTGTCCAAATCCTTAAAATATTTGAGATACCAATCTACATATATATACTACACATTATTATATGATTAAATACATATTTTGACATTCTGTAAAGTTATTAGAATCATCTTTTATTATCATCATAAAAGTTTAAAATCCGAACTTAAAACGCTAAATGAATAACAAATATCTTATTCTTAAGTATTTCTCCACAACATCATCAAACCAGCGACAAGACGAAAAAAATTTAATTTTATGATAACAGTTAAATAGTTAACCTTACCACGTCGAAGAATACCGGAACAAACTTGTGTCTGACGTCGAGATTTTGTTAGACAAAATCTCGGACTGGGGTCGACTAAATTTAGTCCAGTTCCCCCCCAAAAAGACACAAGTCTGCGCGTTTACCACAAAAAAGAAACCTTTCAGTAGAGCACGACAGTATTTCATGCCGGCCCACCGCTTGCAACTTTATAAGGCGCAGGTTCGACTGCACATGGAGTACGCAAGACAGTACTCATTTCTGGGGAGGGAGTACCCCAGTGTCAGCTTCTTCCATTTCACCGTAATCAACGAAGAGCGGCTCCAATCGTCGACGACCATATTCTATCTGATTGGCTTGATCCCTTGACTTTGCGAAGAGATGTTGCATCACTTTGTATTTTTTAGATGATTTACTACGGAAAGTGGTCTGAGAAATTGTTCGGATTAATTCCAGCCGCTAAATTTCGCCTCCAAACCTTATTTTTTTTATATAGAAGAGGGAGGCAAACGAGCAGGTGGCACACGTGATGGTAAGTGATTACCGCCGCCCATGAACACCCGCAATACCAGAGGCCAGGCAAGAGGCGTGGCGGGCCTTAGAGTGCTCCCCCCCCAGAATTGGGGGAGGATTGGGCCTCCAGTTACCTGCACTCACCAGACGAAACGCAGAAGTTTGTTAGACTTCTACTTCACGCCGATATTCCGTGAGGTCGGGGTACTTCTAAGCTGATGTGTGGCTCTACCACTGAAATGGTATTGTATGGAATTTCTGATAGGTGTTCACGTTGGTGATCTCTTAACATCACGTGAGCCACCTGCTCGTTTGCCCCCTACAGAAATAAAAAAAAAAGTTGCCAGTATTTATAACTTCGCGTCTATGTGTAGGATTTAATAGAACATTAATTACAAACATATAAAAATGTTCGACTAAATTTTTAAAAGTCCATTTGGAACTTTCCTTTAATTTTAAATTTAAATCTTAAACGGACACAATAAGAGTCATCATCTTATCTAACTATTAGTAAATATTGAACTGAAAGTAAATATCACACTGTACCAAAGCTTTCGCTAAATATCGAACTTAGTCGCAGCTCTAAGCTTTGAAGAATTTAGTTGTTTTTAAATTTATTTTGTTTAAAGAAAATCCTTGTTTTCTAACTCGTAGAGCACTAAAAAACAAGGAAAGTTTTCCAAGAAATGTATTTTTCTTTCGTATCTAATTAATCCGATTTAGCTCTATTTTTGTAAGCTTTTAATTGAATTGAATTTAATTTATGTTTTTATTTTGTTAGTATAACAGACTAAGACTAGATATAATAAAATGAGACAAGACATATAAAAGTCACGATAGCCGAGTGGGGTGGTCGGAGTTTCATGTCGAAGACCCGAGTTCGATCTCCAGGTGGCCGGCTGGTACCAATGGGTTTTTCAAAAACTTATGTATGACTTATATCGTTGGCTTGGACATAAAGACGGCCACGGGCTCACCGCCTGTCACGTTGATCCAAAAATATCTTCGGTGGAAGGTGAGTCGAAAGGACTTCATTTGCTAGACTAGACCTCTGTCTACCCCGGTATTGGGAATGCGTGAAGATATTTATTTATTTATTTATTTATAATAAAAGTAAATTTGTTCAAATATTGAACTACGCTTCACAAGTGGATCAAAAGAAACTTAAAAAATGGGGTGGAAGAAAGAAATGTGAAGGAATAGAGCCCCCTTTAAACGCTGCATAAAATTAGGATTATCTGCCTGACATTTTTATAATGCAATACTGAAAATTAATCTGTTCTCTACATGATGACCAGATAGCCTGGTTGGTAGTGACCATGCCTTCGATGCTAAGGGTTCTGCGTTCGAATCCCGCAAGGGGCGAGCTTTTGTGCGATGAATACGAATGTTTGTACTCGAGTCATGGATGTTTATCATGGACGAATATTTATCTATGTGAATTTGTATCTTTGTAAGTATATTTTACCATTAGATTGGACCCTACGACTGCGATAGTGTCACCACCTGTCACGTTTTCCCAAATAAGAAAAGTGTGTCGAAAAGACTTAAATCTCAAGACCTCTGTCTACCCTAGTATTAGGAAAATGGATGAAGATAAATTATAAAATATAATTTGCTCTCTACCAGAGGACATAAGATTTAAAAGATTTTTTTCCGTATTGTCGTAAACTTGCATATAATAATAATAATAGCCGAGTGGTTAAGTGATCTGAATTCGAGTCAAGAGACCCGAGTTCGATCCCTAGGTGGTGGTCCCTAGGCTCGTACCACCAAAAACTTATGTACGATTTGTATCGTTGCTTGAACATAAAGACGGCAACTCGATCACCTCCTGTCACGTTGTACCAAAAAATATCCTCGGTGGAAGGTGAGTGGAAAAGACTTAATCTAGTCCTTTGTCTACCCCAGTACTGTATTGGCGTGAAGATATTTTTTTGTAATAATGATGCAATAATTATTATATTAAAGATTTATTCAGTATTGTTTTATAATAGAATGTACACTAATAATTAATCGAGTGGATGACGGGCTGGAAAGTCAGAAAAAAATATTTTTATTTAATTATTAAACATTACTTGATTACTTTTTACTTTATTTCTTAATAGCCTGTGAAAGTCCATTGCCGTATATTTGCCACACCCGTAGCAAAATCGCCACGATTAGCAAGCTGATCGACTACCGCAGTATCAGACACCTCACACCTTAGACGCTGCTGCCCATCGCCGGTCTTATTTATTTTGGTTTTGTATTTTTCCGGGATGATTATCTCGTCACGTAGTGGTAGCCATAGTTATTTTCAGGGCTTTTACCTTCGCGTCTTACAACACCCACATGAAGGAATAGGAAGCTTAATTTTACGTAGCTATTACACGACACTACTCGTTAAAAGTGAGTACAAATTTTTACTGTGACTGAAAATCCTATTGACTTGATATAATACTTATATATACTTATATCGGCAAAGACGTAACGCAAGATCGGCATGCCGGCATTTGGCTAGCCATGCATTCGAGGTCATCGTCTCTTAGCAGTACAATCCGATTCAAAAGATTTATTTACGTGCCAAAATAATTTTAAATAATAATATATGAATAACTCACTTTAGTCACGACTTAACTATCTAGTTGGTAGTAATCCTGCTTTCGAAGCTAATATAGTAATAAATACATACATATATAGGGACATAATCCCATACATCGCTCTGAACCCAATCTAAAAACAATTGTGATATAGATTCAGAAACAAACGAAGGTATCACAAACATCCATCACCCGAGACAATGAAGAAATAGTGGTTTTCTAAATTCAAATCCGGTGACACCATGACAACCGGTGCGTACGCCACTCGTCCACGGAGGTCGTTTAAAAGTCGTGGATCCGAATCCCGCTAGGGATAATAATTTTGTGATGAATATGAATATTTGTACTAGAATCGTGGATGTTTATGTATATAAATGAATGTTTATCTATGTAAGTATATTTTATTAATATCTCACTAAATTTAAGTGACATTTTATTTTGATATGCCACTACCGCTATACGAGTATAACGGGTAAGATAAGAGATATTAACTTGCAAATTTATTTCTCGTTATTTTAAAAAAAAAAAGTCTTTTTAATCTTTAAAATATTATAAACGTTTAAAAAATGTACGTTTTTTATTCTACATGCTAGTATGTTCATATGACATATTAACGACGACAAAGGTGAATATACCTTCAACAATAATAGCCAAAAATGAACGTACATATGTATCACATGTGGCGTAAGTAATAAGAAGTAAAATTTTGAATCTTAATTTCTTTGCAACACAACACATCTTTTCTGAACAAAAGTAGTTTGTTGAAACCTGAGGTTTTTTTTTATATTAGCATATATATTAATAAATAGTGCTATCTGTAAAACGCGGCGAGTGTACGTTTTCACAACAGGCACATATGATTTTCACCACTATATACCGCATGTTGGCAACAATCCAACTCTTACTCTCTCGTACTTCTGCGAGAGTTTGTAATGAAATTCGTTATCTTGGAATGTATTTTAAATTATTCAGACAAAGCCATCTTTCAGTTAATCGTCGAATGAAAATTACATACGTCATACGAAGACAACACAATTATTTTAAAACTACTTTGCGACCTGTAAAAGTTTACTGCAGTACATAGGCCTTTCCCATAGGTACTATTCACCATAATCGCCAGGCTTTGCCAGGATATTAGATCTTACACATTGGTGTCTATCAACGCTTATCTAAATTTTGGTCTGCATTTTTTCGAGATGGCGGTGGGATTACCATGTAGCCATTGCGATTCACAGCCATTATCTTAGTCACGTCATCGATACCCACGGGAAGAAACCCTCTCCTAAACCACACGACTTTATATATGTCATCTTCTTTTTTAATGGACGGAGTAACACACAAACAAACAAACTCACTTTCCCATTTAAAACATTAGTTAGGATTATGTATGTATCTGCTATCTCCTTACCTGCATTTTTAGTATCACCAAGAGACAAAAATCTCTAGTTTAAATTACGACAAAAATTCATGAAATACGTTCCAAATAATTCCAAATAAAAAAATACGTTAATGTAACCTTTTGCCTCCGTCACTCTGAGCCGGCACACCGGTGACTAAGACGCTGGCGTTCCGCCAGTATCTCGACCTATATACCACTGAGTCTTCCTATTAGAATTCAAAGCCGCTTGACAATCAAATTAGGTTATCGCTTTATTTTATTGCTTTATATGGAATCCCGGTTGCGTAAGGTACTCGTGTATAAAACTTAAGTAACTAAAGGGACGGTAGAAGCCCACTGCAGAATATAATCCTCTCCCGTAAGAAGAATATTTAATGCTTACCACGCTATAATGACGCCGCTGTATAATAAATATAAAACATAAATATAAATATCTTCACGCACTTCCTAATACAGGAGTAGACAGAGGTCTAGTCTAGAAAATTAAGTCCCTTTGACCCACCTTCCGTCGAAGATATTTTCGGGACAACGTGACAGGTGGTGAGCCCGGCGCGGTCTTTATGTCCAAGCCAACGATATAATTCGTACATATGTATTTGAAAAACCCATTGGTACGAGCCTGCCTGGGATCGAACTCAGGTCTCTTCACTCGAAATCCCGACCACCTAAACACACGGTATCGTGACTTTTTTATGCCGCTGTAATATCGTAAAAACGGCGATGGTATATTGCTTCGCCGACACTACAAAAAGTGTGTTTGCGCGACTACATGTGTGAAGCTGGGGATGGTCGCAAGTTAATTATACGAGTATATACGAATTTAAATAATTTGATTAAATTACATTGATATTAAACATGCGTTCCTTACTTTTTACGCTATTAGGACTTAATATTTTTTTATTTATTAGGTTCACCAGCATTTGTTCACATAATATTTCATACAATTGCATAAAAGATACAATACATTCAAATATGTAACAACTGTGTAAACGTGAACACAGCATGCGATACGAGACAAAAATGAGAGAAATTTATTGATTGTGATTAAAATAAAATAAAAAAGCAATAACATAGTAAAAAAATAATAAAGTATATAAAAAAGTATCCATAGATGCTGTAAATCATGGCAGCTGTAAAGGCCTCCCGTGGATGGTTTTTAATCAGTATGCTTGTCCTTCTTCACCCCGGTCAGGAAACGTTCATGTATTTTCCT
Source organism: Sericinus montela (assembly GCA_029286605.1). Lineage (NCBI taxonomy): Eukaryota > Metazoa > Arthropoda > Insecta > Lepidoptera > Papilionidae > Sericinus > Sericinus montela. The sequence continues at coordinate 354,586 of JAGSMR010000047.1, forward strand.
CCACGGAAGCCAAAAAAATAAAAACAAAAAAAACGAATAGTTGTAGAGGATAGGAGAGAACAAGCGAATGAGGACATCAATGAAGTTTCAACTTTCCTCTATCAAGTTTAGAATATTCAAAGATCGTGTTAAATGTACTTTCCACCAATGTGCATGTATCAAAAGACTGATGAAAGTAGACGAAGCGAGAGTAGTATGTCAGGATCACAGCAAGAAAGGCCGTGGTCACTGCATACTCAGACTCAACTATACCTTATACTCTGCAGCGATAAGGCTACTTACAGTTATATCCAGAAAAAGTAATTGGTAAACTGTGGATAAATACAGGGCGTTCGACTTCTCAAATCACTCTAGTACTTGCAACTTTTTCACAAAATAATATTACATCGTTTCTTCATTCCGTCGAAAAATTTTATACATTTACTTTATACGCGCTCTTTCACACAGTTAAATACATATTAAAGGTAATAAAAATAAACAAAAACTTTCATTTACTTTTCAAATACTTTTACAGCTTTTAGTGTAAGAAAGTTTTTACTTACTTTATATGTACGAATACATAGTCCTTATTCTATAGTTACTTTGTGTACATAACCATTGATATACCAGCTAATGTCATATATAGCATAACTAGTGACTGTGCCTTGGGTTGTTCTGGAAACGTTTTGAAAAATAGGCTGTACTAACACAAGAAACATAATCAAATAAAATTTTCATCAATACAAATTATTCTAGTAGATATTGTTACCTATTATATATAATATTGGGGATATAAAATAAGGTCTATGCTTCACAGTTAAAAGTTACATTGGCGACCCAAAAAATTTTCAAATTATTAAATCTTACTAATATTCAAATTAAAAAAATTACGAAAAAAAAAGTTAACCATAGTATAGTACCGTAGTATAATTAGGCATAAAACGTTTAAATTTTCACCGACTAGTACAATAGTATTTTTATGGAACTATAACATTTATTCTAAGTATGAACATATAAGCAGATTTTGGTGAATAATGTGAATGTTATAGACTATAAAATATGGCGTTACGTAGCGCATTGTGTGGGCGGGGCATCGCCAAGTCGACAAAGTTCCGGCGCCCAGAGTACAATCGGCACCAACACTGTCTTTATATAATGTAACTTAAAAAAACTTTAAGTAAATGTAAACTCTTCTCTAAAATTGTTAAGAACTAAACAAAAACGACAAATTTCAAATCCGTAGGATAACAAAAAATATTGTTAAAAACATTTTGCAAGATTTCAGCCAAATAAAATAACAAACCTCGGAACTTACCTCCTTCTTTATCGGCCTATAAAATTCCCTGAAGGACTGTCCAGAAGGAGAAAGGTTTTTTGTAATAACTATATTTGGCCAGGGCATCGGTGATCGCAGAATCATTCTCGCCATAGGTCTGCATAATTTTGGTCTGGCATTTTTCGAAATGGTTATACCCGTTTCAGTCGTCTTTTACAAAAGAACTTATTATTTAACAAAAACGTATTATTTAAAAAAATAATATTTTAACATGAGAAACGTAAAAATAGTCACGATAGCCGAGTGATTGGGTGGTCGGAATTTCGAGTCAAGAGACCCGATTTCGATCCCCTGGTGGCAGGCTCGTACCAATGGGTTTTTCAAAAACTTATGTACGAATTAAATCGTTGGCTTGGAAATAAAGAAAGCAACGGGCTCACCACCTGTCACGTTGTCCCGAAAATATCTTCGGTGGAAGGTGAGTCTAGTGGACTTAATTGTCTAGACTAGACCTCTGTCTATCCCTGTATAAATATCAGAAGGTATCATAAGGATTTCTTGTATTTACGCGAATACTACACATTTTAAATTAAACGATTTTCAGAATTTATCGCGTTTTTAATTAGTTTCTACATTTTTACTATTTTTACTTCCCGACGTTTCGGATGCTTTTCAGCATCCCAATGCTGTATGTACTAATTAAAAACTCAATAAAATCCGAAAATCGTCTTATTTAAAAAGATATCATAAGGTTTTCTAACATGATTACTTAATCTGAAAGGATTAAATATGGGAAAATATTAACAAGGTACGTAAAAATGTAAAAATTGTGAATTTTTGTTTTAATTATTTTATTTTTATTTTTCGTCGCAACTATACGGTATCTGCGCCAGCGCACGCCATGTACGGCGCGCGCCGCACCTTCCCCTCGCCTGTATACCACCCGCCTTTCGAAACGCATTTGGCTCACGTTTCGTCATAGATTACAATAAATAATATCTCCACTATAACACTTATGAATTGATTATTTGCATACGTGGTATCGAATGTTCATGGACTTTATCTATTTCAGTAGTGTTGATTAACCGTAATAGATTTAAATAAAACAATTTATGTAAAAATAAAGTAATAACTACAATCAAGAATTTTGTCATTGTACATTAAAATATTTTACACATATATATTCCACTTGTTTTTTTAGATATATTTAATGTTACGTTACTGCACTTCTGCCACATATAAACTTAACCAAATGTCACAGTCCCATGTGATTCAGTCAATTTGTAAAAAAAGGAATTTGATGTGGTGTCAGCTTAAGAATTTACTTTTTAATAAATAATTACAATGTATTTTTAACGTATTTTCTTAGAGATTATACCTATCTAGATAAACTTACAGAATATATTATAAATTAACAAACACATATATTATATATATTTATAAAAATTATGAAACACTATCAAAATTCAAAATTATATCTAAATCTTTAGTGCGATTTCAGAGAAATTTCGAATTTGCTGCCTATTTTTGCGTCTGCCCGTGAGTCACTCTTCGGCTTCTATTTGTTTACTCTGCTGCCGCAACGTATTTGTTTTTTCTCAGCGCTGCATAGTAGCGGAGTTGGCTCATGTGATGTACTCACGTAATTTATTTCTTACTATAATTCTAACTGATGTTTTTGGGTTTTGTTGCCAATAAATAAATTTTCAGTTTTTTTTTAAATTGTAATTTACATAATATACAAATCATACATTATAATTGTATGAACATAATTCAGATTATAAATTAAACATTAATTATTTGAATCTAGTGTTTTTATTGGATTAATGTTCAAAACGATCGAACGCTGCTATCGCTAACGAAGGTATGAAGAGTTTAAGCTTTTTTGCTTATTTCAATTTTAAACAATTATATTATAATAAGAATAAACTATGCGACCGAAAATATTAAAAAAATAAGGGATATCAGCCTATTATCTGTAAATTATATGTTAAACACGCATTAATGGTAAATTGTCTGTAGAGTTCTGCTGCAGAGCTTATGCCTCTCCCGTAAAGAGGATTAACCATGCTTTGTGTCTTTAGATTGTAATATATATTTGGTGTGAGAATAACTTAATAATAATAATTTACCGATCCTTTCTTTCTTTGGACGCTCTAAGATGCGGGAAAAGTCTTAAAAATCCCGTACCGATGGCGGTAGGTATAACTTTTTCAAAAAATGGCGGACCAAAATTAAGCAAACGGTTTAGGATAGCAGCTAGATGCAACTGCCTTTCCATTTGCCTAACGTCGTGTTTATGGCAAGTCCTTCTTATAGGAGAGGCAGAAATTCTGTAACTTATAAGGCAACGTTATGACATTGTCTGTGCGATTGCGCAGGTATCATCAGGTCTTTCTTCTTGTAGGTGACATAAAAGGTGACTAAGGGAAAAGCCTTAAAATGAAGATAAGCTGAAACGAACAAAACATAAACCGAGCGAAAAAACCGAATCCGCAATCCTTCCGAACCCAAAAACAAGAACAAGCTTTGATTAGCAGGCATTTATTAAATGGAAAAATCGAGATAAATAACTTTACTCAGAACCGAATAGCCTGACGATGTAACATCCGTTGTTGCTCGCAATCAGCCCATGGTTTACATTACACAGCGATTAATGTTTCTTCACAATTCTAGGCTAGCAATGAACTAGTTTCGGTGTTACCATAATAAAAATTATTTATAGCCAAAATGACTTTGATTGCGGATGAATAAATTTCGTTTTACAGATGGCAATTGCTTTTAATGTATGATTGTAATTGAATGCGCAAACTATTTAACCCCTGGGAATGAGATGATTGCTCCCGTGCTATTTCTAATTACATAATGTTATTTTTTATTTCGTTTGTTTAAATAAAAAATGCATAAAAGAGGAGTTTCTTTCACCTGGTACTTTTCTATTAGAGAACTATCTTTAAGAAACGATGATAGAAAAATGTCATTTAATGAATGTATGTATGTCACCTGTATTGGTGAAAAATGATTTATTTAATTTTGTACTTCATTTTTATTACATTACATGTGTCGTAAATTTTTTTAATTATCCTTCTTTATTTTTATACTACACCTTAAAAATATTTTGATATGTTTGACAACCGATTAAAAGTAAATTATCCATCTCTTTGGGCCTTTCATGACCCAAAGAATGAAAAGATTTAGGCTTTAGATGGAAAGATCCCGGTTTTGTAGACAACGTTTGTAATTTTGCAAAGTGAACCCTTACCCATACTCCAGATTCCTGACTACCTCTTTGTCAATGAATTTTTTATTATTTACAATTTTTTATAACACTGATTAAACATAACAATTTATTTAGAATACTAATCCGGAACGGGCTTTTTTAATGAAAATGAAGTTGTCTTCGTTAAATTAATCATTTATTAATATCTATTTACTGTATAAAAAATAGTACTTTAGGCATATTACTGTGTATATATGTGTCTATATGTATTATTACACGACAATATTATTTTAATAAATAAATAATAAATAACAAAAACATTTTTTTCTTACAAAAAAACATAGAAAGGAATTGAGAACGTCTTCCTTTTTTGAAGTCTAATGGTTCTAATCTAAAGCTAATGGTTTAGGACCTGCGTAACATTACGTCGCAAAATCGTGTCCGCCATTTTACTACTGTCGTAACCTGCTCTATACAAAGGCATTACAGCTTAGTATGAGTGATTAACAGGATTTGTAGTAATGTTATTCAGCATTGCTAGTATTCTTTTAAAATAAAATGTCCAATCTATTTGGACCTTCGTGGACGAGTGGCGCACAAACCGGTTTTCATGGTGTCGCCAGCTCTGAGGTTTCGGGTTTGATTCCCGGTCGAAATAATGTAGATAACACTTTTTCTGTATTTTCTCGGGTCTGAGTAGTACCTTCGTTGCTTCGGATTCCATAATACAAGAGCTTAAGCTGCTTGCTCTGGGATAGACCAACGTATTACTTATTGTCTCTATCTATATATTTATTTATTTATTACTATCATTAGATACATAAATTTATCCCACGTAAATTGATAGAAATCTGTTAACTGTTAAATATATAGAAAAAGGCTCATGATTTTAGTCTTTCAAGACTTGTGGCCAATGCCACTGTAAAACGTAAAATCGAGAATAAAATTAAAAATTTAATGACTTAATGACATTTTTAATAATTAAAACAAATGTATAATAATAATATGAAATACACATTATATTTCTTAACGTTATTATATGTTTTTAATAAACATAAAAGCAGTACAAACAAGCTTGATAAATACTTCGGGCAACAAAGAGTTCGCATCCCCCTAAAGCCAGTAGCCTCTATCCTATTTCCTGTCTTCGCTCATTCTCCCCTTCTCGTCCCAAGCCGCCACTTGTTGATTGAAATTTGGCTCACAAATTCTCAAAGCAATTATGTAAGTAATCCGGACCGCTAACTGTTTGTAACACTTTTCAGCTAATGCATAAAAGATTGTTGTTTTTTTATGAATTTGGGGTCGAACTACTTTGTATTTATAACGTTAATAAAACACATACTACTGAAAATATTTTAGCAAGCTTAAAGCGTTTCTCCGTTTAGCAACCTTGAGTACTCATTACCTGTCGGTACCTCTCGGTAATGAGTACTCAAAGGTTACTAGGGTAGACAGAGGTCTAGACAATTAACTCCTTACGACCCACCTTCGGTGGGAGGTGGATCGTTATTTATTTCAGAAAAAAATTTTGGGATCCGTGTTAAGTGTAAAATGGCGGGTAAAACCGCGGACTGCATATAGTTTCGATATATTACGGTTTTGTGGAACCAAAGAACCAATAGATTGGTAATGTTTGGAGACGCTGCGTCCTTGCCGCACTGAATATTTCAAGTGCCTGGACTTACGTGGTATAACACCGCGACAGAACTTGGCAATAAAATTATTACCTAAAGAATATTTACTGAATTTTTAAACAATATGTCATATTAGTGGTTAGTTTGAAATTATAATTTATATATATATATAATTAATATATATATATATATATATATTAATTATATATATATATAAATTATAATTTATATATATATATATATATATATATATATATATATATATATATATATATATATATATATATATATATATATATATATATATATATATATATATATATATATATATATATATATATATATATATATATATATATATATATATATATATATATATATATATATATATATATATATATATATATATATAGTATAAGTCTCGATAGTCGAGTGTTTGGGTAGTCGAACTTCGAGTCAAGAGATCCGAGTTCAATCCCCAGGTGGCAGGAAAAAAACCATTATTATGAAAACACATAATTTATGTACGAATTATATGTTTGGCTTGGACATTAAGACGGCGTCGGGCTCACCACCTGGCACGTTGCCCCAAAAATACTTTCGTTGGAAGGTGGTTGATAAATAATCTGTCCAATACCTCTTCATTAACTGTATTAATTTTTATACCGATAAATATTCATATACGAGTATACATATAAAAATCCATGATGAAAGTTACCGAAAAAAATGGTACCTACATACTTTAGTTAAATATAAATAAACTTTGTTAAAAAATATTGTGAAATTTCTTAAAAAATGCGAAGAAACTTTCCCAACCTATTAATAGATAAATTTAAGACTCTAGTCAAAAATCTGTACTTGTACCTTTCAATCACTACGTATTGTTAGCAATACTTTTATTTAATTTTTTATGTACATATTTTGTGTATTTGTATATTGTTAGTAATTTAGTTTTTTTTTAGTTATTATCACGTAAGGTATATTCGCCACTTCCCACTGTCCTGTATTTAAATGTTTCCTTAGCCCCTAGGGTTTATCTGGAAGACATCGCTCCTAAACGATAAGATCGCCTGGTTGAATTTATCCTCTAAGTATTTTTTACTTCCTGAGATCTGTTTTTTAAAAAGTTTATGTGGTGTACAATAAAGTATATACGTATCTACATACATACAAATGTTTGCCCCTGCAATGATTTGAACTCGCAACCCTTAGGTTAGAGGATAGTGGCACTAGTCAACTAGGCTATCGGGTCGTCAAAAATATAAGTAATATGTCTATTTAAGTATTATTGTACCGTTCCGTGAGGTAACGGCGTAAGAATATTACCACTCCCTTTCTTCCCGTGGGTGTCGTAGGAGGCGACTAAGGTAATAAGCCTTTAACATCGTTATGTCAACCGATAGATGGCGGCATAAGCATCTTTAAAAATATCAGACCAAAATTGTCAGACCGAAATGGGCATCAGCCTCTGAGTGCGAGTGCGAGTGGTCTTGTACTGCGATCGCCAATCAGCTTGCCAAGCGTAGCGATTATGGCAAATCGTCCCTATGGGAGAGGCCTGTGTCCTGCAGTGTGTGCGTGTATGTGTGTGTGTGTGTGTGAGTGTGTGTATGTACCATTCGCTTGGACACTGAGACGCGATGGGCTCACCACCTGTCACGTTGTCCCAAAAAAAGCTTTTTTTGAAAGGTCTTAATTTTTCAGAACAATTTTCCAGAAAAATGCGTGAAGTTAAAAAAAAACTATTAATGCAGTACCTATATATAAAAGTAATCCAATTTTTTTATACATTTAAAAAAAAGGTAAATAATGAATAGGCCACTTATTAGTATAAATAATACATATGTAATATAATAATAAGTGGCTTCTGAACACCTGAAAACTGAAATGGAATGAGTCTCAGCTCGTAATTGTCACACACAACAATCACATCTAATTACACTGCTGTTTGTATGCAGGTATGTTGATTAAAGCCTGTAATAAAGTCGACTCTGTAAACCCTTCCCCGAAACTCAACAGTAGTTCGTGAGAGTGTAGAAGGTAACTCGTAGTAGGTGAGAGAAAACAAGAAAAAATGTATCACCTGTCAAGACAATTTTAATAGGCAGAGGAATTACAGCCAACGTATACAATACTGCGTGTTCCAATACGTCCATTGAGGACCTCTTTTCCTCGACGGTTGACAGTTGATTGACAGTTCAGATTACTAAAATGTTTCTTCTTCGTCAGAGACATCTTATTACAGAATGATGGAAAAAAATAGTATCGATAAAAGGAAATAATGTTTTCAATGTTTTCATGGTGTCGCCATCTCAGTGTTCCTGGGGTCGATTCCCGGTAGAAAGCACATTTTCATCATTTTCTCGGGTCTGAGTGGTTGTGGTACCTTCATTGTTTCTGATTCTTCTTTTCTATGAGTAGTTAAGCGCTTAATTTGAGATCAGACCAATAGATATTATTCTTATTTATGTATGTATTTATAAAAAAAATGTAGATTAATATTTATTTATAGAATATAAATAGCTAGAGAATAGAAATAGAAGAGACATGAATAGATCTAATTTGATTTATCCATATGCTTTATTTCGGTTATCTTACAATAATAACAAACAATTTTTTTTAAAATCACGTCATTGAAATAATTCCACACATGAAAATATTCAAAGTGCTGTCTACTTTTTCTTGTACTTATATCTTCTTGTACTTTTAAAGAATCCTGATTTTATACGCGAGTAACATTTTGAAGTGAATATCTTCAATACATTAATGAACATAAGCCGTTCCAAGCTTTCGCAAAGGTTTTTGAAATAACTTGAGGACGATACGTAGAATATTTCAAACGGCAAAAATGAATAAATAATATTCAAAGCAAATATAAATGGAAGAATGAATATATCTTCTTTTTGCTATAATTTTATATGTATTCAGCAAACATGCTGAATGCTATTACTGCAACATTGCGACGAGTAGTTCTTTCACCTGATGGTGCATCCTGAATTAAAATTGTAAAACAATGAAAAAAGACGGAAAGAAAAACATTTATTAGTCTTATACATTACTAACAAACGAAGTAACTTTTAATTTCCTTTCGCGTCATATTTTACTGGAGCTTATTTGTGGCAACGTGGCGGGTATTGAGCCTGCCGCTGTTTTAGTGTACAAGCCAACTATACAAATCTTTAAATCTATACATACATATAAATTCAATTTCTTAATCTTCTTATAAATTCTGTTTATAATTCCAAATTAACAGCTTTTCACAAAAATGCATATGAATGTAAATACGTAACTAGCATTAAAAAAAATATTAAAATTTTTCTGACCAATTTTAATGCGATTTATTCTTTCCAACTTTCACTGGCATATAGCTATGTTATAAAAAGTAGCTTAGGCTGTTTTATTTTAGAAAAATAATTAGTATTCCGCGCTTAGTGCTAACCGCGGGCAAAACCGGGGGGAGTACCTGGTAACAACATAAAGTACTTGTAGTTCTATGCAGGACATGTGATTCTACTGAAGATCTGCTTTACACAATCCACACCTTCGCACGTCAAAAGCCGTCGCCCATTAATGACCTACTTAATTTTATTCTGGTGGAAGTCACGATAGCCGAGTTGAACGGTAATCGGAATTAGAGTCAAGAGACCCGAGTTCGATCCCCAGGTGGGCTAGCACTAGTGAACTTTTTTGGAACTTATGTACGATTCATATCGTTGGCTTGGACATAAAGACGGCGACAGACTCACCATCTGTCACGTTGTCCCAAGAATATCTTCGGTGAAAGGTGGGTCAAAAGGATTTAATTGTCTGGACTTATGTTTACCCCAGTATTGGGAATAGCGTGAAAATATCCCATTTATTATAATATTTTTATTTATGGTACAATTCCATACTGTTGTTTCGCCGTCAGGCGATGTGTATTGCATCAAAGCCTGTTTCGCTTTATCGCTTAGTCATCTTTAAAACACTCACAGGAAGATAAAGGGGTGTTTGATTATTATAACGAAATCGATAATTCTTTTAACGGGGCCTAACACCACTTATATATTTAACTGACAATTCTTAAACATAAATCAATGCAATATTAAAACTTCAAGGCAATAAATCAACACACATTTACTCAGATAACAAATTTGTATATCAACATAAAATAACCAATTCGATAAAAACTTTAAGCTTTGTTGCTACCGAAAAACTATTCTCCATCCCGATATGAGTCATAAATATAAAACACACACACACACACACACACACACACACACACACAAACACAAAATAAAATAATATTAATTACCTTATAAATTTGTATTTTTTGTTATCTTGATTTCTGTTTTAGGCTAGTAAAACTAAAAATAGGAAAATGCTCTCCTGCTGAAATATAGGTTTATTTCATAAGCCTAGTTCAGCCTCAAATGCTAAAGTTGCTTAGCATATTTAACATTTATATAGCCCAAAAACTTTGTAAAATTATGTATTTTTTTTTTTCGAATAAATAAATAAAAATGGCAATGGATATGCAACTACGAAAAAATCCTCATCTTCTTAATACTTTAACGGATTATCCACCATAATCTCTCCGATATAATCTCTATAAATTTGGAAAATATTTTGTACTTCGATTACGTTTTATATTATTCTTAAATTAATCTAGATAGTCGACATCTCTTAGAAAATTAGTTTACATAAAAAGTCGTCAAATATTAAAATTTCATTCAAGCGCGTATCTATAGACGCCAAAAAAAGTTTTTTCACCTAAATGTTCCCATATCGGAAAAATTTGGGAAATGGTTCTGATGAATAAGACCGCGTATTTTACTTTAAGTAATGTTTTATATTACAAGAATAACTTAAATTTTCACTTTGGCGCGAGTTAAACTCAGCCACCAACTTCTACTTATATTAAATAAATAAATATTTCATTACTTCAGGCCCTGGAGAATCACGTGAAAAACATTTCGAAGCTAAAATAAGCGTGACATACGATCGCGAATAACTTAAACGTAATTTCGTGCTTATTGCCTGAAATTTTCTTTATTCCGTTTTATAGTACATACCTCTATTAACCTACTTCTAGGCGACTCAGAACTAATCTCTTTTTGAAGATATCAATTTATGTAAAACACTATTTTTTTCTCTAACAATCACGTAGCAATCGTGTTAAATGATAAGCAACGATAGTACAGAGCTTTGGCAATCTTCTACATATTTAGAGAACAAAGTTTGATCCACTGTATGAACAAAAAGATAAGCATAGATTTGCCAAGTTAATACAGTATCGCAGATGGAAACACACAGGTAATAATAGTTTTTAACAAGCTAAAGTTACCGAGTCCTAAAATAGTAACCAACAAATACCAAGACAAGTAGGTAATAAGATGCATAAACATACATACTCAAATACTCATTCATATTCATAATTCTAAAGTCAGCAACAACTAGAAACCGTTACTAGCTGTTATCTATGACTTATCGGTTTTCATCTTCAGGCTTATTCCCACTACTGGGGTAGACAAAGGTTAGTAGTAGAAATAAGTGTTACAATTAAGTTCTTTCACCGAAACATAATTGGCACAACGTACCAGGTGGTGAGCCCATCGCCATCTTAGTGTCCAAGCTAACAGTACAATAAACATACATGTATATCTACGTGGATAAATATTTATAAATAAATAAATAAATATCTTCACGCAATTCCCAATACAGGGAAGGTCTAATTTAGACAATTAAGTCCCTTTGACCCACCTTCCACCGAAGATATTTTCGGGACAACGTGACAGGTGGTGAGCCCGTCGCCGCCTTTACGTCCAAGCCAACGATATAATTCGTACATAAGTTTTTGAAAAACTCATTGGTACGAGCCTGCCACTTGGGGATCGAACTCGGGTCTCTCGACTCGAAATTCCGACCACCGAACCACTCGGCTATCGTGACTTGTATGTAAATATTTATAAATACATATCAACCTCCATCGAGTACAAACATTCATATTTATCACATAAATTTTTGCTCCCACTGGGATTCGAATCCGCTACCCTTAGCTTCGACGGTAGGGTCACTACCAACAAAATAATTTAGATGTGAAATACTTTAATACCTTTCCGAAAGAGAATTTGCCATAACTGCCAAACAAGGCAAGCGGATGTTAGTACTCTGGAATTTTATCCAAATGCGTATCGCGCCATCTAACGTAAACAATAGCAGTTCCCGAAGGTTTTCCTTTAGTCGCCTCGTACGACGCCCACGAGAAGAAAAAATATATCTTTATGCAAATCCCAATACAGGGGCAGACAGAGGTCTAGTCTAGACAATTAAGTCCCTTCGACCCACCTTCCACCGAAGCTATTTTCGGGACAACGTGAACGGTAGAGAGCCCGTCCCCGTCTTTATGTCCAAGCCTACGATTTAATCCGTACGAACAAATTTTTGAAAAACCTATTGGTACGAGCCTGCTACCTGGGGATCGAACTCGGGTCTCTTGACTCGAAATTCCGGCCACTCGGCTATCGTGACTCGTATTAGGTACATAATAGTAAAATGAGGTCAAGAAACCAATTACACTGAGCTAGATATCTAATAGCCACTCGTACTTTTCCTTAATCTCTCGCCGACAAAGAATCAGCTGTGGCTTGGCGTCTGCGGCGCCGGCGCACACCTTGCCCTCTTGACTCCACTTGAGAATACTTCAAACTTAAGTAACCATATTGAAATTTATATTATAATTAACTGCGCACAGTGGCTTTCCTCACAGTTTAAAAGTTAACGCGGAACCCTTATAATAATATTCCATTCTTTCTCTCAATGAGTGAAGTTATTCCTTATAACATAAGCTATTTGCCAGTGAAAGTGTCGATAAAATGGGTCAAGCTATTTCAGAAATTAGCCAGAAACAAGAAACCAGAAACAGACAAGCAGATCAAAAAATTTAAAATTGTTTTTTTTTTATGTAAATACCATAAATGAAAGTATCATATGCATTCGGTGAAACGCTGTTAATTTTGAATTACAAAGAGACACTATCAAAATTGTTTATTTTATACGCTATAAAATATACAAGTTTTTAACGTCGATGTGCAATAATTTATATTAAAAGTTACAGGAACGTGGTATGATAACTAAGCAGAACTTAAGGCAACGTATCAATTTGTTACTTTGTTAAATGGATGAAACAAGCTGGGATGAATGTAACGGTGCAACAGCCTAGGTATCGCCGGAGGCCTCCGTTCTCATCCTTATTCTCCCTCCTTTTTCCCAATTTCTTTCATATATGTCAGTAATGTACCTACAGGTAAGCTGCTTGCCCATTAATCAGTAATTCATACCTAAGATTAAGAACCGCTAAAACTTATTTGTAACGAAATTTACAACGGGATTCATGAAAACTTAGTACGGTACAAAAAAGTACATGAATAATTCGAATAAAATTTACGAGAAATTGTCAACTTTCGTCGATCCATAGAGCGCAATGTAAATATACAGAAGAAATCATAAGAATTCAAGGGATTGGTCTAATATTGAAAAGGAGGTGGCTTATATATTTTTCGAAGAAATGGCGTATAAAATTTACGCCTTAATAGTTACTTTTGTTTTATAAAATATCTAAACACAGATTCGTTTTTATTATTATTCTTGAGTGTCTAGAAACTTTTCTGTGAAGTTGTTAATAAAATCTATTATTTCCGATAAATTCTCAGTAAAAACACTGAGCTCTCTTGAAAAGTAATATGAACATCCTATAACTTGATATTTTGATTGGATTGAAGACCGTTAAATGCTTTCCTCTATGTTTGGGTTTCTTATTGAATTTATACTATACCAGCACATTCAATTTATTAATTCAAGGCTGCCAAACTAATATAATACTTTAGAACTTTTCTTGGGTTCAGCCGTATTGTTATCTCAAATGGTCAACTATTATAGTTTTATTTTTCATTTAATATTTTTTTATTGTAATTGGCAGTTTAACTTTCAATAATACAATAATTTCCCAAATATATTTCACGAAAAAAAAAATTTAGCAATGTTTGTGACTCAATAATATTAGTAAATATCGAATTTTAAAATAGGTTGTAACATTAATTCTTTTATCAGAAAATTACATCTTTTTTATTTCGAACTACCTTTGTAATGAAAATCTATTGTAAAGCCCATTGTAAAGCTCGCTTAATGGCTGAAGCTTACCGATGTAAATGCTGAAAACCAAATAGGGACTACGAACATTTACTTGGTTTTATGTATGATTACTGTATTGAACAAATTTGGCAGATCCGCACAATTGAAAGTTAAGTTATTCAAGAAACTTCAACTCTTTTCAAGTATTCTTACACAAATCGCATACCTGAATTATAATGTGATAAACACAAAGATAAATAAGCCATGAAAGAAATATGTATGTGGGAGGAAATCGCATTATATACTTCATTGTATTTGCATTAAAAATAAGGAAAAAATGGTGAACTTAATGCCTCAACGACATTCTTTCCCAGTCAACGCGAGGCGTGGAAAAAATGTTTTAGGTGCTAAACAATAGAGGATTCATGACTTCCCATAAGGCTTCATTATTCCCTTCATACATGCTCTTCGGTTAAATAGCAATAGCTATTGACAGATAGGATAACCATCGCATTAAAACTGGGCAGCTCCGTGACGTGGAGCTATGATCCATGTCACGGGGCATTACCAAGCGTGTCATTGAAAAATCCGCCCTATCGGAAAAGCCTAAAGCAGAGGACATTTACATGTATGTAAAAATGTTAAACATTAGTAAACAGCATGGTTTTTGTTAGTAATAAGGAAATAAAAGATAATTGGAGAAGTTTCTAGGAGCCCAATTACATATAAATATTATATACTCTACAAGATTAGCTACGTCAAAGTACAGTTTAAAGTAATCTATTGTCGTTCGTCCGGATTGGCACGCAATGTACGCTCCGAGGCGTGTCAGTGTCGCTCGTGCAGTGAAAAGGTTTCACGGGTCATTGCGCAGATATATTCTCTGTTCACCGCGCGTTAAAGCCTACCGAACCCTTTACTGATACCCCTTTTAAATATTTTCTTATACTACACCGAGTAATCAAGATAATAAAAAGAAAAATAATCGGTTTGATAGCCTTGATTTAAATAATATGCATGGAAAATATCTACATAATTTATTTATGGATAATATATTCATGAATTTTCAGAATCGTATCATTTATTACAGAGATTACGTAGGAGACATACAAAATTAAACGCTTTATCTGTTTCTAATAAAATTAAGGAGGATATCTACATAAATGTTTTTCCACGTTTTTTAGGAAATTTATAAAGCCACGATAAAGAAATTAAAATTTTTATTTTTAACAATTAGAACTTTCGAACATTGAAGTTTTTAAAAAAAATGTACCAGGATCCTGATAATTCTTGAAGATAGGCACAGTCAACGAAACACAGCGAGAACTGTTTGACACTTTTTATGCTACAGTTCAGCGAGTACTCCAGCGTTACCATGAACCTGGATCCATTTTTCGAAGACCAAAAATAGGCCAAGCAGGGTGCACGACGGTGCAAAAGGATCGCTAAATGGTGTCAACAATTTTGAGAAATCGCTTTCTTACGGCTGTCGAAGTAAACGAGTACGGAATACAGAAAGAGGGCATCTACTTGAAGCAAATTTAAACCTATTAACACCTGCAAATTAGAAGTACACCATAGAGACCCAATGTTGAGTTCTGGTAGAGGACACGAGAATAGGACTCTGAACGACTGGTCACGAGTTACGTTTTAGATTCTGTGTGCACAAGCACGACGGGAGGAAAAGAGTGTACAGAAGACGAGGAGAGTGCTATAATCAAGTTTGTATAGTAGAAACAGCGGGGGCTCTGTTCACATGTGGGCTGGGTTTTCTTTAGATACGTCAACGGAATCCGCCGCCAATCACTCTACGTGAAGTGAATGAGCTCTAATAAAGGTGAATTGACGTCACGATAGCCAAGTGGTTGGGAGATCGGAGTTCGTGTCAAAAGACCCGAGTTTGATCCCGAAGGCCCGTACCAATGGGTTCTTTCAAAAACTTAAGTACGAATTATATCGTTGGCTTGGACATTTAGATGGCGACGGGCTCACCACCAGTCACGTCGTCCCGAAAATATCTTCTGTGGAAAGTGGGTCGAAGGGACTTAATTGTTTAGACTAGATCTCTGTCACCCCTGTATTGACAATTGCGTGAAGACATTTATTTACATATACATACAAAAGATAATATCGTCAAAAATAATATAATGATACTGAGTTGAGCAATATTTGCAGTGGTATGTGTCTTAGCGCTGCCCAAGGGATAGAGACAAGTAATATTGTTTAATTAAGCTCTAAGGTGTTGAGGAATTTCGCCTCGCAAATGTCTTATGGCAGAGCATTCCAGAGGTTAACGACATTAGTTGTAAACAATCTATCAGAAAATTATGTTTTATGTGTTGGCATGTGTATAATCAGCTTTTTGGAAAAGTTCTATAAAATTAAATTTTTCGTTAAGATAAGGAGGAGTAAAAGGTTGAAACAGTACAGAATAGAAAGTAGTAGTAAGTAGTAGAGAGGAAATTTTATGAGTATTAGGGTTAATGAAAACAGAAAAGATTAAAGGCACGCCAGCAGGGATTTCACGCCGCGATGAAAAGGTATCATTGATACGAATCCGCTGCTGACGACCGCTAAAGTAATTCTGAAACCAGTCAATTACTGGTGAAGATAAGTTAAAAGAACGTAACAGCCTCAACATAATGTCAAAGTTAACGATTTTGATAGCGTTACTGAAATCCAACAAGGTCATGACTGGACAAGGACATTACATATCGAAGAACTTTAAGGAATCCGTAATTCTCCTTTACCGTTGCAGGAGAAGTTATTAATTGAAGCGAGGAATTGAGTTTTAAATATCGAGTAATTTTAATTACATCACTAATCCTTGAACGAATTTCAAAGAATCAATATAACGTAACATAAAGGTAAAGTGGAATGTTCCAGCACATGAGTGTTCTAGTACAAGCTTATACAATAAACGTTGTGCGCAATTCCATAACCAATCATGCACATAACCTCCCCCGCACATTTCCCACTCAACTGCAAACTACCACTTCATAGTATTTAATAGAGTTCCGAGTTTGTTCACGTTAACTCACAGCTTTCCACTTAACTAGCTAGGTATATTTTACGTTATAAAATTATTACTGTTGCATATATGCAAATAAAATAAGTAAATGCAACATTAGGGTAAATTTAAGAGTCATGACAGCCGAGTAGTTGAGTGAATCGGAATTCGAGGCAAGTGATCCGAATTCGATTACCAGGAGAGAGACTTGAAAAAAACTCATGTACTATTTTTGTCGTTGGTTTGGACAAAAATACGGCGACAGACTCATCACTTGTCACATTGTCCCAACGTGAAAGTAACGAAAGCGGTATGTAAGGATCATAACACTTGATGATCTGTTCTTTCTGTGACCCCGTCGGCATGATAGGTACATGAAGATATAATAATTGTAATTGTTACTTCTCAAATCATGGATATTTCATATACAGATGATTATTTAAGTAAAAGAATTCTAAAAATCAGTGTTTTGTGCTCTGTCTGAGAAGGAACTAAGTGGTAAAACTAAAAGGGAAAGGTTCCTAGGAACCTACTCCACTTAGTTTCACTCAAATATCTTCAATGTACAGACATGACCCCTTTACAATTTTATAATAGATGAGATGTAGAATACATACATATGTATTTTATTACCATCTAATTACCATGACAACGGTAAATTTTCCTTAGGATACAGGATGCAGTGTGTGAATGAAGAAATATTATTATATACATATCTCATTATTTATTTATTTATTGTGAATCTTATTATTTTAAACGCGTGGTTCTCCAATTTATAAATATTAGTATATAAAAATTAAAGTAACTCACTGTGTCGCCTCGTCGTGAGTCACTTTATCACCACTGCAGGACATAGGCCTCTCCCGTAAGGACGCTAAGCAAGCTAATTGGCGATTACAGTACCAGACACCTTGCACCATAGACGCTACTGCTGCCCGTCACCGGTCTACTACGAAAAGTACCAAACCAAAATTGACGACCTCCGTGGGCGAGTGGCGTACATACCGGTGTTTATGGTGTCGTCAGCTCTGAGGTCCCGGGTTTGATTCTCGGTCGGATCAACGTAGAAAACACTTTTCTACATTATCTCGGGCTTGAATGTTTGTAGTACCTTCATTGTTTCTGATTTCATACTACAAGTGCTTAAGCAACTTAGTTGGGGATCAGAACAATGTATGTAATGTTGTCCTAATCTATCTAGTTATGTTTTTATTTAAAATTCGTTTGGTATTCTTCTAAATGGTTACTGTATCTCTCGGTAGCCAATTTCAAAGCTTTTTCCAAAGTCACGATATGAGATGTAAGGATAGCCGAGTGGTTGGGTGATCGGAATTCAGTCAAGAGACCCGAGTTCGATCCCCAGATATATATATATATATATATATATATATATATATATATATATATATATATATATATATATATATATATATATATATATATATATATATATATATATATATATATACATATATATATATATATATATATATATAAATATATATATATATATATATATATATATATATGTATATATATATATATACATATATATATATATATATATATATATATATATATATATATATATATATATATATATATATATATATATATATATATATATATATATATATATATATATATATATATATATATTTATATATATATAAATATATATATATATATATATATATATATACAAATATACATATATATATATATATATATATATATATACAAATATACATATATACATATATATATATATATATATATATATATATATTTGTTTTTAAATTGTTTATTGATTTTTCAATAAAATAAAAAAATAATTCAGTTACAAACATGAGTTAAATTCCGAAAATTTTTGGGAAACTATTGAATTATTGAAAGTTAAACTGATGACGTATTTGGAACGGCGTGTTGGCGTGTTGGAATTTACTTAGGGTTAATTTAATCAACTATCGTAAAGCTTTGTTGCATGTGTAATATTTTTAGTGTACATATATTAATTAGAAGACGGGTGAAGTCAAGCAACCATGCAGGAGCATCGAGGCGGATGTTCCCCTGTTGTAATCTCTCTCAAACAATAGAGAATCTTAGCGAGCAGAGGGCATTTACAGGCAGCTACGTTAATTTACGATACCAAGGCTCTTTATATTTTAGCAAACTGCAAGTGTGAGCATATAATATATTATTATCAACATACTAACGAAATATAACTATAGCAACTCATTTCTCATAATGAGCATTAATAAAATATTAATATCACTGTTTCTAATCAAGTGAAACTTTCTCTTTCATTCACGGAATAAACTAATGTCAAACTCAGACTTACCTTTTTAACATGACAGCAATGTACACATAAACCTTCAAAAATTGAAATATCATCGATGATGGAATGTATCATTAAATTACAGTTAAGTATAAAAAAAAGCCTTCTCACCGGGTAATTGATTGACTACCTGCTCTGGGCGTAGGCGGCGTGGATCGGTTGCCATAGCGACGCCTACGCACCCCCCCGGATCCTCTCCACACACCCTGGCAGCTTCGCATTGACCCGGGGGACCTTGACCTTCCAGCTGATACCGCGCGTGCCGCCGCCGGCAGCTCTACGACGTTTGTTGCAGCGCTCGCACTACGCTTCCCCGGCGTATTTTCGACCGTACTAAATGCGGACTACGTTTTTTAATGTTAACCGGAATAGCGGCTAACTTTAGCGGATGACGAGTAAAGCGAATATAAAATTGGCAATATATTGAAAAGTGTCTAAAAATCAATAACATAACTTGATAAGTCACAATCAAAGTGAAGCATTGATTTAAATCTTTGCTTTACAATATACTGTCGCTATTATTTTATGATGATAATTTAGATTTTGCGGGTGCAAGTCCCCAAAATATTTTAAATTTGCGTTGAAATATATAATTGAATATATATTCAAAAATTGAAGTTTCGTACTTTTTTGAACTCGGTTAAAAAAGATAAAACATCACATTGTTGGTTTCACCTTTTACCAAAGAGTATTTTTTTTTAAATTAAGAAACACGAACCGGAACATTTTACTACTATATTTGTTTTATTGGAAAAGGTGACAAACGAATAATCGGCGTAACTGATGGAAAGATGATTCGCTTTCAGCAGTACAGCAACTACAGATGCGTTGCCGACCTTAAGAAACTTTAATAGAAACTTAAGAGACCTTATTAGAAAGTAGAGGAAAGCTAAAAGGGTTTAGGTATCCGTGTAACTCACTGAACCAGCACTGAAAAGCAGCGCCGCAAAATACTTCTACTATGCGCTGGTATTCTGCAAGGCCGCCGTGATAACTCGGTCGAACTCGAAATTTGTACCATTCAAACACAAGCAAAAGTTGCCACTTTAAGCAATATATTTAAATAATGAGATTATTTGGTTATTATATATCTAATATATATTAAAAAACTTTCGTAATATTTCGCTACAAATCACTATGCATATATCAGTTAAAGGTTATTTTTTTTTTAAAAAAAAAAAACGATAAATTTGGCATCTATGCCTGAAATTTTTTTTTAATAAAAATTTTTAACCCTGGAAAAAACATTCAAACAAAAACCAAACCTCTCGAATCACACCGGCTCCGTAACAGGCAATATAAGCAATATCTTACATACATACATATATACATAACAGCCTATTAAAGTCCACCGCAGGACGTAGGCCTCTCCCATAGGGAGGATTTGCCATAATCGCCACGCTTGGCATGCGAATTGGCTATCGCAGTACCTGATCCCTCACCTCAGACGCTGCTGCACATCTGGTCTGATATTTTTAGATAGGGCTATCCCGCCATCAATCGGTCGCCATAACGATGTTCAAGGCTATTTACCTTAGTCGCCTCTTACGACACCCACGGGTAGAAAGGTAGTGGCAATATTCTTACACTGTTACCACACACGGCTAGCAATATCTTACCACTTCTTAATTTAAGACCAAGTCTAACCGCAAACGAAATTCATTGTTTTTTTTGTATCTCCACGCATTTCCCAATACTAGTGTAATCAAAGATCGAGACAGTTTAGTCAAAGCCACATTTCACCGGATCTTGTTTGGGTTTAAAGGGCAAACCTTTTAAAGGGCTGCAGGGTCATTTGTTGTGCGTGGTCTGCAATTGTCAATCCGCTTTCTGAACATGCCAATTATTGGAATACCTGGTCATGGGAAATACCTCAGCCTGCAGTAGACTTTTATAGGCAACTAAGATGAGATACATAGAAGAAGATTTCCGTGTAGTAACGATAAAGGAATATACCTCCTTCTACTGCGACCGCCAATCCGCTAACTTTCATGTGTCGATTTGTATATAGGTCAGAAAAGATAAGATAAAAGAAAATTTAGTTTCTAAGTAATACAAATATCTTCATGCTATTCTCAATACTGGGGTAGACAGAGGTCGAGGCAATTAGGTCCTTTCGACCCAACTTACACCGAGGACATTTTTTTTTTGACAACGTGACAGATGGTGAGCATTTAGCTGTGTCTATGTCCAAGCCAACAATATAAATCGTACATGAGTTTTAAGAAAACTCATTCAGATAAAATCGATTCAATTCTTATAAAAAATATCAATTAATTTTCGATTGATGACGACCTCCGTGTAGCTTAAACACCGGTTTTTAAGGTGTCGCCATCTCGAAGTCCCGGGTTCGATCGATCCCGAGTTCGCCGAAGTCTCAGTCGGGTCAATGTAGAAAATCCTCTATGGTCCCCGGACCATATTATTTATTATTATTAAATTATCTTGTTGTTTTTTGCCTGAGTTCCTCTTGGATCCTTAAGATTGCAACTAAGTTAAACTTTTGTCTTTTGTTAAACTGATATCATAAAAATGTTTCGCATGTAAATAGAGATAAAAATTATTTGTCAATGTACAAGTATAAAAAAAACTTAAGAGAGCCACTACATAAAACCATAATAATGGGATTTTTGTAAAACTTAAAGTAAAATAATGTCAACGGAACTTTTAATGTCCTTATAATATTGAGAAAGAAATTTTTTTTTATATCAACGTCGTATCGTTTTTTTTTACCTATTTCAGTCCAACAATACCCTTTTACCCGTTTCAGTAGAAAGGCTTCAGTTTTGAAAAGTTATTTACCGTAACCTTTCATAACTTTTTATTTTACAAGGTTTTAATAAATGTAGGATGTTGAGCGACAACTCACGTTTTACACATCGGAGCTATTTTTAGTAATATTAGCTGTCAAAGAGTTTGGGGTTTATTTTTATTGGCGTTACATTTACAGTTAAAGATAACCTAACCACTAGATTGGTTAGTTCTATATATATATATATATATATATATATATATATATATATATATATATATATATATATATATATATATATATATATATATATATATATATATATGTATACCTAGGTCAGGTCAGGTCATAAATTCTGTCACATGTTTTACCTAAAATAATTAAAACAAGTTTATTCATTATATAACTATTTATATACCAAAATGAACTTAACAAAACATAGATTCTTATGACACTAAAGTTTATTCAAAATGACCTCCGTGATTTTGAATACCGGCCTTCAATCTGCGCGGCCAGTCGTCTATCGCAACACGAACGAGGTCCATGTCAATATCGGCGACTGCCTTAATCAAGGATGTCTTGAGTGACTCTAAATTGGGATGAGGCTTTGAGCACGCCTTTTCCTCCAAGTGTTGCCTTATCTTGTAATCTAACGGATTCAAATCTGGACTGGAAGAGGGCCAGTCTTCGTGCCCGATGAAGTCGATTTCACGCGCCGCCAGCCATACTTGTGTGCTCTTCGCTCTATGAGCTGTCGCCGAATCTTGTTGGAATACCCAGTGCCTGTTATTGAACATGGTATGAGAAACAGGTTCCACAAGGTTCGTCAGGACTGTATTTTGATATACAACTGCATTCGTTTTTACACCTTTCTCGCAAAAATGTACCTCTGTTAAGCCCAAATAAGAAACTCTTAACCATAACATGAGCGAGGATGGAAAATGACCTCGTTGGACACGCGGAATACCGTTGCTCGCTTCTTCACTACTGTGTGCGTATTTTTTTCCCGCGTATCGCTTAAACAAAGCGCGGCATCTCTTCAGTCTCAGATGCATTAGACGAGCATTCAAACAATGACCTGTTTTTCTTCGATATGCCAGAAGCCCTCAGTCTTCATTTAACACCCTTTTCACCGTGGTTCTGCTTAACCCCATCTGAAGGGCCAAGAGTTTCTGCTTACATTTGGGATTTCTTTGAATTCGAGCCTTCACTGCTTGTATCACTGCTGGAGTCCTAACAGACCGAGGGCGACCACTTCTTGACCTGTCATCTACACTAGAGTCTTCGTTATATCGTTTGATGATACGATAAACGAATCTTTTGGTTATATTCAAATTTTTCAGTATGACAAAAACTTGAATTGGCGCGTAACCGCAACGATGCAACTCAATATCTGCAACACGGTCTTCTTTAAGCGTCCACTCCATATTTAAAAATGAGTAAAATTCTAAAAAGTATGTAGTTTTATTTTCATGAACAATTCGAAATTCGAATTCAATAAACTTTTTTGTGGTCAAGCATTCTAAAAGAAAAGTTTTTACTGTGTGACAATACTTATGACCTGACTGTGTATATAGCAACATCTCAATAATAATAATTGTTATCTAAGAACTTTGGCTATATAAACTAAAGAAAACAACATTAACCGGACCTTTATACTTGGAAACAACAAAATTCAGGACCGAGGAAATAAAGCGGAGAGACGGAAAATATCTCAATGGATGTTATTCCTGATTTACGAACTGAGAACTTTATTCGGATATAAATCCTGCAGCTTTGTTAGAAAAGTTTATTGTTCAAACAAATTTGTAATCTGTTTTCTAAGGTAAGGGTTGCGGTTAGGGATTGATTTTGTGTTCATTTATAGTAATTAATGAAGCATTTGTTCCTGTTTTGTATTAAATCAATATTTAATATATTTCTGTGACACCGATCGAGTTTATCTCAAAGCCTTAAAACCAACTATCAGCGCGTGTTGCAGGTAATGACATACAGAACCGAGACGTGGTATTTGACTGATACGCCGTATTAAGAAGCTCAGGGTTGCTCAGCGTATAATGGAAAGGGTACTAATCTGCGATGAAGTGAAGTATAAATACATCCATAGCTTAAGCTATATAGCCGCAAGAAACAGCCCGCGGATGTGACATTGGGTATGCCACATATCTCCCAGAACTGATAACCGTTAGGAAAGACGATGATACATTTTCTCATGATGATCGGTACTTTGTCTTATGAGATCGATGGATAAAGTGGTCGGAATTTCGAGTCACAAGACCCGAGTTTGATCCCTAGGTGGCAGGCTCGTACCAATGGGTTTTTCAAAAACTTATGTACGAATTATATCGTTGGCTTGGACATAAAGACGGTGACGCGCTCACCACCTGTCACATTGTCCCAAAAATATCTTCGGTTGAAGGTACGTGAGTGGTTATGAGATCAAAATTCGCATCGGGAGACGGGCATTCGATCCCTAGGAAGAAGGCTGAGGTGGAGTTATTTTTGGCTTGGACACTAAGAAAACAACTGGCTCACCAATTTTCACGTCATCCCAAAATAAGGTCCGGTGAAATATGGGTCGAAACCTCTAACTACCCCATTATCTACAAAATATTTGTATACATAATGGTGATACTCCACGATCAATTTAAAAAGTTGGCAATTTCATCAACTTTTTTTGGTTTATTCGTAAAAATACGAAATTCTTCTCTTACTATTAGATTTTGAAATGCGTGCAAAAAAGTGAAATAATTTCGAAATGAAACTTGGACTTACGGGTATCCAACAAACAGTTTCCTCGTCAGGTTTTCACTAATATTTCGACACAAGTAAGAAGAAGTCATAAAAACGACGAAATAACCCTCGCAATCAAGAAAGAATTGTAAGTGGAAATTTTAGTGATGTGACATAGATTAAATATTTATATGTTAAAAAAAATTAAAACTTTCCTTGAAAGTTAAATAAGGTGTAAATAATCTGTCAAATTTATTCAACCTTAGGTAAATAACTATTCAGACCTATATACAGGTTGCCTGTAATGTCTTCCAACTGCCCTTTCCTCGATGAAAAAGACTAACTAAAAACTATTCTAATTTCATTTGCAATCATACCAGAGATAATAAAATTGAAAAAAATTATTTTCAACAATTTTGTTCATTTATTTTAATATGAAAAACAAATTACATAAACTGTTTTCCAAAATATGATGTTCAAAATATTTTAATACCTGCGTACATTTTACAACTGTCCAAAAAAATCTATACATGAATATCTAATTGAGAAAATTGACACGAGAATTTGTTACGTAGGATAAGTGCATATAACTATGCGATTAATGTAAGAAATACGAAAGATATTTTGTTTAAACATTAATTTCGATTCATGGTATTTTTCGATCCATGGTATTCAGGTAAACTGAACTAGATTTTCTTTCATTAATAGATTTGAAAAAAAATAACATTTTTTTATTACTTTAAAAAATTGCTGCTTTGTAAAGGAAAATCTTTACGTTTTCATAATCATAAAATACGTAAAAATAGTTTAAACAAAAATAAAAAAGTATATAGTAATGCTGAAGAACATCACTGATTTAATTTCTAAATAGCAAAGAGCAACGACCTTTGGGAAATGTGAACCAAAAATATATTTGCTAACAATACATTTTCGTAAATAATCGTAACTCATTTTACAATTAGCAAATTAAATATTACTGTTCGGTAATTCATTTTCAAATCAGAGTTCATTATAAATTTTTTCTATAACTTACGTTACGTTTAAACTTACGTCTACGTACTTACTTCTTCCAAGTTACGTATTCTTTGAAATTGTTCGCAATTGGTTAATATTAAATAAGTAATTGTTTACATAACACAAATTTTTAATACTGCTTCACACTTCTCTTATATAACTATCACATTTAAGTAAATCTTGAAGTTCTTTCATTCGAGGGGTGCATTGAGATTTTCTGGGACTGGACATTTACACAAAAGCACTTATTCTACTAACTTTATTTCGTTGCCTTATACTTCTAAAACAATAATTTCAAGCGAATTAATTTCCAGTGTGACTTCTATAAATATTTGATAATTATATTGATGAAATAATAAAAATATTCATATTATTATTAATATCAAAAACAAATTATTTATTAATTGTTTTTGAAAATGTGACGGTAAAAAAAATTATACCTGCGTATACTTTACGAATATCCAAAAGAAATGTATACAAGTATCGAGAATCTGTGTCATCTCTCAATCATCTGTCATGACATTTTGTTATGTATGCACTTAAAGTATGCGATTAATGAAGATATTTTTTAAACATTAATTTCGATTCATTGTATTTTTCGATCCATGGTATTCAGGCAGACTGAAGATTTTCTTTTATTACTATATATATATATATATATATATATATATATATATATATATATATATATATATATATATATATATATATATATATATATATATATATATATATATATATATTGTAATTATAGTCACGATAGCCGAGTGGTTGGGTGGTCGGAATTTCGAGTCGAGACATCCGAGTTCGATCTCCAGGCGGCACGTTCGTATCAACGAGTTTTTCAAAAAACTTATTTACGGATTACATTGTCGGGTTGGACATAAACACGGCGATGGGCTCACCATCTGGCACGTTGTCCCGAAAATATCTTCGGTGGAAGGTGGGTCGAAGGGACTTAATTGTCTAGACTAGACCTCTGTCTACCCCTGTATTGGGAATTGCGTGAAGATATTTTTTTAATTATTAATATCAATTGTAGCATTAGTATATGACTAATGTCAAACATTATTATGCATATGCCCTAATTTAACTAAGGTCACATGATTTTTGTAAGTTGTCACCAACCATAACTGTTTTGGCAGAGGCAAAGTTCTAATAAAAGAGACCACAAATGTAAACTAAGAAGAAGTCGTCACCACTATTAGTAGCATGAAAATTTGTCGAAATTGGGATCCACACTATGAGGTCAGGTTACGACAAAATCCATACAATTAATTTATAGAGGAGTTTTTTCGAAGAAACATTATGAAAAAAGAATATAGCAAAGAGTATATAATCGTTACGTTCTAGACTATGACCGGCCTTCAGACTGTAAATGGTTCCTCACCTGTCACGAAAATATAAGTAAGCTACCACATAGTTATATATCCAAATAACTTGTTAAGTTCATAGAGCTCACAAATCTCAATTTTTTTAAAGAATACTAGCAATGCTAAAATAAAATTACAGGTATACCCGTTAACCTTTCCAACGTAGCTCATAATTATGCATTATTAGGCGAATGCTTAATTTCCTCATAGATATTTTAAAACTTAATTATTTTTAGACTGAAATATTACAATAATTTTAAAGGTATTTTTATATATCATTTTGAAGATTATATACGTACGTCATACTTACAACAATAGATATTAACTATTCAGATTATATTTCTAAAATGAATAACGTCGTCTACGAAGGCCCACGCAAAAAGAGCTCTATGTCTATTTATTGTAAGCAAGGTAAAATAAAAAATAAACAAGTACATTCATACAATACAAAAACGTATGTACATTTGTAAATCTGAATTGAATTCCTATAAAACGTTTTGGAAATTTTAACACCTAAATTTCACATCAAGGCGTTCATGTTATTAATCGAATAATTTTACCGAGAAAAATTTGTTCTTGCTTGGGTCCATTTCCTTTATACTTGGTGATATCGATTAAATATTGTCATGTAGAAAACTTGGTGTAAATTATTCTGCGTCCATTGCGGTCGCTTGATTACACCTTACAGGTTTTTAAGCCACGAGCGACAGCGAGTTACGTACATTATAGAACTTTTTAAGTCATTTATACTTGCTTTTATGCAACAATAGATGTTGAAACTGGTGTTGTAGTGAAACTTTTCAAGTAGAGTTTTTTTACAGAATAATATCACTGTGAGTGTTAGTTAGTGTTCTGTAAAAAACTTTGCTATCACACCTTCGTACACACAATTTTGTAAAAATCTACTGCATAATATACGCCTCTCTCATAAAGGAGAAGTTGCCATTAACGCTACGCTTGTCAAGCTGGTTGACGGTCGCAATACCGTCCACATAATTTTCACTTAGCATTTTTCAAGCTGATTATTTCGCCATCTGCCACTAGCCATTACCATTTCAACGACCTTTCTGTCTTTGATTTGAATGACAACCTTTCTGTCTTTTTCTCAAATTAAGTTTTACCAACTTTAGCACCCAAGTTGGTGGAGCCACAGCCGCCAAGCGTGACGATTGTGTAAAATCCTCCCAACGGGTAAGGTTTATGAAGTAATGGTTGTCTGAGGTAACTAATAAAACCCTTCATTTTTCTTGATAAAATCTTGAAAAAAAAAACTTCTTTCTTCTAACTCAAAGCGACTCTATCGATAAAAAACACATGGTAAACATTATTGGGGAAATTGATAGGCATTCTTATAATCGCATTTATTATCGAGTTCAAAGTTATTAATATTGCAAGCAGAAAGAGGGACGGCCATAAACTATATTAAGTAATTATAGAATCAGTTAAGGAATCAATAATTGCTTTATCATATATAATACAATTATGGAATTGCAACAGATGTCGTTATTAATATGCGCTGCTTAATATAAGAGTTAAATGCATTTATTACATACTGGATGAACTCCAAATATAACTAACAGATATTGTCCAATAGACTAACAGATATTTTTACATTATCCAGAAATCCAAATAAGGATATCGCTCAATTTATCAGGACATATTTTGTGTTTGTACATATTTTTTAAAATAGGTGTTCAATAATCTATTGATTTTTGTTGCTTTCCTAATTGTCAATATCCGACTCAGCTATGAGTTAAATTTATAATCATGCTCATTGTTTAACTTTGTAGTAATGACCTGGTGAAAGTTATACAATGATTCATATAAAATCCGAAAGAAATCACAATTATAAATAGGTCAAGCTCTGGTGAACATCAAATCCCAATTAGACATTGCTCAACATATTTATATAAAATTTATATAATATGTATGCTACCCCTATTCTCAGGTATAATTAATAAGGCTTGTTGATACAACTGTAATATGGAAATACTCGAAACACAAGGAGGAATTAAATTTCGTTGCATATCTTCTAGCTCCAGCACTAAACCATCATTATCACCAACTGTAGTGATATCATTATTAATAGTGTCATAGATTATTAATGGGCGCCCAAAATTCTGAATTATACCTACATCTGAAAGCGGGTGAACATTGTATTCATTAATGTCAATTCATTTAAATGTACAGGCAGATCATGATTATAAAAGCCAGTAAAAAAGTTTACAAATTAAAAAAAAGGAGTACCATCCTACATAGAAGTATAGACCAGACCAGAAAGCGTACTTAGATATCATACGTCCTCACGACCTGCAAACTGTTAGACATAAGTTAGAAGCATAATTACAGACATAGGAGTAATTAAAATATAAATAATGGAACCGGTAACTACATTTTCATCGTGAAATGGATGCTATTATTAATTTTTTATCACATTAAGTACATGTTTTTAGTACAATATAACATATTATAAAACATAGAAATTCGATTATTTCAATCGAAACTTTACTTACTTAATTGCGTAGCGGGAGAGTAATATTTACGTGTGAATGTAAGTCTATTGACTAAAATAACATCGCATCCTCTGTCTACCCCTGTATTATGAATTGCGTAAAGATATTTATATTTATTTATAGAATATACATAGTTACTGGTTTTATACTTCATATATCATAATTTATATTTTAATTTCTCGTTAAGTTAAATGTATTTAACACATCCTATAGACTAAAGTGCTTGCCAATTTGCCAAATATCGTTAGATTTGTCCATTGTTAGAGTTACTCTTTGTAGTCTGTTATTGTAAAGTTTTGTCTAAAAGCTCACTGTAACTTTATCTGAAGTTGTATGTTATTTTTAACCGGATTGGAATCCTAACTGAGGAAATTTAAGAGTTTTATAATGTCTAATAAAAATAATAGCCTTTTGAATCACCCCCACTTTGTTGGCGTTCACTCTCTGAAATCTTATTTTTCAATGAAGACTAAGTTTGACGTAAACTAGATAAAGAACTTTTGACTTTGATAAAGATGTTAAAAATTTTACAACAGTAAATAAATTTAGTACATATTTGTTTACTGTTGTAAAGATTAACTGTATGATAAAACACAATTAATTTTGAAGTCACGATAGCTGAGTGCCCGGAATTCGAGTCAAGAGAACCGAGTTCTGTCCCTGTATTGTAGGCTTGTACTAATGATATTTTTTTTAAACTTATGTACGATATAATATCTTCACGCAATTTCCAATACAGGGGTAGACAGAGGTCTAGTCTAGACAATTAAGTCCTTTTGACCCACCTTCCACCGTAGATATTTTCAGGACAACGTGACCGGTGGTGAGCTCGAAAACCCATTGGTACGAGCCTGCCACCTGGGAATCGAACTCGGATCTCTTGACTCGAAATTCCGACCACCCAACCACTCGGCTATAGTGACGCTAAAGCAACTAATAATTCCTTTAACATACTACTTAACCTATATGTATCGTATTCTATTACGTAATAAGCTCAATCTCCTTTCGAACAACACTTTCCCGCGTAATCCGTGCGAAGCCAATAATGTACGCGCCTCTGGCGTCAGTAGACTCTACAGAAGTGGCGCCAAGCGACCTCCACCTGAAGGATAGTTTAGATAATAATTATTTTATTAATTTTAATAAATAAAAATTCTGCTAACGTTAAATGAATGAAATTACTCACACATATTGATTTTAACCTGGATTGACATAATGCAAGCTTTTTATTCCGGCAAAATGCACAGTTTATGAACAAAATTTTGCTTAACGAATTTTAGGTTTGAAGACAATTTGTTACTCATAAAGAACACAGGTTCACTTACAATGAAATCATTTTGATTTATAGTATTAGGAGAGTCTGGATAATACACAGCTTTTACTTATTAATAAAATCAAAAGTAAATTAAATAATAATGTACCATACCATAATAATATAGTTAAAAATCAACACTTTAAAAATAGTTAAAACGATATATTGTAGAAACACTTCTAATATATATTACAGGTGATATTTCACAATACTTTTACCAATGTGTAACAACTTATGTGTTGAAATTGAGATGAAACAGAGAGTAATTTTAATTTTAACATGCAATGAAGATTAGGGGGCGTCCATTAATTACGTGAGGTGTTCTAGAGGGGGAGGATCAAGCTAAATCTTTCCAAATCTCACTAAAGGGAGAGGGCGAGAAAAATAATTACGTGATATTTGCCAATACCTAATTATATTTCTATAATTATATTTCTTGTAGAAAACGGAGTAAAATTGCGTGAAAAATTATTTCTAGAATCAAATATGATCAAATCTGAGAAAATAGTATTTGTCGTATCCGTCCGAACTTCGCAAAACAGGGAATAAATATAAATATGAATATCTTCTTGTAATTCCCAATGCAGGGGTAGACAGAGGTCTAGTCTAGACAATTAAGTCCCTTCGACTCACCTTCCACCGAAGATATTTTCGGGACAACGTGACAGGTGGTGAGCCCATCGACGTCTTCATGCCCAAGCCAACCATATAATTCGTACATAAGTTTTTTGAAAAACCCATTGGTACGAGCCTGCCACCTGGGGATCGAACTTGGGTATCTTGACTCGAAATTCCGAGCACCCTACCACTCAGCTATCGTGACGAGCAGCGAAGCATCGCTCGATTGTTTAGCTGTACCGACACGACGCGGTGTAAAGGGCCGAATAACAACGACGCGTGGACAGGTTCTAACCTGCTTTGTTTATGCTATACGATTCCGAATCTTGAAGACCACGGAAAATCATGTGCACCATTTTTAATTCGTCAGTGCCAACCAATTCAACCGGTGCACGCCTTCATGAGCATGCCGTACGACCTCTATTGCCCAAGTTTACGTGATGATATAGATAAGAGAAAAAAAAAGTCGCAGAACATCGACGTGCGGCCATCATGCACGTACTGTGCAAACGCGCAAATTGCGACCCTCGCGAATTGTCACAAGACATGGTACTGAATTTCTGTGCGCTAGCGACAACGGCTTAGAGTGGCTAATTCATAGCGAAGTTGAAGGAGCAGATGATTTTATTGAAAAACCCTTCGATATGTTGCTGCCAGTAGTCACTCTTGGGGCCGTGCACGAGTCTCCATGGACTGAGCTGTTGAGCGAATGAGTGAAAACCAAATGTTGAAGAAAACATATAGCGCAAAAGTTAATATTGAAAGGTGTCGAGGTAGGTCGAGACTAACTTTCGAAGACCATGTGAGCAAATTGCTCGAAGAGGGGAATGTCAAGAGTACTCGGATACCTAGACGTGCAACTATGAAGAAAATTATGAATCTGAAAGAAGCGAAAAAGGTATGTAAAGATCGTGACACTTGGCGATCTGGTCTCTCTGGCTACCCCGTCAGGGATTGTGCGTGAAGATAAGCAATCTAATACAACCCTCCACAAGCCACTTTTCATAGGCATAACTCTTAAAGAACTCTTAAGAATTATGACATATTTTATTGTGATTTTTTTTAAGGAAACATTGAAACCAGTTTTTCATTCGATACGTTATTAATTTTTTGCGTTCTTTAAATAGATCAGATTAGAGATCAAGACCCCCTCTAAGGCCATAACTTATACTGAAACTTGAAATGGTGAAATAAATATTATATTAAGTCATAAATATTGTGTTACATTATTAATTTTTCCTTACACATTTCCGTATTTGCTTTCTGCGTCAGTGGGCGTGAAACGGAAGAAATAGGCTTAGGTTGTATACGTAACGCTTATTCATGGGCTTCCGACGTCGTGGAGCTGTTGGATTTTTATTTATCTTGTTGGTGACAAGTATTGTTGCGTAAAGATAATTTAATAACATCATGTACAACGGTGTACATATTTTTTTAAATTTTATTAAACCAAAACTGTATAAATGGAATACGATACGATATTTATAATTTGTAAACATCAAAATCTTTTACTTATTCTACATAACTTATGGAAGAATTACAAATATTAACTAATATATAAAAAAATAAAGGTAATAAGTTGAAGCAAATGCTCGATGATGGAAAACTCAAGAGCCCACGGATACCTCGACGAGCGTGTGTGAAGGAAATGACAAAGAAAGTATGTAAGGATGATGATATCTGTTTACTCTTTGGCTACCCCGTAAAGTATAATGGGTGAAGATGTAATAGTTATAATAAAATCTTTAAAGGCAAACCTCGGACAACCAGAGAAACCAGGAACCAGTAGAACGGAACAATGGTTAAAAGCATATTTAGTTTTAACTTTAAACAAACCCTCATCATGTACACTGACTTTTGTTGAACCTGCTTTACTTTGAGAAGTAATCTTGATCGTGATCACGATACGAAACCGTAGACCAAACAACAAACTTTCATTAACTTCCGTTAGCTTTACCTGATGTATCAATAAACCATTAAATGTCATTGGCCGGTTCCATTATTTAAAGCCGGTGTTAGATATTTATCGGTAGAGAGTTTTAGTTGTGATAACACAACACTAAGTAATAACAGATTTATATTGTAAATAATTATTGCTGAACTAAAATAAAAGTGTTAATAAACTATATTCGGCCATTTGTCATGATATGTAATTAATTACAGTGTCCGCCTAAGCATGATGGACGAAGATAATTATTGTCATGAGCGTTAATACGCAAATATCTTCACACCATTCCCAATACAGTGGTAGACAGAGATCTACTCTAGACAATTAAGTCGCTTCGAACCACCTTCCACCGAAGACATTTTCGGGACAACGTGACAGGTGGTGAGCCGGTCGCCGTCTGTATTGGCATGGACGCCAACGATACATTCGTACACTTATAAAAGACTGCTCGAATGACTCATTTTTCCCTCTGCGGTCGCTCATCGTAGAGTATACTCGCCTTGTTTTGAGGCGACAAGTGTCGCGTTTTCGTTGGCGGTATATGTTACCTGGTTTGAGTGCAGTGGTGGTGGTGCATACAGTGGAATTAGTACACGCATATGTGGGAGGGAGGGTGGTGCTCTTCTTCTCTTCGAACCAGATAGCATATACCTATTTACATTTGCATGCGGAATGGTCTGAAGTAATTATTCAATAACAACTTTTTTCGTACATAAACTGATATCCTGATAGCATATTTTTCACTTTAATGTACTTGTATGCAATTAAATATTTATTCATGCCCCTGCCCCTGTTCCAGCCAAACATATTTATGTCTTTATATTGAATTATAATAATAACATAGAAAAAACAATAAAAAAAAAAATATGCAGTGAACCTATACGAATAATAATTCGTATAGGTTTTTATCTTTGTGAAGTGCATATACCATCATCGTGGTTTTAAACTCAATGAAACGAAAAAGTGCCACTAGAAAGAAATATATATTTAAAGGATGTATCCTGCGAAAAATGAAAATACATGAAGTTTACTTTTCTAAAGTTTTTAATTCTATCGTGTGTGTACGTTTCTTTTTACATAACGATATATGTGTTTATGTCATTTATTGCCTTAGAAAAATATTCTAAAACAGAATAATGAGGCAACACATCATAGTCCTCAGTAATTTTAATCACTAATTACTAGAATAGAGTTTGTTTAGATAAATTTAATATGCCACTGCATGTATGATCCGCCTCAACTAGGGCAGGACCGCAGCCTTGCGGCGTGAAGTAGAAACATATTGTGTGAGAGTGAGGTAACTTCTCCCCTGGACGTCCACACCCCTTTCTCAGTACCTTTATTAAAGTTAGGTAACGATAGCCGCGTGGTTGGATGATCGAAATTCTATTTAAGATACCCGAGTTCGATCCCCAGACGGTAGGTAACAATGTAACAATAATTTTTTTTTACAAAAAAAAACTTGTGTTCG
The DNA here is from genome assembly GCA_029286605.1 of Sericinus montela. Lineage (NCBI taxonomy): Eukaryota > Metazoa > Arthropoda > Insecta > Lepidoptera > Papilionidae > Sericinus > Sericinus montela. The sequence goes on from JAGSMR010000047.1 coordinate 389,889, forward strand.
ATTTATATCGATGGACACAAAGACGGCGACTTGCCACCTGTCACATTGTCCCAAACAAAGCCTTCAGGTAAAAACTGGTCGATAGAACTTAATTGTTTGGACCTCTGTCTACCCCAGAGTTGGGAATGGCGTGAAGTTTTTTTTAACATAGTTACCTATATTAAAAAACAAATTTTTACACACCTCTGGTGTTCCAAGTATATATGGGAGTGTGCGATCACAAACCGACTCAGGAGTCAGGTAAACCTATTGCTCTTTTGTCACTTATCACCACAAAAAAAGTATAAAAATAGAAGATTGCTTACTTTTGATGGACGAAGTTGTAACAAATCCATACGCTAAGGTTTTATACTTATAACTGATTCTCAGTAAAGTTGATAAAACGAACAGAGAGCGGTCTGTTTTTCCATACAAGACCTTTCGACCCACCTTTCACCGAAGACTATTCGGGACAACGTGACAGGTGGTGAGCCCATCGCCAATTCTTCATGTCTTCATGTCCAAGTCAACGATATAAATTGTACATAAGTTTAAAAAAAACCATTGGTACGAACCTTCGGATCGAATTCGGGCCTCTTGACTCGAAATTCCGATCACCCAACCACTCGACTATCGTGACGCTAAAACAACTAATAATTCTTTTAACATAATACTTAACCTATATGTATCTATTATGTAATAAGCTCAATCTCCTTTCAAACAACACTTTCCCGCGTAATCCGTGCGAAGCCAAGTCTGATAATCCAACCCTCGGCTATCGTTACTCACCGTTTCAGACGTTTCTATACCCTTCAAACCGAAACAAAATAACATTTGTTACACTGCTATTTGGTGGCCGAAATGGGAGATAGGTAAGTATGTGTTACTAACCCAAAGGACTCGTCCAAAAGCAGAGAAGAAATATACCATCTTTAATACGTTGATAATTAAATAAATAATTGTTCACAAATCGATACTTCATATTTCACACGTCTAATATTTCACAGAATCACTTCTCCGCAATACTTAGCAACAGCCACACGCACAGCCCTAGCGGGGGACGCAGCTGGGGGGACGACGCGCCACCCACCCTGCTATGCACAACACTTGACCCCCCTTAAGCCCCCCGTTCGAGTCACACTCTGTGACCGTGAAAGCAGGGGTTTACCTCGCAAATGAATATCTGTTGTGACATCAAGCTGTAATTATATGCGTTCGCTTCACTGGATAATAGACGTCAAAGCGATCATGTGTTAAAATGATTATGTCTAAGATGTGAATATAATTTCATGAATATTCAACTCCTGAGATGCGAAGACGAAGTCATATGGAAACATTTTTTAATTCATATATATTTTGTGCATATTCTTATTTAACGGCCAGTAAAAGTATTAAACGTACATTCGGCCTTTCAGGTAAACGATTTACTTAATTTTTCTATATAATTTTTATTACCGACAATTTAGAACCTTCGACGCTGCAGTTGGTTACCGAATTGTTTAATTTTTGTCTGGTTTTTAGAGATTGTGATCCCAAATGTCAAATTTATTTCAATTTGGGCAATAGGAGGTGATATTTCGAATTTTAAATGGTAAATTTACCACGAATTTGACGTTAAAAATTACAAGGAACATCGTGAAGAAAATAACCTTTTCGAGAACTCACACTGGAGAGATCCGAGGGAGGGCTTGGGGCGCTTTGTAGCATATAGTACCGATCGAATATTTTTAAGAAGTAATTTATCGAGCGTCCTCGCTTTTTTCATAATGATACTAATATTTTTGTTCCTCATCTTATTTCTTTATTAAGAATTATTGTATGTTATACTTTTTTAGTTTGATTCATCAATGCATGACACTTTATTTTTTTATACCAAATTATAAAGAAATATCTTCACGCAATTCCCAATACAGGGGTAGACAGAGGTCTAGTCTAGAAAATTAAGTCCCTTTGACCTACCTTCCTCCGAAGATATTTCGGGATACATCCTTGGGTGAGCTGGAACGGTTCTAGGAGAATGCGAGAGAAGTAGATTTTCTTTCTTCTTTCTAGATTTTGGTAACGAAAGAATTGTTGTATAAGGTGATTTGAATGTATTGGTTGGTACCACTCGATATGGGTCGGTGCTTGGAAAGTTTTATGTTAAAAGGGTCAGCGATGCTGGCAAGTTTATACTGGTTGTATGCAAGGAAAGGGGTCTTCTTATGATTAAACATTATGTTTGACCGTAAGAAAATCCATATGTATACCAAATCAACCAACCAAAAGACTTCTAATCCTTCATTACCCACTCATTTTCGACCTATATCCGTTCTCTCGTTCTATCGAAAGTATTAGAGGCCTACGAGGACAAGCAACTGTCCCTTTTTAATAAGAACAATTTATTAAGTCTGGCTTCAGACCTGGTTACAGTACTGTTTCTGCACTCTTCAAAGTTTCTGGTGATATTAGAGCGGGAATGGAGGATACTAAAGTCACTGTGCACACAAATTTTTCGAACGCCTTTAATACACGCTAGTTATTCAATCACGATATCTTTCTGGCTATTCTTTCCCATTCCTTGATCTCTTCCCAATACTGGATTGGATCTCTCTTGGAGGCGCCCTCGAAGATAGCTTCTTCGAGGGCGCCAGCAATCGTTGCACATTGGTAATTTGCTATTAAGTTTGTGCGACATCCATGCTGGTGTTCCTCAAGGCGGTATTCTTGCTGCTTTATTATTTTCAGTATTTATCAATCATATTGCTCGCCACCAGAGTGACTATAATCTATGCGCCGATGACTTGCAGCTATATGCGCAGGCGAGTGTTAATTGTATTTCAACTGCTGTGGATAAGGTTAACAGAGACCTAAAGAACATCAAGTGCTGGTCTTAAAAACTTCCTCCCTTCCAATACCAAAGCTATGTTTGTGCAATCCTTAATCTTTTCCCTCTTACATTGTGCTGATGTATGTTATAACGACCTGCAGAATGCAGATTTCCTCAATAAATATAACCGGCTTCTGAATAACTGCATTTGATTCATTTTCAATGTTCGTAAGTATGACAACGTGTCTACGTATCGCTCTCAATTACATTCGACAACGCCGAAGCTTGCGTACACTCACTACTCTTTATTACATGCTTATGTCATCCAATCCACCTTCCTATTTATCTCTCTATTTTCAATATCTCAGTTCCAGTCATGATAAAAATCTACGTTCACCGAATAATCTTTTACTTCAGTTGTCCTCTCATTCATTCTTCCTACCCTATCCAATCCATTCTTTTGTGGAACGCCCTCTCACTCAAGATTAGGACTGTCACGAATCGTCACTCCTTCAAGATGAAAGTTTGACTTTCATCTGTTTCATGTACTTTTAAATAAATTGCCAAATGAATTAGTAATACTCATATATCATATAACATGTATTTAGTGTCTTTCTATATAATATGATTATAATATTTATACATCTTTTTCTAATATTTTATATATTTGTATATATGTGTATAAGTGTTATGTGCATGTGTATTTTAACTACTACCTCTTTTCATATGACAGAACTATAAAAAGAGGTAGAAGAAAAAGAGTAGTTCATAGTGGAATGATGAAGTGAAAGAAGCAGTATCTTTACTGCTTCTTTCACTTCATCATTCAGAAAGCATGGGTAGACTACTTGGCCTCTGGTAATGATAAGGATATAAGAGAAAATTAAAGAAAGATAAAAGCTGCAGAAGGTTCACACGACAGCTTTGATTGAAGAAGTGCGTGAAAGGTGTAATGCAAATGGACGGAAGGTCATCGCATAACTTTAGGTAGAACTCCGCGCTCTTCTAGAGAGAGGTTGGAAGGGCCCGAAGTAGTGCGACAGCCTTAAGAATGAAAAAAGTGCTTTCTGGAATCAATGACGACCTGAACCTAAACTTTTTGTTATTAAATTAAAATAAATAAATATCTTCACGCATTTCGTAACGCAAAAAAGTAGACAGAGGTCTAGTCTAGACAATGAATTCCCTTCGACCCACCTTCCACCGAAAATATTTTCGGGTCAACGTGCCTACCACCTGGGGACTGAACCCGGGTCTCTAGACTCGAAATTCCGACCACCCAACCACTCGTCTACTTTTTGTTAAATTAAAGAGGAAAAATGTTTCTAAAATTTCAGGTGACACGGGTGGGATTCGCACCCGCGACCTTTGCCGAACCATGGCTACGCTCTTACCTCTGAGCCACCGAGCCTTAACCATTAGTTGAAATTTTAAATCTTTATTTATGCCCGCCAATTTTCAGCGCCATCTGGCGCTGATGCCAAAACGGGCATTATTGCATACCCATTGACAGTAGATACTGTCAATGGGTATGCAATAAATACAAAGTATATACATAGACATCTTGGCTGTAGATATTTTTTTTAATGTCAGTGTTTGTGTGCGGTTTCTTAGGTGTACAGCCTACGATTTCAAAACCTTAACCAAACATCCTGGTGTGGGCACTAGACCATACTGGGGTTAGTCCAAGAGGAAAGAAACATTTATTGCACATAATACACCACGAACATAGTAAATAGAAGAGAAAATGAACATTGAGAAAAAGATGAACAAACTTAGAGACGAAACTAATGATAATATCTATAAATAAAACATAAAAATGACACGAAAATTAAGTTTTTTATCATTGTCATATAAGTCGTGGTGCAATGGGCAAAAAGACATGAGACATGCTCCCATAATGTAAAACACTTTTGACATTTTTGAAACTCGGTCAATTGTCAACGCAACGCTACCATGGTTGCAGACCCCGTCCTAGGTGTTCCTTACAGTATAACTATCAGTGTTAATAACCACTGCCACGTGTGCGGATAATATTGAAACTGCTCGCCAGCTCCTTGTTTCATTTAAAAAAATTATCGAAATCGTAATAAAACACAAATAAAACATTTCTTTTTTTTTTCATTTTATTTTGCATTTCACACCTACGATTATAGACAAGACGTGGTTCTTACAATTAAAATAAATGTCATTATATGTGTATTATAACATCCCCACATTTCTGTGGGTATACATAATTTTATTTATTCAATACTTAGTATACTAACATTGTTTAAAATTTTTAATATACTCATTTTATAAGTGTTTGAATAGATTTTTAATCTTTATATAATTTATGATCCTGTTAGGGCTAATTTTTATGTCATTGATAAGAGCTATCCATGAAATAAATTACAACCCAACTGAATTTAGAAGTGGAACTATTTTCAACTAAGGATACATTTTATAGATAATACATATATAATTTATTATATTTAGTCGAGTTATAATTTAATTGACGAATCTCTCTGACATAAAAATTAACTCGACGTGGCTTTATTTTTAAAGGTTCTAATTATAGCCCTTAGTTATATTTATTTATAAGCTAATTATTCTTAAAAATACATCCTACACATCGATATGGTTGCATACAAATAATTTGCGGACACAGATTAAGGATACATACAGATCTATCTTAGGGTTATTGACAGTTTTTTTGTGTGCTGTGCCGAGCACATTAATACATGCATAGAAATAGTGGTCATAAATTTACTACGCATATTTGTCAAGAAAAAATAAGAAATAATCTTACATAAAACTCTTATTTCTTAAAGTCAAAAGTAGATAATCTTCACTGATGACATATATACCATCGATTCACATCTTTTTATTAAAAAAATAATAGTAGCAATAAATATTCTTGACCCTACTATAACTATGCTGAAGATTATTATTGAAGACAAAGAATTTGTTTCAAACATGTGACGTCGCAATGCGATATTTTTTTCTGTAAATTTGTAAACAGTTTCTATTTGAACATCACTTTTGTAACAAATGTCAAATTCCAAATTCAAAATAAACATTAGTGTGCGTAGATTGGCTAACATAAATAATTCATAACTTTAGTAAAACTTTCAATAAATAATGTAGACAAAAAATAATAATTTAAAATAGATTTCTAAATAGTAGTAGCACAATGCACCGTATCAACGTTTTTAGTCCAAAAAGAACTGATGTAATAGTCAGTGTTGAACCAAACAGATCTTTAAAACAAAATGAATTATTAATATTTTGCTCAAACAGTAATAAAATAATTAATAAATATAAAAAGTTGACTACTTTCAAAGACATAATATTATGCTTATCTTATGACATTTTAAAAATTAAGGGATTTTTCCAACTAATAGATAAATAAGTAAAAATAATGACAATGTGTTATATACTTCCCAATTTATGAACAATGTTGAAACAGTTTAAGATAAAAAAACGTATTTCATCATTAATATTATATAAAAATTACTATTATTTCACCAACATTTAATACAATATTTCACAAGAATAATATAATTTAAAATAGTAAACTATAATATAGCAGCTGATATATTCGCAAATTAAATATTTTTAAATAGCTTAAGGGCCTGTTCCACGTAAATTTTATGATAATTTTACATTATCGGAATAAATTCGGAATGGATAAAATTTTAATACATAGTTAAATTTAATTAGTCAGCCTTTGTGAACCTGAAATGGTCTGAGAATGATATTTATTTAGTTATTGAGAATGATTATATAGTAGTGATCAGTTACAAATGGTATATTTATTATAGTATAACTGTATGATATTATTGTGTAAATAATATTTAGTTTGTTTATTATCAAAGGCTAATTTTAAATAGATATCATCTAACAATAGTCGAATAAATATTTTTTTGGTATACCTAATAATAAAGTTAGTGTGATTTAAAAAATAAGATTTCCCTTTTTAAAGGACAATACTGTAGAAATATAAAATAGTTTTAGTCATTCAGAAACTTCCTTAAATGTCTTTTCTAAACATTACTGTACAAAAGTATCCGAATAAGAATTTCCCTAATATACATAATACATATTATATATACAAATCACGGAGTCCTAGTTAGAAAGCCAAGTCAATTTATTCATATAGTTTTGCGGTTGGTTATCATTTTATATCCGTTATGTGGTAAAGGATATTTAGGCTAGTCACTTATTTACGTGATATTTCTACCAATTTTTAATCTGATTAGGGCTTATTGACACCAGCATGATAATTATCCTGCATAGTAATCTGTCTATTGCGATATTACGAAGAAAAGATACAAAAGGTTGTCGCTTCTACTACCGCCACCGATAGGCGAAAACTTTAGCGAGTGTAAGAATCCGGTGAATGAAGCCTTTAGACAAATTCTTTTCATTACCCTCTGAGACTCACTAACCACAAGCTATATTTTCTAAACATTGTCAATTTATTGTAAACGAATTTAATTCAAAGTTGCAAACGAAATAAATTCATCGCATAACAAATGCCATGGTGTTATCAGCTTAAGAATATATCACCCCATTTCTTCTTGTGGCTGTTTTAAAAGGCGACTAAGAGAAAGGCCTAGTTGTCTTGGAGAGAATGCCTATAGGTATTAAGTCCCCCATCATGTACTTTGTGCATTAAAGGTTATATAAATAAATATTACTGACCACTGACAGATATCGGGATAACCATTTATAAATACTAGACCAAAATATACAGACTAGTGACGGACAGTAGTTTGGAAGGTACAAGGTGTTTGAGCGTGGTGATTGTTACGAACTGGTAGGGTTATAGCAAAATGGGAGAGGCCCATGTCCAGCCGTGAACTATTACAGGCCATTATGTTTGTATTTATGTATATAGAACAAACAATGCATTGAAGGAGACCACGAAAACAAAGGTAGACCTATAGACGATGCCTTTAGGCATTAAGTCCGCCATTTTGTATTTTTTTGTGAAAATAACGTTTAAATAAATAAATAAAACGCCGTTACTGGTCACATAACATGCCAACTTACATCCTAGAAACAGTGCTTATAATTTAACTTATAAATTAATAGATAAATACAATTTATCAAAAAGTGACTAAAAAATTAAACATTGATAAAAAAAATTTTATTAATAAAATTTAACTTTATTGAATTTCTATAGAATTCAAATCATGCTGGACTTTTTGTTATTAAAGAAAGGAACAACTTTAAAATTGTAACGTAGACGGGCGGCATCTTCCATCTTTACTAACAAAAAAATCAGTAATAGAAAAACCAATTACAATTCGTTTTCTTTTAGAGATTTGTGCATAAGCAATTTTGAGAGTTTAGATTTCCATATAAAAATATATTTCGATTCTGGAAAAAATCACAAAAAGTACATAAGTGTCTGTCATTTAAACAAAGTATCCTTGAGAACAATAATTCAAATATATTAAGAAAGTAGGTAGTGACAATATATAATTAATTTTGTTATGTAAACTACTGTTAGGTACAAGTTTTCTATAATCTCGAGATAATACATTATGTTTAGTATTTTCTTACAGTATAATACTTTGACTAGACATATAAAAATAAAATGAATATTTCTTGATGCCTCTAAAAGATATGCGTTACAAATATAATTTATTCTGAAGGACGCACTTGATTCTTCCTTTTTGTGTTTCTTAACTTCTTTAGTATTGTTACTTTTATAAGAATATGACAAATTAACATTATAAAATTTAAAATAATCCATTTTGTAGGTAATTTAGTTTCTTTAGTAACTATGTTATTTTAACACACGCGGAATGTCGATACCTTTGTATGAGATATACGCAGTAAAAGCAAAATACTATATATCCTTAAATACTTATTAAAATATACACTTTCTCTTTTGAAGTTCAGTTCTCGAAAAAATAAAATTTTATTTTAAAATTCTTAAACACGAAGAATGTGATATATCGGTCGGTTTTATAAGATGTGGAATGTCGAATAAAAATTAAATATTCCTTAAATACCTATTATAACATATAAACACCATTTAGTAGTTCAATTGATTTCACAAATATTAAGTTTTATCTTCAAATTCCTAAACATGTGGAAAGTTATCAAGTTGTATGAGATGTACAATGTCGAACAAAACGAAAAAAATAATAACTTAAATACCTTTAAAACACATACATTCTGTTATTTCGTTTAAATGGATTCATAAAATATTTAAAATTGTTGTAGTAATGAATCACAGGTATTTTGAAATTTCATAAAGCAGCTGGCAGTTTTTTTTTTATAATTTTCTTTAAAATTGGGGTAAAAATTATGAAAATATTATTTTAAATTAAATCGTTAGGAGTATAACAGTGAATTAAACTCCATCGAACTACATTTTTCTTACATTTATAACCTTCAATATTAAACATTATTTGGCACATAATTCTTTTTAAAATTATATATAGTATAGAAAGAATATAAATATATATTATAAATAAAGAATTACTTTGAGATTTTATAGACATCAAACATCCATTTTTGATTTTGTATTTGAAGAACTGATTTTAATTTCATTGATATTTATTAAACAAAACAAGACATTTTAAAAAATAACATACCTCATCAAAAGTCAGATCATTATTCAGATTATATTTTAAATAATGAGAAATCTAATGAATATATTCTTCTAACATTCATTATAGTGTAAGCTTGTAGCTTTAAGTATTTAGAAAATAATTATTTAAAAGACTAAAACGAGTATCGTTACAAAAAATAAAAATACTCTATGCCAATTAAAGTCTTAGATCTTGTTATGAAAATAATGCATATTTTTGTATGCACTTTCTCAAACGAGCTCGTGCCTAAATGCAATATAATTTCTTAGAGTACGCTGGCATCACGGTCGGGTATGAGGTTGAAACCTTCTGGTGCGTTCGCCCAGTAGTAATAGGGAGGTCCGTTTGTGAAACAATATTTCCTTTTCAGTGGAGCATCATTTTCCACCCAATACATCAGGTAGAAATTGCACATCTCATCGCTGTTTGTTGCACTGTAATAAATTCATTTCATTCATTAAACGCATGTGCACTGAACAGATGATCTGCACTGTAATAGGTTGATTAATCGAGTCAACCGATTACAGTATACTCCCGTATGAAGGTGAAATAAAATAATAAATAAATATCTCCACGCCAATCCCAGACAGAGGTATAGATAATTAAGTACCCACCTTCCACCGAATATATTTTTGAGACAAATAGACAGATGGTCAGCCCGCCGCCGTCTTAATGTCCAAGGCAACAATATAATTTGTACACAAATTTATTAAAAAGCGCGTTGATACGAGTATGCCTCGTGGAGATTGTACTCGGATATCTGCCCCCCCCCCACACACACACACACACACAATTATTAGATTAAGATAAAATATTTAATCAAGATAATATATACCCGATCTTCACTGGATAATCGTTGGTGTTATGCATTGTGCAGCGGGCAGCAAGTACGTCGCCCTTGTGAATTGGGGTCGTATTTGCGACCGGGTAAAACATCTGCGGCAGCTGTGGGTCCTTTTTGCCCAACAGTGTCCAAACGTCACCGCGGTTGGAACGTCGTACCACGTAGCCGGAGACAACTTTGCCTAAAACATAAGTTGCATAGGTGAAAACTTATCAAGCAATGCCCAAGGGAGGAAATGCAATTACTATTCCTTAATTAGTTATTTCATTAGTTATTAATTAGTTATTTTGCATAAATAAATATATGATTAGAAGCGCACTGACCACCGAGAGTCACCGACAGACACTAGATATGGACGTGTTTTCTACGACGTTATTTTTTTTATATAGGAAAGGGAGGCAAACGAGCAGGTGGCACACGTGATGGTAAGTGTTTACCGCCGCCCATGAACATCTTCAATACCGGAGGAATAGCAGATGCGTTGCCGGCCTAAGATGTGTGTGTCATGTCAAAAAACCTATTCCTCAGTCAGAATCGCTGTAATTCAGTGTAATTAAAATTATATCCTGCGCTTAATTGCTCTGCAGTAAGCGATAACAATATTGGAAGGTAGTTAACATTTACAGTTTTTCTGTCAAAACCGTCGGAATTCCCTTCACAAGTAAATACAAAAATTGACAAAATTAATTTACTCGATGCTTTTTTACAAGACAATTTGAACTGGAGTAGCTCATTTTCGAGCGCAATTAGGCATCTCACTCACACTTATTGTAATCTGTAGTACCATCATTATCTTGCGGTAGAATCCGCCCATTCTTAGTGCTATATATGTATCAGTACATCAAATAGAGACGATATACACAAACCTTATAGACACTGCGACCCGATATTGTTACGCTGAATTTTGTTCTTTAATTTTTTGTCATCTATCCCTCTCTATTTCTACCATATTTCATTGCTACAAATTAAAAAAAAAACTTACCAAGTGCGTGTGTGTGCGTACGGAAAGCGAAGGGATGTATGACTTTATCCTCAAGTATGGCGCAGGCAGTCTCCATGTGCTCAACGTGGTTGGGAGGGATGAAGCCGCCCGTGCCAAGCAAGATTACGCCTGCTTGACGCGGCATACTAAGAAGAATTGAAAGTATTATGATGTGAACCAGTCTTAGACAAGGTCAGTCTAAGACAAAGTTGAAAATCATTAGTACACATATTAATCAATTGGTGATTGGAACTAAGCTATTAGTGACATAATGTAATAAAATAATTATTCATATATACATAACACCTAGTCCGGCCATAAGTTCTGTTACAAATAAAAATGCATTTTTTAATGAAGTAAAGTATTGTTATTACAATTTATACATATATATTTATTAGTCCCAGTCAACATAAAAAAAATATTCTATTCAAAATAGCCTTTGCCTTTTTTATACAGGGCTTAATCTGTTTGGCCATGAATCTATGGACTAACGATCTGATTCCAAGAGAAATTTCACTGCTTGCTCTATGACATTTAGAGACACTTTAATTTTAAGTCTAAATGGTGGAGGTCTGGGCTACATGAGGGCAAGTCTTCAGCTCTTATAAAATCCGGATCGTTTTGGATGGTTTTAAGCCAGGCTTTGGTAGTTGTGACCAGGTGCAGAGTCCTGCAGGTAAGTCTACAGTATATTTTTAAAAAAGTGTATAGCTGAGAGGTTTCACAACATGACCCAAAATTGTAATCTTTATACACTTTGGCTAAAGGTTTCAGTCCTTTTTCACAAAAATGTAGTTTTGTGACTCCTTGATAAGAAGACCCACCAAAATCGTCACTGACGCAAGTTGGTGACCTCTTCGTACCTTTCAGACCACTTGAGCAGCTTCTTTTGAATTGCGAGCGTAAACTTTATCGTTTTCCTTATTATTATTAGTGGTCTTCAAACGTGAAAATTTTTTACATCCGTAAACAGGACATTTCTGTTCCTTTCACCTGCGCATCGCGACGGAAGGCGTTTTGATGGATCCACTCTTTTTAATTGTAAAGATTGATTTAGGGCATGTCCTGTATATCGATAAGCACCTAGCTTCAGGTCTTATTTCATAATACGCGACAGAGTCTTAGCGGGAATCTTTGTTTCTCGCGATAAGATTTTTTGCTTCCTAATGGGGTTTCGACGAATTTTGGCTTAAAAAACCTAACCAGCGTTTGCAGTTTTAACAGCACGCGGTCGCCCCGATCTTTTCTGGTCTTCGACAGAGGAAGTGTTATTGTATCTGTTGATTGTATACGATATACGAACATACGGCTGATACCAAGCTTTTGAAGTGACTGAAATATATGACCGGCGGCTCCATAACCACTCTGTGCGTATATATATATATATATATATATATATATATATATATATATATATATATATATATATATATATATATATATATATATATATATATATATATATATATATATATATATGTATATATATATATATATATATATATATATATATATATATATATATATATATATATATATATATATATATATATATATATATATATATATATATATATATATATATATATATATATATATATATATATATATATAGCATATTAGCACTTTACTATATTTTTCGTTTACTAAATATGGAATATTAATAAATATATAATATTCGGAAAAATATACCTCCTTACGAGGGTGAAGAGGGGCCCTGCACGTTTTCACAGAATGTTTTCTATAGTACAGAACAAATGTTGACGTATCGAGACCTTCACCAGCCAAATATTACAAATTGTTATTATAAAGTAACAATCGCTTATTATAAAGTAACAGTTGCGCACAGTATACATATATATATATATATATATATATATATATATATATATATATATATATATATATATATATATATATATGATGTTTTATTTCTAGATTTTATTCAGCTTTTTATCAACATTTTAGATGGTTCTCTTTTGCTTCTACAATCGCTTATTATAAAGTAACAATCGCTTATTATAAAGTAACAATCGCTTATTATAAAGTAACAGTTGCGCACAGTATACATATATATATATATATATATATATATATATATATATATATATATATATACTATATATATATATATAGCATATTAGCACTTTACTATATTTTTCGTTTACTAAATATGGAATATTAATAAATATATAATATTCGGAAAAATATACCTCCTTACGAGGGTGAAGAGGGGCCCTGCACGTTTTCACAGAATGTTTTCTATAGTACAGAACAAATGTTGACGTATCGAGACCTTCACCAGCCAAATATTACAAATTGTTATTATAAAGTAACAATCGCTTATTATAAAGTAACAGTTGCGCACAGTATACATATATATATATATATATATATATATATATATATATATATATATATATATATATATATATATATATATATATATATATATATATATATATATATATATATATATATATATATATATATATGTATATATATATATATAGCATATTAGCACTTTACTATATTTTTCGTTTACTAAATATGGAATATTAATAAATATATAATATTCGGAAAAAATATACCTCCTTACGAGGGTGAAGAGGGGCCCTGCACGTTTTCACAGAATGTTTTCTATAGTACAGAACAAATGTTGACGTATCGAGACCTTCACCAGCCAAATATTACAAATTGTCGAAAGTAAATACTAGGATACTTTGATTGTTTTTGTTCATGCTCTTAGAACTGACAATCGTTGGGGAAGAAAGTGACAATTTTCTGGGAGGCCTATGTTCAGCAGTGGACTTTTGATAGGCTACAAAGAAGCCCTGTTTTAAAATACTTTATTTGTTGTTTTTGATTTGGAATTTATTTTTTTTTATTTATAAGGTTTATACTAAAAACGATTACGAGCGTACTATTACTACTATTAATAAAAACCGGCTAATTATAAGTCGGACTCTCGTAAAGATTATCTGAATGAATGAAAAAGTAATTATAAATCTTATTATTTTAAACGAGCTAATCTTTTCAATCTTATCTTGGAAAACACACCAAAAAAATTTCTATATTTCTCATGTAGTTAGTGTTTTACGTTTCAAGTTTATTTAAATATGCAAAATCCATTTAAATACTCTTTATGTTGAAATCTAAATGCAAATCGCAGCGTCATGTATCTCATAAAGCGAAGCCTAATGAGCCAAGTACTAATATAAGATATGTGATTTTTATTTCATCCGTTTTTATAAGCAATCACAATCGTATAAATACCTAATACCGGTATACACTGAGTAGTCCATTCAACTTTGCTTATTTAAAACAACGTAACTGGTGCAGATTTTGACGTCAGTTTAGTGACCAAGCCATAAATAGTAACCGTTATAGTTTTGATAAATCATTAGTACCTTTTTTTTATTAGTACCTGCCTTCGACGTGGGTTACATACACGAGTATTTAGATTCGAAACAAAGTAACACAACTATTGAATGGGATTATATTTCATTGAAAGCAATTTGTTTTAGATACTAACCGTTCTCTTGTATACTTGAGCAATACTCCGGAATTGTCTGTTTTTCCATCTGAAAAAGTCGAGCATGAATATTAAACTATTAAACATACACAAGTTTTGTAATCTACATACATAAAAAATAATTTAAAAACCTCTGTGAGCGAGTGGGGTTCGCCTCGGTTTCCTAGGCGTCGCAAGGTCTGAGGTCGCGGGTTTGATTCCCGAAAGGATAAATGCATTAAACACTTTTTATATATTGTCTCGGGTCTGGTTGTTTATGGTACCTTTGTCTTTTTTATTCCATAACACATGTGCTTTAGCTACTTACTTTGGGATCGGCGCGTTGTTGTCCCTGTATATTTATTTATCTATAAAATTTATAATACAGAGAAATAACTGAGGCACAGGTGGACCTTAGTTCAGCTTCAACTTTTGTATAATGACACGTAAAGGAGATGCCCCATCCATGAAACAACTTTCAATTTGTATGACTAAGTCTAAGTTATATGATGTGTTTAATTTGTAATTGTAATAAAGAAATAAAATAAAAAGTACAGTATAAGGTAAGAATATATTCGAAAATAAAAAATTTATATATTGAATGAATTTTGTAGATTGCTGTTCAAGGCGCATGCCTTAGCAGAGAGGTACAGTAGACCTCATAACCAAGTGGTCTTCTGGGTAAATATTATACATGGACAGTTATTGTTACGAGATTGCAAAGGTTTTCTTACAGCACCTAAAACGTATTTATTTGTAATTGAATTAATTCTAAGTCACCAAAAAAAGTACTTAAAAACATGAGAAGGATGCCATCTTAAAATAAAGGCCTCCGTACAACATAGACGTCATCTGTAGGGTAGATGTCTGTGTATTTACGGCAGAAGTCTATGTATGTACGGTAGAGGACTATGTATGTACAGTAGAGGTCTGTGTATTTACGGCAGAAGTCTATATGTGTACGGTAGAGGTTTATGGATGTACAGTAGAGGACTATTATGTATGTACGGTAGAGATCTATGTATGTACGGCAGAGATCTATGTATGTACGGTAGAGGTCTATGTATGTACGGTAGAGATCTATGTATGTACGGTAGAGGTCTATGTATGTACGGTAGAGATCTATGTATGTACGGTAGAGATCTATGTATGTACGGTAGAGATCTATGTATGTACGGTAGAGATCTATGTATGTACGGTAGAGATCTATGTATGTACGGTAGAGATCTATGTATGTACGGTAGAGGTCTATGTATGTACGGTAGAGATCTATGTATGTACGGTAGAGGTCTATGTATGTACGGTAGAGATCTATGTATGTACGGTAGAAGTCTGTGTATGTACGGTAGAGATCTATGTATGTACGGTAGAGGTCTATGTATGTACGGTAGAGATCTATGTATGTACGGTAGAGATCTATGTATGTACGGTAGAGGTCTATGTATGTACGGTAGAGATCTATGTATGTACGGTAGAGATCTATGTATGTACGGTAGAAGTCTGTGTATGTACGGTAGAGATCTATGTATGTACGGTAGAGATCTATGTATGTACGGTAGAGATCTATGTATGTACGGTAGAGGTCTATGTATGTACGGTAGAGATCTATGTATGTACGGTAGAGATCTATGTATGTACGGTAGAGATCTATGTATGTACGGTAGAAGTCTGTGTATGTAGGGTAGAGATCTATGTATGTACGGTAGAGATCTATGTATGTACGGTAGAGATCTATGTATGTACGGTAGAGATCTATGTATGTACGGTAGAGGACTATGTATGTACAGTAGAGGTCTGTGTATGTACAGTAGAGATCTATGTATGTACGGTAGAGATCTATGTATGTACGGCAGAGATCTATGTATGTACGGTAGAGGTCTATGTATGTACGGTAGAGATCTATGTATGTACAGTGAGATCTATGTATGTACGGTAGAGGTCTGTGTATGTACAGTGAGAGATCTATGTATGTACGGTAGAGATCTATGTATGTGCAGTGAGATCTATGTATGTACGGTAGAGATCTATGTATGTGCAGTGAGATCTATGTATGTACAGTGAGATCTATGTATGTACGGTAGAGATCTATGTATGTACGGTAGAAGTCTGTGTATGTACAGTGAGATCTATGTATGTACGGTAGAGATCTATGTATGTACAGTGAGAGATCTATGTATGTACGGTAGAAGTCTGTGTATGTACGGTAGAGATCTATGTATGTACAGTGAGATCTATGTATGTACGGTAGAGGTCTGTGTATGTACGGTGAGATCTATGTATGTGCAGTGAGATCTATGTATGTACAGCAGAGATCTATGTATGTACAGTGAGAGATCTATGTATGTGCAGTGAGATCTATGTATGCAGTGAGATCTATGTATGTACAGTAGAAGTCTGTGTATGTACAGTGAGAGATCTATGTATGTACAGTGAGATCTATGTATGTACAGTGAGATCTATGTATGTACAGTGAGAGATCTATGTATGTACAGTAGAGGTCTGTGTATGTGCAGTGAGATCTATGTATGTACAGTGAGATCTATGTATGTACAGTGAGATCTATGTATGTACAGTAGAGATCTATGTGTATGTACAGTGAGATCTATGTATGTACAGTAGAAGTCTGTGTATGTACAGTAGAGATCTATGTATGTACAGTGAGATCTATGTATGTACGGTAGAAGTCTGTATGTACGGTAGAGATCTATGTATGTACAGTGAGGTCTGTGTATGTACGGTGAGAGATCTATGTGTACAGTAGAGGTCTGTGTATGTACAGTGAGAGATCTGTGTATTTACGGCAGAGATCTATGTATGTACAGTGAAGTCTGTGTATGTACAGTAGAGATCTGTGTATTTACAGCGAGATCTATGTATGTACGGTGAGATCTATGTATGTACAGTGAGAGATCTGTGTATTTACGGCAGAGATCTATGTACGGTAGATCTATGTATGTACGGTAGAGATCTATGTATGTACGGTAGAGATCTATGTATGTACGGTAGAGATCTATGTATGTACGGTAGAGGACTATGTATGTACAGTAGAGGTCTGTGTATTTACGGCAGAAGTCTATATGTGTACGGTAGAGGTTTATGGATGTACAGTAGAGGACTATTATGTATGTACGGTAGAGATCTATGTATGTACGGTAGAGATCTATGTATGTACGGTAGAGATCTATGTATGTACGGTAGAGATCTATGTATGTACGGTAGAGATCTATGTATGTACGGTAGAGATCTATGTATGTACGGTAGAGATCTATGTATGTACGGTAGAGATCTATGTATGTACGGCAGAGATCTATGTATGTGCAGTAGAGATCTATGTACGGTAGATCTATGTATGCATGGTAGAGATCTATGTATGTAATGGTAGAGGTCTGTGTATGTAATGGTAGAGATCTATGTATGTAATGGTAGAGGTCTGTATGTACGGTAGAGATCTATGTGTACGGTAGAGATTCATGTATGTACGGTAGAGATCTATGCATGTACGGTAGAAGTCTGTATGTACGGTAGAGATCTATGTATGTAATGGTAGAGATCTATGTATGTAATGGTAGAGATCTATGTGTATGTACAGTAGAGATCTATGTATGCATGGTAGAGATCTATGTATGTACAGTGAGATCTATGTATGCACGGTAGAGATCTATGTATGTACAGCAGAGATCTATGTGTATGTACAGTGAGAGATCTATGTATGTGCAGTGAGAGATCTGTGTATGTACGGTAGAAGTCTGTATGTACGGTAGAGATCATGTATGTACGGTAGAATCTGTGTATGTACAGTGAGATCTATGTATGTACAGTAGAGATCTATATATGTACAGTAGAAGTCTGTGTATGTACGGTAGATCTATGTATGCATGGTAGAGATCTATATGTATGTACAGCAGAGATCTATGTATGTACAGTGAGATCTATGTGTATGTACAGTGAAGTCTGTGTATGTACGGTAGAGTCTGTGTATGTACGGTGAGATCTATGTATGTACGGTAGAGATCTATGTATGTACAGTGAGGTCTGTGTATGTACGGTGAGATCTATGTATGTACAGTAGAAGTCTGTGTATGTACAGTAGAGATCTGTGTATTTACAGCAGAGATCTATGTATGTACAGTAGAAGTCTGTGTGTATGTACGGTAGAGATCTATGTATGTACGGTAGAGATCTATGTATGTACGGTAGAGGACTATGTATGTACAGTAGAGGTCTGTGTATTTACGGCAGAAGTCTATATGTGTACGGTAGAAGTCTGTGTATGTACAGTGAGAGATCTATGTATGTACAGTGAGAGATCTATGTATACATGGTAGAGATCTATGTACGGTAGATCTATGTATGTACAGTGAGATCTATGTATGTACGGTAGAGGTCTGTGTATGTACAGTAGAGATCTGTGTATTTACGGCAGAGATCTATGTATGTACAGTAGAATCTGTGTATGTACGGTAGAGATCTATGTATGTACAGTAGAAGTCTGTGTATGTACAGTGAGGTCTGTGTATGTGCAGTGAGATCTATGTATGTACAGTAGAGATCTATGTATGTACAGTAGAAGTCTGTGTATGTACAGTGAGAGATCTATGTATGTACAGTAGAGATCTATGTATGTACAGTGAGATCTATGTATGTACAGTGAGAGATCTATGTATGTACGGTAGAGATCTGTGTATTTACGGCAGAGATCTATGTATGTACAGTAGAGATCTGTGTATGTACAGTGAGAGATCTGTGTATTTACGGCAGAGATCTATGTATGTACAGTGAGAGATCTGTGTATGTACGGTAGAGATCTATGTATGTACAGTAGAGATCTATGTATATACGGTAGAGATCTATGTATGTGCAGTGAGAGATCTGTGTATGTACAGTGAGATCTATGTATGTACAGTAGAAGTCTGTGTATGTACGGTAGAGTCTGTGTATGTACGGTAGAGATCTGTGTATGTACAGTGAGAGATCTATGTACGGTAGATCTATGTATGTACAGTAGAAGTCTGTGTATGTACAGTGAGATCTATGTATGTACGGTGAGAGATCTATGTGTATGTACAGTAGAAGTCTGTGTATGTACGGTAGAGATCTATGTATGTACGGTAGAGATCTATGTATGTACGGTAGAGATCTATGTATGTACGGTAGAGGTCTATGTATGTACTCTACCATAACAACCGGTGTCCCATAATCACCATGCTTGGCATACACCCCGGTTTTCATGGTATCGCCAGCTCTTCGGACCTTCATATGGGGTCAATGTAGATAATACTTTTTGTAGTTGGTAGTTGATTCCATAACACGAGGTAAGCAACTTACTTTGAGATTAAAGCAATGTATGTCATATTGCACCTAATTGTTTATGTATTTATTCATGTAAGTCACGATAGCCGAGTGGTCGGGTGGTCGAAATTTCGAGTCTAGATACCCGAGTTCAACCCAGGTGGCAGACTCGTACCAATGGGTGTTTCAAAAACTTATGTACGGATTATATCGTTGGCTTGGACATAAAGACGGCGACGGGCTCACCACCTGTCACGTTGTCACCAAAATATCTTCGGTGGAAGGTGGGTCGAAGGGACTTAATTGTCTAGACCTCTGTCTACCCTTGTATTGGGAATTGCGTGAAGATATTTATTTATTTATTCATAAAAAGTAAAAAATATGCTAACATATTTTGACAAAAAAGTCATATTTTTAATAATAAATACTATTCAGCTTTTTTTTTTATTTATTTAAAATTTTCATTTATTTATTTTATCCGATTATTGAACCCCCTGTCGGGTATCTGTAACGCAGCTTCTTAACGCCTTTGGTTGCCTGGAAGAGATCGCTATGCAGCGATAAGGCCGCCATATTGTACAGATTTTTTTTAGTTTTAAATTTTTAATGTTTTTCGATTTCGTGGTGTACAATAAAAGTATTTTCATTCATTCATTACAGCTGATTAATACTTACACGGAAAGCGCTTCATATAATGGACCTGGAGGACAAGGTACTCAATGGGCGAGTTCCAACCGACCAGGAATCCCACGTCCTCTGGTAATCGTAGACTTGGTGCATCACGGGCCCACGCATAGACTATCTGTAACAAAGGACTGTGTTTTAACAGTGGTAGAGCCATGCACCAGGTTTTGTTGTCTAACAAACTTCTGCGTTTCGTCTGGTGAGTGCAGGTAACCCCCAAGAATTGAGGGAGGGGGCCCACACAGCCCCCTTCCTCAATTCTTGGGGGCAGAGAACACACTTAGGGAGGCAACGCATCTGCTATGCCTCTGGTATTGCGGGTGTACATGGGCGGCGGTAATCACTTACCATCACGTGAGCCACCTGCTCGTTTGCCTCCCTTTTCTATATAAAAAAAGGAATTATTTATAACTTAGTTCTTCTTCTTAAAAGCCTACAATGGACTGCGGGCCTCTCAGAAGGACGCTTTGACATAATCGCCATGGTTAGTAAGCGAATTGGCGATCGAAGTACTAGACATATCGCAACTTAGACGTTGTTTCCTGTCATTGGTCGGCTTTTGTTATAGAATACCAAACTGCTTTACAAGTATTCCTGTTAACCACTCCTACTAAGCTGCAATTATTGTGTCTGGAGTGATGTATTGTAATTGTCGAGTGGCGAATCCGAAACTGTGACGTTGTTATGTACACAGAACCCTAAACCATTAAACTATTAATGCTTAAATTGTTTATTTGCTTGGCTATTCCCTTGTTTATTTTTATTGACCACGTGAAATCGGCCATGGAAGGGTGCATCCAAATCTGGCGAATCCACCGCTCCCGACCCGCTCGTGAACTGTACGCGCACATTATAAGTTCGCGCTCCGATCCTACGTGGCTCAGATTGTTTCTTATTGCCTAAGGCTGAAACGAGTAACCATGGAGAGGACATATGAAAATTGTTTGCAAATTTACAAATATGCAGTATGGAAGCGAACGGAATTCTATGCACGCAACCTGCATCGGGGCGGCGCGCTAGCAAGTCGCGAGCGGCGCATTCGCCTGATTTGGACACACCTTAAGAATAAGATAGAGATAATGGCATTCCGGCATCAATTAACGCCGCAACTTGTTTGTATATGGAATCGCCGTGCGATGGAAAATATTGATTTTTAGAGACGTTTCTGCCCCTTCATATTAGAGTACTGGCTATGAGATTATAAACCTCTTTGCATAATAAACGTACTTTATATAATACACTCGGGAAAGAAAGAAGGCAGAAGACTACAAATATATTTAAAATGTATCTATCACCTGCGATCCAGAACGGCAGGGATTTGCCGTGGGGTAAATGTTATCTACTTCATCAGTTTGCATTTCACCACAGCTCCTGAAAAAAAAAATTTATTTGTTCAATAGTACGGAAACCATAATTTCCGTGAAATGGACCTATTATAATGGACCTCAATGCAACAGAAAATTTGGAAATCGCTGTGTCTCCAATATTCTGGATCATGATAATAGCCTGTCAAGTCCACTGCAGGCCTCAGGCCTCCCGTTTCCAGACGGTTTGCCATGCGTGAAAATGGGATTGACAAATGGCTGTTGTTTCTTAGAAGATGCTGTCCGGTTTGCTGAATTTTGGAATTTAAGGAAGTCACGATAGCCGAGTGGTTGTGTGGTCGGAAATTCGAGTCAAGAGACCCGAGTTCTATCCCCAGGTGGCAGTACCAATTGGTTTTTTCAAAAAACTTACGTACGAATTACATCGTTGGCTTGGCCATACCTGTCACCACCTGTCACGTTGTCCCGAAAAATATCTTCGGTGGAAGGTGGGTCTTAATTGTAGTGGTGGAGTACTTAATTGTCTAGACTAGACCTCTGTCCACCCCTGTATTGGCAATTGCGTGAAGATATTTTATATTTTTTTTAAAGTTCTGAATTCTGAAGTGAAGTTCCTCTTACAACACCCATTGAAATAAAGTGGATGATATATTCTACGTTTAACCACACAGCTATGAGGCTACACCGATATTGCGATCGGATTATTTTACTCAGTAACACGTGGGCACACACATATATTTTATGTTTATATTAATAATATTAAAGCATTATGAACGATAAATTGGAACTAGCATAATACGTAGACTACGCTTCACATACATTAAATTTCTCTGCGATTAGCTTATCAATTAAACATGTTGTTCTTTAGATGTTTCTGTCAGTCATCTATGAAGGCCAAATTTAAACATTTTGTTCATAGGCATCTTCTTAACCATTTTCTTAGTTTTCGTTATTAGTACATGGCATTTCGCATAAATGTTTTATACATTGCATACGTGCATGCATTGATTTTTAAGGACAAGTACATACATATACAATGCACCAGAGGATACACTGCTGTGTTGTCGTCCTTAATAAAAGAATCGGCGAAAACAAGCGAATGACGACTCTATTGGTGAATGAGGAGAATAGGGATTTTGAGATCCGACAAATTCACTCGCCTAATGAAACGCAAAGCTCAAGATCTCTTTTTTTATGGGAGCAGGGTAAAAATCTAGCTGACAGTCGACATGACATGACATACGACATGAGGTAAGTGGCTACTCCAGGAATACCTCCATGCTCTTAAAACCGCAGGACACTTACACTCCTATTGGCGGCAGAAATGAATAAAAATGTGGTTTTACAGATTCAGATGACTGCTTGGTTAAAAAGTAGTGTACCACATTTAAGCCCTGATACAACACAGATAGAGTCGGCCAATTCGAGCAGCGCATAACAATTATAACCTACCTGAAATATTAACTAGAACGAAGAAATCTTTCTAAAGAAATAAATTGTTTTCAGTTCATCAATTATAGAATAGGAACTGTCTGAATAGAATTTGAAAAAGATATAAAAAAATATGGTCACCTAGAGTACCCAAAATCGAAGAGGATGAGTATGAAGGGAATAATGAAAGTGGACGAAGCGAAACAAGTATGTAAGGATCGTAGCGAGTGAAAAGAAGTGATCTCTGCCTACCCCTACGGGAAAGGGCGTGAAATATATATACATATATATATATATATATATATATATATATATATATATATATATATATATATATATATATATATATATATATATATATATATATATATATATATATATATATATATATATAAAATCTTCACGTCATTTCCCATAACAGGGGTAGACAAAGGGGGAGGTAGACAAACAGGGGTAGTAATTCCACCGAAAATATTTTTAGGAACGCGTGACAGGTGGTGAGCCCGTCGTCGTCTTTATGTCCAAGCCAACGATGTAATTCGTACGTAAGTTTTTTGAAAAAACCAATTGGTACTGCCACCTGGGGATCGAACTCGGGTCTCTTGACTCGAAGTTCCGACCACACACCCACTCGGCTTTTTGTAAAAAGCCGAGTGGTTGTGTGGTCGGTTTTTGAAAAAATCCTGTGGCCCAACCCTTGGGAACGAACTCGGGTCAGTTGACTCGAATTCCGATCACCCAACCATTCTTTAAAAGAAAAAATAAACGCAAAAATCTCATGTCTCCGCGGGTCTCATTCTAATTATAACCCGTCTCGATCAATACGCACTGACAATGTTGAAATGAACGAATAAGGTAGATCGGGAATCTCGTGCGTCACTGATTTTATTTCACAGAGCTCTCCGATCGATCCGTTGCCTGACATTTACGCGGCGCGCAGTGACGTAAATAATGAACCATGAATTTTTTTTATAACTTCACGCCATTCCCAATACTGGAGTAGACAGAGGTGTAGACAATTAAGTACTTTCGACTCACCTTCCACCGAAGACATAGTTTGGGACAATGTGACGGGTGGTGAGCCCGTCGCCGTGTGTCCATGTCAACAATATATAAATCGTATATAAGTTTTTTTTTTAAAAAAACTCAGATCTCTTGACTCGAATTCCGATCACCCAGCCACTCAGCTATCGTGACGATAATTTTTTTTTGTTATTTAATCCTATCCTATCCTAATAATTCCATATTAATATTATAAATGTGAATGTAGCTTTATCAGTTTGTCTTTCTGTTACGCTTTTACCGATAATCCGCTTAGCCGATTTTGATGAAATAAAATATGCTGGAAGATTGAACCGTGCTAAAAGACATAGTATACATTTTATTCAGAAAAAAATGCACTATAAACGGGTCACCACGAGAAGCTGCGGGCAATAAGCAGCAATGTTTTCATACCGATAAGATACATGACACGAGTAACAAAAATTCATATTCATCACGAAAATGTTTGCCTTCAGCGAGTAGAACTTACATTTTCTCTTTTATTATGAAAATAGACGAAGTGTCAATAGCCTAATAGTTTAGCGTACGGATTGCGGAACATGAAGCCAACATTTGTCCACATCGTGCGTTGCGTGCGTGCGTGCGTGCGTGCGTGCGTGCGTGCGTGCGTAGTGTTAAATTAGTATATATATATATATATATATATATATATATATATATATATATATATATATATATATATATATATATATATATATATATATATATATATATATATATATATATATATATATATATATATATATATATATATATATATATATATATATATATATATATATATATATATATATATATATATATATATATATATATATATATATATATATATTTATATATATACTAATTTAACACTACGCACGCACGCACGCACGCAACGCACGCTTATAAATATTTTTTTAAATAAAAGTATACCTTACCAGACCGACCCGTTAGCTCCTGGTTCAGAGCATCCGTAGAGCAGCATATGATGAGCAGTGTGCATCGAAGCTTTCGGATCGAATCCAACTATAAAAAAATATTTATTTACATTACATAAATAAATATACTTAGCGTAGACTTCTTCTTGTTTTTTCCTACTTTTCTTTCCATGAGACATTAGTGTTAAATCTGAAGCAAATTTTTCCATGTTTCTTGACCCCGAATTTAAAAAATAAAAAAAAAACAAAAAAAAAATAAAAAAAAACCCCGAATTTATGTTTATATAAGTCAGGAATATTTACGCTGTTCTACTACGGGTTGGGTACTGTATGTCCTAGAAATAATAATTGTTATGGATTCTCATCCACGTTCAAGGTTACTTAATAGAGAACATAATAATTATCCTTTAGCGCCAAGCACGTGGTAAATTGAACATCAAAAATTATTAATTTGTTGACATTGCTAGGTATCATGCATATTAGCTTTACCAATACAGCGTAACATTACGATGATAAGTGAGAAACGGCGACTCAGTTATTGTTGCATTCCACAGTATACAGTAAATAGTCTAAAACAACAAACAAACAATGCAAACAAATAAATTATGACGAGTTTCCTTGTGTTGAAATAAGTTCTGAATGTCTTCCATTAACATATTCGTTTGCATAATTTAGTTATGACAACGTAAATGAAATTTTTAAAAAGTCTATGAAAACAACTAAGAAAACTAGTGAGTGTCGGTATGGTAGAGCCAAGAATCGGCTTTCAAAAAAAAAAAAAATGTGAGCCGTCACGGGACGCCTGGCAGATGTGAAATATCGCCATTATTTTGTAAAAGTAATATGCAGAAAACAACATATTGTGATAGGAACTAAATATGTCATAATGATAAAATAAAATATTACGAAAACTTATAGAAAAGATTAAAGCAAACTTATAGGATAATTATAAACAAATGGATGGACCATTTGTTTTTTAGTGTGTGAGCCTATAGATGTTTTGTATTTTATGTTACTTTTAAAATTCATGACAAAGTAATGTTGTTATAACATATTATTATTGATATAATCCTCTAGATGTCGCTTATAAACAATTTGCTTTTTCAATACGCAGATTTCGGTTTATTTTATGGTGTTTTTTTTTATTTTGCAGAAATACAGTACCTTTCGTCGTAATGATATTTTATTAAATACCTTTTGTTTTTTATGTAAAAACTAGACTCAATTAAGTATTAAATTTTTTAACTTCAAAATCCATGGTTTTATAATCCTTTTTCTATAAGTTTGCTATAATATTGTTCTATGTATAATCGTTCAGAGTTCGGAGCATTTTTTAAAACATCTGTCAATCTTAATAATATTTTATGATATTCTAACAAGAGTACAAGAGCGTTCCTGAGTATTTAGATTTTTTTCAAAAATTGCTAAATCTTAATATGATTAATCCAATGAACAATGGTACACTAATCAAAAAAAAATTTAATGGTAGTTTGTGTTTATTCGTTTTAAAAATTATTGAACATTTTTGACTATAAAAAAAGGACCTTTCATGTAAAAATGAAATCTTAATATAATTTACATAGTCACTAATATGAATAATATGAATATAATTAATTAAATATAAAAAAGGGATTTCAGTGTTTAATTATAAACTTTAATTATCAGGTAATAGGGTGTAAATTAGTATACCTTTGTATAGTTTCGCGGCATGCGTCGCCACGCCAGAAATTGGTTTTACGTGCGGCTATAGACGTTTCACATCAAAAAAATCTTTGGTGATGTAATAAATCAGTGGTTGGCAGTTTTCTTGCGACCATTTGAGAATCGTTTAATTCTTAGTTCCGTTCGTTATTCGTAACTAATCGTTTTCAAATCATGTAAATTGGGCTCGTTTCTATGATCCGATCAATCGCGAAAGACTCATCTCTACAAGGCACTTTACGTGCTACTGCAGACTAACATAGGCGTTGATAATCAGTTACCCTAAGATGAGCTGCTCGTAAATTTTCCACCACATTAAAGAAAATAGTAGACATAGCAAAAATAGTCATATAACATGAGCACCGATTTAAAAACAATATCAATGTTGTTTACTCGTCTGACTGCCGGTTTTAATTGCGCGTGTGGCATTTAAAATTTCAGTCAATCATTAAGTTGATTTACCATGCGCTCAGTGACGAGGGAAGGCACTGCTACCGTTCGGAATGTTTAAGTTATTATGCTGGCACAAAGTTAATTATTAATACGGTGTGCTGGTTGCGTTCTTATAAAAATACTTTATCACCGCTTAGTAGTAGAAGTGTATTAAGCATATCTCTTTTTTCTTTAAACGTCCACTTCTGTACATATATCTCCGATTATTTGCCTCAATAATTACGCTTGGAAAGCGGAATATCAATCGCAGTACCAAGCGACTAGCATCAGACACGCTACAGCGCGTCACGGGTCTGTAAATTTTCCTCGAATGTTCTTAGTTAGTTATCCCATTAGCGTTAGGTAGAAATTTCCGTTTTTAAAGATTTTCTCTAAGACGCCTCTTACGATACCCACAGTAAATAAAGGGATGATAGATTCTTCTGCACAATGCAGCGCCATCTTTACACTACAGGAAGTAATAAATCTAGTGGTCTTCGACAAAAATAAATTATTTATATTAGCCTACTTGTTTGGATATGTCCATAACGGTTAGAAACCCAAGAAAAATGATAAACGAAAGAAATTAATAGGTACTATCGTTCGTATATTATATATTATATATAGAGAAGATATAAAATGCCAAAATAGATAAAAAATATTAATATGTAGTAACAATTTAAATTCCACCATTATTAAATCATAGTCTATGTAACAGTATTGTCTATTTGTTCATGGCTGAACGACTGAAGTAATTTTCGTCCCATATATCCTTTTATAAATTACCGGTAGACGTCTCTATTGATTTTTGTTGATTGATTTACACTGAAGTAAATATGTTTATGTCGTGTGATTGCTTTGTTCGCTCAGCGTGCATCACTTGCTTACGGGAGAGGCCTGTCTGTATGATTTTAACAGGCTTTTTTGTATTAATAGTAGTAGTATCTCATAAGTATTTAATAAAATATCTACAAACCTACGTAGAAGTCGGTGCCCGGTACAATGCGTATGGGCGTACATAGGTAGAGTTCGTCCTGTAATAAAACAAGAAAAATTAACAACAGCTAAAATATTATAACGGGTTTTAATTATAAATAAAAATAAATAAATATACATATCTTCACGCAATTCTCAATACAGGGGTAGACAGAGGTCTAGTCTAGACAATTAAGTCCCTTCGACCCACCTTCCACCGAAGATATTTTTGGGACAACGTGGCAGGTAGTGAGCCCGTCGCCGCCTTTATGTCCAAGCAAACGATGAAATTCGTACATAATTTTTTTTTTTGAAAAACTCATTGGTACTGCCACCTGGGGATCGAACTCGGGTCTCTCGACTCGAAATTCCGACCACCCAACAACTCGGCTATCGTGACTTTTTTAACTGGTTTTAATTATATTAAGCAGTTATCAGGAAACATACCAATTCCTTCTGGAAAAAATCGATGATGATAATGTAACTGATAAAATACTCATGCATGACCTTTTTCGAGATAGAAAGAAACGAGACGAACGAGTGTAACTTCTTTAACTTCTATTCAGCATTATAAATTCAAGGGACCGGTGAGAGGCAGCCGCGGTCTAAGGTGTGATAAGTGGTGCTGTGGCGCTGACATCACCAATCTGCTTGCTAAGCGTGATGATTATGGCTAACACTCTTACGGGAGAGGCTTGTGTCCTGCAGTTGGACTTATATGTATGTAAAGCGAAACCAGTTCGTAAAATAAATAAAATAAAATAAATATACATATCTTCACGCAATTCCCAATACCCTGGATTGGGAATTGCATAACTCAGTAGCTCTGACCACATTAGGGATGACCTCCACAATCATTAATGTTTATAATATGATATTATATTATAACATAGTTATACTAATAATAATTACATATATTTTATATTAATAATACATGTAATAGAATATATTCACGCAATTCCCAATACAAGGGTAGACAGAGGTCTAGTCTAGACAATTAAGTCCCTTCGACCCACCTTCCACCGAAGATTTTCGGGACAACGTGACAGGTTATAAGCCTGTCGCCGCGTTTATGTCCAAGCCATCGACACAATTCGTACATAAGTTTTTGAAAAACCCATTGGTACGAGCCACCTGGGGATCGAACTCGGATCTCTCGACTCAAAATTCCGACCACCCAACAACTCGGCTATCGTGACTTTTTAACTGGTTTTAATTATATTAAGCAGTTATCAGGAAACATACCAATTCCTTCTGGAAAAAATCGATGATGATAATGTAACTGATAAAATACTCATGCATGACCTTTTTCGAGATAGAAAGAAACGAGACGAACGAGTGTAACTTCTTTAACTTCTATTCAGCATTATAAATTCAAGGGACCGGTGAGAGGCAGCCGCGGTCTAAGGTGTGATAAGTGGTGCTGTGGCGCTGACATCACCAATCTGCTTGCTAAGCGTGATGATTATGGCTAACACTCTTACGGGAGAGGCTTGTGTCCTGCAGTTGGACTTATATGTATGTAAAGCGAAACCAGTTCGTAAAAATAAATAAATAAAATAAATATCTTCACGCAATTCCCAATACCCTGGATTGGGAATTGCATAACTCCAGTAGCTCTGACCACATTAGGGATGACCTCCACAATCATTAATGTTTATAATATGATATTATATTATAACATAGTTATACTAATAATAATTACATATATTTTATATTAATAATACATGTAATAGAATATATTCACGCAATTCCCAATACAAGGGTAGACAGAGGTCTAGTCTAGACAATTAAGTCCCTTCGACCCACCTTCCACCGAAGATTTTCGGGACAACGTGACAGGTTATAAGCCTGTCGCCGCGTTTATGTCCAAGCCATCGACACAATTCGTACATAAGTTTTTTGAAAAACCCATTGGTACGAGCCACCTGGGGATCGAACTCGGATCTCTCGACTCAAAATTCCGACCACTCAACCACTCGGCTATCGTGACTTTTTTTTAAATAAATAAAATAAGTAAATATCTATGAATCAAAAACATCCTCTGTCTACCCCAATATTTTGCATTGAGAATGCCCAATACAGGGTAGACAGAGGTCTAGTGTAGACAATTAAGTAAGAAGATATTTACGGGACAATGTGACAGGTGGAGAGCCCATCGCCGTCTATATATCCAAGCCAACAATATAATTCATACTTGAAAACCCCATTGGTACGAGCCTGCCACCTCGGGATCAAACTCGGGTCTCTTGACTTGAAATTCCGACCACTTGGCTATCATGACTTGCAAAAATGTGTTAAATATATTGATGTAAGTCATTTACACTTTAATATGGTAGGAGTATTGTACCTTTACTAGTTCAGAAGTCTAGTCTAGGATATGTCTAAAAGGAAACTATTTTTAATATTTTAAGCTTATTCTGCTGTTATTTTACCTTTTACTAGTTCAGAAGTCTAGTCTAGGATATGTCTAAAAGGAAACTATTTTTAATATTTTAAGCTTATTCTGCTGTTATTTTACCTTTTACTAGTTCAGAAGTCTAGTCTAGGATATGTCTAAAAGGAAACTATTTTTAATATTTTAAGCTTATTCTGCTGTTATTTTACCTTTTACTAGTTCAGAAGTCTAGTCTAGGATATGTCTAAAAGGAAACTATTTTTAATATTTTAAGCTTATTCTGCTGTTATTTTACCTTTTACTAGTTCAGAAGTCTAGTCTAGGATATGTCTAAAAGGAAACTATTTTTAATATTTTAAGCTTATTCTGCTGTTATTTTACCTTTTACTAGTTCAGAAGTCTAGTCTAGGATATGTCTAAAAGGAAACTATTTTTAATATTTTAAGCTTATTCTGCTGTTATTTTACCTTTTACTAGTTCAGAAGTCTAGTCTAGGATATGTCTAAAAGGAAACTATTTTTAATATTTTAAGCTTATTCTGCTGTTATTTTACCTTTTACTAGTTCAAAATCATTTCACTGTTTTTATTTTTTAAGATTTTGTGATTAGCTTTTTTTAAGTATAACTAACAAATCAACTAAAGCGGACTAGAGATGTTACTATTTATTTTTCTTGTAGGGTGAATGATACTATAATATAATTACTAACAAGAGACGTAAATTTTTAGACAAGACAGTTTTTTAAAACTTATTCACTAGAGCTTATTTGAAATAATATATTATGCAGTGAATCTGCTACAGATGTCAAGAAACCAATACAAATTTAACTTAAAATAAAACTTGTTGATGCATGCTTTCCATATAAGGAAACACCTTCATGTATTAAACTGATTTATAGTCATATATTGGCTTATGTATGTGTCAATAATGGACAAATGGGCCAATATGGAATGTAATTTAATTTGAATAAAAATAATCACATCAAATAAATAACGCCAACAAGCCAATGCCATATGTTATTCATTGTGCAATATCAGTACCAAAATATAAAAAAATATTAACTAGCTATATTTAAAGAATTTTGTAAATGGATAGAATTTTTTTATAAATATTCGGGAGTATTTAATTACCTTATGGGGCCAAACATCTGGCATAAAAAAGTCATATGTATCCACTTCGTAAGCAAATACGCTTGATGTGCAAATAATACTAAACATAGACGTGGCGATTAATGAAAAAGCCATATTCTTCATAAATAAACGGAAAATATACTATAAAAAGAACAGAATAAAATATGTTTGCTACACACTTAATTTCAAAGTTAAAACGAAATTAAAAGTTTCTTAAAAGTTTTGTGCAATATATTCTATCACTAAACACACTGTCACGCTGAATTTAATAATTAGTTTCGGATATCTGAACTATATAAGATTTAAGCTCTCTTGCGTTCTGATTGTGAAGCGACATGTATTTATTTTTGCATTGAACATCTGATCGATAGTTCACTAACGTCATAAACAGGGTTGCCACAAGCCGTTTAAAAAAGGAAATAAAGGGTAATTTTGTTCTGAAACACAAATATATTTGTAGTGTGGTATTAACATAAGAATGTACCACAAGCTTTATTCTCGTTGGCCTAAGAGCCTACTCATGGAAAAGACTTGAAGAAATCATTTGCTACCGACATTTGAGGCGTGAGGTGGGTGTCTAGAACGGTGAACGCCAATCTGCTTTCTAAACGCGCCGTTTATGGGAAATCTCTTATGGGAGAGCCAATATCCTAAGTGGAGTTCCTCAGGTCGTTATATATATATATATATATATATATATATATATATATATATATATATATATATATATATATATATATATATATATATATATATATATATATATATATATATATATATATATATATATATATATATATATATATATATATCATAGCCTTTGGCAAAACTAGGCCAAACCTTGGTAAAAACAAAAAAGTTAGTTACAATTATTTTTAATGAACAAAATAAACACTTTGAAGTCTAACAAGAATCAATAATACCTATTATATGTTCGTAAATATATTGATAAATAAATAAAGATCTTCACGCAATTCCCAACACAGGGGTAGACAGAGGTCTAGTGTGGACAATTAAGTAAGAAGATATTTACGGGACAATGTGACAGGTGGAGAGCCCATCGCCGTCTATATATCCAAGCCAACAATATAATTCATACTTGAAAACCCCATTGGTACGAGCCTGCCACCTCGGGATCAAACTCGGGTCTCTTGACTTGAAATTCCGACCACTTGGCTATCATGACTTGCAAAAATGTGTTAAATATATTGATGTAAGTCATTTACACTTTAATATGGTAGGAGTATTGTACCTTTACTAGTTCAGAAGTCTAGTCTAGGATATGTCTAAAAGGAAACTATTTTTAATATTTTAAGCTTATTCTGCTGTTATTTTACCTTTTACTAGTTCAAAATCATTTCACTGTTTTTATTTTTTAAGATTTTGTGATTAGCTTTTTTTAAGTATAACTAACAAATCAACTAAAGCGGACTAGAGATGTTACTATTTATTTTTCTTGTAGGGTGAATGATGCTATAATATAATTACTAACAAGAGACATAAATTTTTAGACAAGACAGTTTTTTAAAACTTATTCACTAGAGCTTATTTGAAATAATATATTATGCAGTGAATCTGCTACAGATGTCAAGAAACCAATACAAATTTAACTTAAAATAAAACTTGTTGATGCATGCTTTCCATATAAGGAAACACCTTCATGTATTAAACTGATTTATAGTCATATATTGGCTTATGTATGTGTCAATAATGGACAAATGGGCCAATATGGAATGTAATTTAATTTGAATAAAAATAATCACATCAAATAAATATCGCCAACAAGCCAATGCCATATGTTATTCATTGTGCAATATCAGTACCAAAATATAAAAAAATATTAACTAGCTATATTTAAAGAATTTTGTAAATGGATACAATTTTTTTATAAATATTCGGGAGTATTTAATTACCTTATGGGGCCAAACATCCGGCATAAAAAAGTCATATGTATCCACTTCGTAAGCAAATACGCTTGATGTGCAAATAATACTAAACATAGACGTGGCGATTAATGAAAAAGCCATATTCTTCATAAATAAACGGAAAATACACTATAAAAAGAACAGAATAAAATATGTTTGCTACACACTTAATTTCAAAGTTAAAACGAAATTATTTTCGTTTCTTAAAAGTTTTGTGCAATATATTCTATCACTAAACACACTGTCACGCTGAATTTAATAATTAGTTTCGGATATCTGAACTATATAAGATTTAAGCTCTCTTGCGTTCTGATTGTGAAGCGACATGTATTTATTTTTGCATTGAACATCTGATCGATAGTTCACTAACGTCATAAACAGGGTTGCCACAAGCCGTTTAAAAAAGGAAATAAAGGGTAATTTTGTTCTGAAACACAAATATATTTGTAGTGTGGTATTAACATAAGAATGTACCACAAGCTTTATTCTCGTGGGCCTAAGAGCCTACTCATGGAAAAGACTTGAAGAAATCATTTGCTACCGACATTTGAGGCGTGAGGTGGGTGTCTAGAACGGTGAACGCCAATCTGCTTTCTAAACGCGCCGTTTATGGGAAATCTCTTATGGGAGAGCCAATATCCTAAAGTGGACTTCCTCAGGTCGTTATATATGTATGTGTACGTATAGAAATAAGTTTTAAAAAGTTAAAAGCCAATTTGTTCTTACTTTCCTGCATGTTGAGCTATTATTACTTATGGTGATAAAATCGTTTGATTCTCAATCAAAAGTTAACCTTGTAATAACATTTCCTGTTCAAAATAATTCCCGAAATTAAATAAATTAAAAGATTGGAATAAATTAAACAAAAATTAGTTTTGATTGTAGCAACATTTTGCGTTTTGAAATTAAATAGCTTTGCTTGTGCTAAGTGTATAGAAGTAAAAAGTTATAAATATTTTTGTCATGAAATATTTTAAAACGTAGAAAAATTGAAGGAAATGCTCAATTTCTAAATTATTAATGTCAGCGAAACCTGTGATTGAATTATTTATTGTAGTGAATAAGAAAGAAAAAAGTTTCAATGTTATCCCATAGATGGCTCTTCTGTAAATTTTGTCGACTAAGTACCTTGTAGAGGTTATAGATGGCGGTATAAACGGTTGGTTATAAAAAATCAACAGATGTACAAAACACAGTCCTCAGAGTACGTACGTTATTACAGAGAACACAATCACAGAGTAGAATAAATAATTACATGATGTTAATTGTTTTTATGTGAAACTCGAGAGATCGAAAAGTACCTACGCATTAATTTTCATCGACATCATCATTCCATTCCTTCGAAATAAGCTACCTGGAAGCAATCGGAAGGAGCGCGGTAAGGGCGTCATCTTCTGGCGTGCATAATTTATAATTACAAATTTAATTTATATACTTACACACCATCTTCTGATAAGAATGTGCTAAAAACAAAGTGTATAATAATAAATAGATTATGACCTATCCAAAACCATACTTGGGGAGCACCAACAGCAGCGATCGCAGCACCAGTCACCTAGCACATCAGAAGCTGCTGCTCATCACCGGTCAATGTTGATCTTTTGCTTTGTCCAATTAAAACAATAAATAAATAAAATAAAATACATACACAGATAGGGACAACACATACATTACTCCGATTTCAAATCGGAAACAACGAAGGCACCAGAAACATTCAGACCCGAGAAAATGTAGAAAAAGTGGGTTTTCTAGATTGACCCTTCCGGGAATCGTATCCGGGACCTCAGAGATGGCGTCACCTTGAAAACTGGTGTTTAAGCCACTCATCCACGGAGGTCGTCAAATGAGTTTCTTCAGTCGTGAGATCTTTGTGGTGGTCTTTGGTCGAAACTAATCAAGTCATAGCCTTATCGATCAGTTGCACCTTACGGTATAATCAAAGCATGAAACATCACACAGTTTGATATCTTGATCCTAAAAGTTCCATACATAGTTATGATGATAATGAGTTAAAAATAAATGAATTTTTTATCAATATGGCTGAAACAATGACTTTCAGATGAATGAAAGATATGATAATAAAAATCATGAAATGGAACATTAACGTTAGCCATATTTTGATAATCAAACGACAAGCTTAGAATTTTTCCAAATAATTTATCCCACTAAACAGAAAAAGTTAAATTTTAAACTTTTAGAAAAGTTAAAATGGTCTCGTAAATTGAGATGAATAGTTTTTCTTGTACAAAGCAAATGGAAGTACCCTGTAGCGGCAAATGTTGTCTGTCAAGTCTCAAAACTACTTACCACGTTCCCCTCCTTGAAAAATTCGATTTCGTTTATCACAATAAATTGACGCGGAAGACCGCTGTACTGAGCGGAAGTGATGGAAGGATGCAATACATAAAGCTTTGGGTAAAATGGCTCAATGCTGACACAGTTTACTTAACCTCTGTATTCTTTATCCTTTTTCTTCTGATAAAAAAGGAGAAATTTCTAAAAAGGTAAATTAAAGTAAATTTTCACGCAATTCCCAATACATGGGTAGACAGAGGTCTAAGCAATGAAATCCTTGACCCTTGAACTATGACAGAGGGTAGCCCGTCGCCGTTTTTTCGTCCAAGGCAACGACATAATTCGTACTTAAGTTTTTTGAAAAGAGCCATAGGTATGAGCCTGCCTCCTCGGGATCGCACTCGAGTCTCTTGACTCGAATCCCTATCACCGAACCACTCGGCTATCATATTACTTTTTTAATCCATCTAGTGGGGAGGTTCTCAATTCGGTTGTAAGTTTTCAGAAAGCTGATGCTGGCAGCTACAGAAATATTTAACGGGTAGGAGTTCAACGCTTATACTAGGGGCGCACTGAAAGTTTTTAAAACATTGCATGAACATTTAGACCTTTTTAATTTCAATAAACTCCTGATATCTTAATGATATATATTGCATTTCCCTTGTAATTTTTTTTGGGAATTAATAGCTATTCCAAGTCTTGTTACACCTCAAAATGAACCCGATAACCCGAGAAATAATTCGGTCCCTGACTTATTACGACTTTCGTTGTGGTCTTAGTCAACAATAAAGCAATAATAGATATTATTTGGCAAATGCCAATCGATCTCTTTGATTGTAATAAAAAGAATGATTGTAATGTAATGTCTTTAATTAAATACTAATAAAGCCCCATCTCACGCAACTGTTTACAATTAATGTAATTAGTTTAAGCGGGGACGTACCAATTTCAGTGATGATCTGCGTGAGGGACGTCCTTTACCAACGACATCTGAAGATAACGTGAGTGCTGTGTGATGCATGCTAGAGAAAGATAATAGAGTGACGTACTCGTAGATGCAGGCAAGCTTAGGAATTAACATGAGTCAAGTACGAAAAATATTAAACGACATTTTAGGCGTTAGGTAGCTTTGCACCAGATGGATTCCCCAAACATTGACCAAAATCCTAAAATGCTTCCGTATAGTTAGTTTTCTACATTGAGCGGCACGGGAATCGAACCCGGGACCTAAGTGCTGGCAAAAATTTAAACCTGGTGTGTTCGCACACCATCACGTTAATACCATAAATATTTGATTAATGTTTGGTTTATGATTCTGGGGTCTTTATCTGTCTTTTGCCTTAACGTAGTTAATTCTTAGTGTAGCCTTTAACATTTAATTCCTACTTTTGTGCTTTTTGATATTACTTTACGGACGTAACTTGTCTCCTTACGGCGATGAATGAATTAAAAAATTTTGTTAAGTATATAAAAGTCATCAACATCAAAACGGCGTGAACCCACTGCATAGGCCTCTCCTATTCTAAAGGGTTTTACGTAATCGCCACCCTTAGCAAGCGGATTGACAATGGCAGTACCATAAACCAGGCTTCTCAGACGCTTCTACCAGTAACCGGTCTGCTGGAATTTATTCTGGTATTCTTTGTGATGGGTATCTCGTCATCAAATCCAATTGACTTTTCAAAGTTTTAACCTTAATCGCATCTTTCGACGCCCACGGGAAGAAAGGTGGTGGTGTATTCTATCTGTAACACACTCGAGACTAAGTATCGACTACGGTAATTTCTCCATGTTATCGAGTGTGAGTGACCCGATTCCTTTAACGTTTACAGTCAATATATCACGGAATGTAACAATTTAGCCCCTTGATTTCAAGTGAATGGAATATTTATTGGCCGTCAATAAAACGTCAATTTGTGATACAACCCCGGGGTGCAATATAACGTGTTCCCGATCAACCCCTGAGTACATATTGCTACTTCCCGTTATTATATTCACTTTGCTTTGAACTTTCACAAGAATCAATATAAAATAAGATTGGAAATCAAAAAAAAAAATAATTTTACTTGGAAAAAAAGGCCAGATACCAGACAGTGGGCATGACTTATAATCATGTTTTAATAAATAAGCGATGCAAACATACATACACGTCAAAACTTTGTCAAACTGTGGCACGAACTCCACTTATTTGGAATATCATATCCAAGACAACTAAGTGGAGTTTAGTAGGAAGCAAACCACTAGTAAGTGGACGGAAAACTGTATAAATGTTAAATTATAGTTTCACAAAAATATAGGTCATTCTGTCTTCTAAAAAAATAGCTATCTATATAAATAGGGCATAAAGGCGGCGACGGGCTCACCACCTGTCACGTTGCCTCGAAAATATCTTCATTGGAAGGTAGGACGAAGGGTCTTAATTATCTAGACTAGATCTCTGTCTGTATTGGGAATTGCCTGAATATATTTATTTATTATTTATTTATTTCATACCTTTCAAACCTAACAGTAATTTTAATGTTGTTGATTGGCATAATAAGTTAGTGTGGTTACCACCTCTTAATGTAGTGGTATAGTAAAGAAATAATGTTTCTATGTATGGATATCACTGCCTTGCTATTTTGTAATTTACAGCATGCGATATATGAATGAGAAAAATCAGTCCCATAAAAAGTTTCAGAATATTCTCGAAATATTTTTTTTAGATTGCTCTAAGTACGGTGCTGGAAATAAAGTTTCTACTTATGAGTGTCACTCATTAAATTGCTATTTTTTAATTTACAGCATGCTATACGGGAATGAGAAAAATCTATTTCATAAAAATTTTCAGAAAATTCGCAAAAATATCAGAAATTTTTACGAATACTTGTAGGTTTAGGGTAGTCTATATTATTTTATCATAGACTTAAGTAATAGTAATAATGTTATGCATGGTCGTGTTGAATGAATATAATACCTAAATGAAATTTAAATCTTTGTAGGTCAAGTAGAGAAACATTCCTTTTATAAATCGGTATTCAATGATAACAAACCTCCATAGTTAGATATATTTCAGTATTAAGGTAAAGAGAAGAAAAATTGAAGAAGAGAAGATAACTTAAAAGAAAACACTCGTGCAACACTCCAATCTTAAATAAGAGATTGTAATTAAGTCCGTTACACCGTTTACTTACCCGACCTTCCCAGGATTCTGTTCCCAGATTCTGATGTCACTCATTGTATTTGAATTTATGCTTGGTGGTTTGGCATATTTTCAGATTTGTTACTTTATTGTTTAAATAGAAACATTAATATTCATCATACCAATGTCATCATTTAGCCGGATTCGAAGAAGCAACGTTTAAATTCGATGGCAGCGCACCAGTAACTAGACTATCGGATTGTCGACTAGTAACCAGTCAACGTCAGAATATTATATGTAATGTGGTGATTATTTTTATTTTTACGCGACAATGTCTAGCATAATATTAAATAACGCAAACCTTTGTTCGATAGGCGACATATTTAACAAACAATATAATATAAAATAATATAAACAACATAAAGAAAAAAACTATTCTCTCATATAGATACAAACGGCTACAAAAATGAATCAGAACATACGACACTTACAATGATCCCTTTTCGCCTACAAACCCAATAAGACAACACGTAAATCCAAGTCAAAATGGTACGTGATAATGTAACGGGCACCTTGACATATGACTCGATACATACACGCGCACGTGGTTTGTTTGGTAAACGAATTACTCCAAAGATTATGAAAAATATGAGAGAGAATTTTCAAATGGTTTTTTCTATAAAACGCAGTAAGTTTTGTACTTATTAAACTGGAAGTGTAAGAATGTAGCCGCTCCCTTTCTTCCCGTGGGTGTCGTACGAGGCGACCAAGGGAAAGAGCCTAGAATATCCTAATGACAACTGTTAGATGGCGGGATAACCATCTCTAAAAATGTCAGACCAAAATAATGAGACCGAGGATGGGGAGCAGCGTCTGAGGTGCGAGTGGTCTGGTACTCCGATCGCCAATCCGTCTGTCAAGCGTAGCGATTATGGCAAATCCTCCCCTTGGGAGAGGCCTATGTGTACTTTAACAGGTCCTTATGCATGTATGCGTAAACTGGAAGAAAATAAATATCTAATCGAGTGCATTGTGCTTGAATAACGAAATGCGTTCTGTGTTTATTCTTTTTAACTATTTTCTTAACGTTTATTTACAAAGGCTGGCATTCCTAATGTTTACGAGACGACATTAATAAACAGTACCGATCATATTTTTTAAAATATCACTTTAGTTCAGTATATAGTTTTTTAAAATAAATAATGTATTGTTTTGGGGTGAGGAAATAAGAATATAGCCCATCGTCACAGTTCGATTTGTCAAGAAGGTAAAAAAAGACGTCGCGACAGTCCTGGCGCCAAATGGGATTGGATGGAGAAAGAAGTTACATTTTCTCCTAGGCCTGCCAAGAAAAGCCTACTCTGTCGTGGTTACGAATCACCGTGGGATGTAAACATTTTTTGTACGACTTATTTGTTGCTTAAATTAAAGCAACATTGTGATTGAAACCAAAGGAATTTCAAATAACTGTTAAAAAATGTGAAATATACACCAAAAATTATAAACGTAGCACTTAATGTATTTATATAAATTTTCGCAACTGACACAGATAAAGACAAAGTCGCAAACTTCGACCCGGTTATTGAACCGGATCGAAGTTTTTAATACCTCTATAGGTACAATGAGTACTAGCAAAAATTTATTAGTAAATTCTGATTAGTTTCCATCAAAAGTAATCGATAATACAATGAAAAAAAAAGCAATATTTTTGTTTTTCTTTTTAATTATGGTAAAAGTTCATAATGCACCGTAAATGTCTGTTCCTCGTGTATTACTTGTTTGTCAATCCCACTTTTGTCAATCCTAAAGGGTATTCTCGCGCTGCTAGGTATCGTAAAAATAATGCCAACCCATATTTTACCTTCCTTAATGTGTCTTGCTTCCTGAAATTGATTTCGACATTTATTCCCAAATGCTGACCATCAGAAATTATATCTTTTAAATATTTTTTTTTATTTACACTTTATATATACACGTTGTGGTTACGTATATGGATAAATGTTGACCTAAAATTTATTACTCTTTATTTCTTTCTCTGCTTGTTCCACAAGGACTTAAATTCCATTATAGATTTATTTATTTATTCAACACGATCATTTGTGACAATATTAGTATTATAATTCGATGACAGAGAAACATAGCCTGCTCTAAACCTACTGATATTCATTAACAATCCTGAAATTATGAGAATTTTCTGAATATGGAACTGTTTTTTCTCATTAACGTATCACACACAGCAATACCAAGTCAGTAACAGTTATAAGTGGCAACACTATTTCCTGCGCCGTTCACATAGCAATCTGAAGGCAACATACCAGTAAATCCACATCAACGTCACAAGCCAACTGTAATACGTTTACAACCGCTCTCATAACGCGAGCGAAAGCTACTCTGCATCTTAATTAGCCTGCGGAACAAACTTAGACAAGTAATTTGCTTGTACTTGTACTAATTTATGTTAAATTAATTAATTTTGCGATATGTTCTACATGCAAATTAGGCGTTACAGATTTTTATTTGCTAATATTTACTTTAAATTATTGGACAAGATTGATGATTGATTTTTGTTTGTAATATTAGCATCATAATAATATCTCTCTTTTCGGTATGGGTGTGGAGGTATTTATGGTTATAATTATAATCATTATTACTTTTAGTAAAAATTGCATTAAAAAATATGAAATGAAATTAATAAAATGTATGTGATGACAAACGACTATTTAGGTTAATGATGATTACAGTTCAAAATTTTTATATCGAACTTATTCGTTAACTTCTTCCAC
Source organism: Sericinus montela (assembly GCA_029286605.1). Lineage (NCBI taxonomy): Eukaryota > Metazoa > Arthropoda > Insecta > Lepidoptera > Papilionidae > Sericinus > Sericinus montela. The sequence continues at coordinate 432,083 of JAGSMR010000047.1, forward strand.
TGAGAAGGAAACATTTAAATTAAATGTTTTCATATCTGTTGATCGCAACATCCATATTCACAATATAAATATACCTTCGAAACATGTGCGTCTTAAAAATAGAAAATAATTTGGTAGATAAAAAAATTCGTCGACAATCTAACAGAAATAACTCGACATATTTCCGCAGTCTACCAGTCTACAAAGTTTCAATCTTTGACCGCTGGCTCTAAGGTATAAGAGACATTAGAAACTTCCTGTATTAAATTTATTAAATTATGGGTAAATGACTAAACATTGAAATTGCATCCGTACCATAAATTGTGATAATCTTCATACCTCTATAAATAAAATATAAATAAATATAAATATCTTCACGCAATTCCCAATATAGGGGTAGACAGAGGTCTAGTCTAGACAATTAAGTCGTTCGACCCTCCTTCCACCGAAGATATTTTCGGGATTATGATTTACATACCTCTGAGGATCATAAAATGGATTTTGAAATAGACTTGCACTATGTTACGGGTATCCAATGACTGGTCTAGGACCGAGCTTTGTTTTGCGTTGGATTTGTAGTTTATCTTCACGAAATTCCCAATACAGGTGTATACAGAGGTCTAGTCTAGACAAATAAGTCCCTTCGACCCATCTTCCACCGAAGATATTTTCGGGACATCGTAACAAGTGGTGAGCCCGTCGCCGTCTCGATGTCCAAGTCAACGATAAATTCGTACATAAGTTTTTGAAAAACCAATTGGTACGAGCCTGTCATCTGCTATCGTGACTTAATTTTTTATAGTTTATAATAGAATAGTTTAATGTAGATAACAATAGACAACAAGAAAAAGTTTATGAATTGTACCATTGATCTGGCGCCCTAAGTTAAGTCAAACAGAAATCTAAACACCGATTGATACAAAATATGTATCTGTAAGTTGCAATCGCATCGTATTCGGCCCCTCTTAACGCCCGAATGGGCAGGCGTTTCTTTTTTTTATCAATAAAGGTAAACGCCTAGAAATTGTGTAGGGAGCAGTCAGTGATGCGAAAGAGACAGTATGTCTCGGAATATTACTTGATATCAATAAATAAATTAACGGTTTTTCCTTTTGCTTTTGAATAAAATATGTAAGGTCACGATAGCCGATTGGTTGCGGGATCGGAATTTCGAGTCCAGAGATCCGAGTTCGATCTCCAGTTGGTAGGATCTCACCCATGGTTTTTTTTTTCAAAAACTTATGTTCGAATTGTTTCGTTGGTTTGCACATAAAGACGGCGACGGGCTCATCAGCTGTCAGGTTGTCTCGAAAATATCTTCGGTGGAAGGTGGGTCGAAGGGACCTAATTGTCTATACTAGACCTCTGTCTACCCCTGTATTGGGAATTGAGTGAAGATATTTATTTATTTATCAATATATTTAGGAACACATGATAGGTATTATTGATTCTTGTTGGATTTCAAACTGTTTATTTTGTTCTAGACATTTATTATTTATTTAATAAAATATGTCTCGCCGCCACAAGTCATGATAGCCGAATGGTTGGGTAATCAGATATTTTTTTATTAATTTAAATTTATTATATTTTGCTTAATCAAAAGTTAAAAACAACTACTAATGCACAGACAGATTGAAAATTTATTATTTTGAATTAAGATTTGCTTCTATCCCTGGATACTGCCATTACGGCGAAAACGATTAGGTATTTAACAAAAAAAGTAAATTGAACTGTAGAAGAAGTATAAGTGAATTTAACCATCAAGGTGTTAAAAACCTTGCAGAGAGATTTCTAAATATGGAAATGGGCAGCAGTATCTTCTTAACAAAAATATTTTAAAAATAAAAAGTACTGTGGTTGCCAACACGCTCGTAAAGCGTGGCAACCAACTCTACCAAAACTCTCCGATGAAGAAGAACCATCTAGTTCCACCAAGTTTGTTTATTATTCTTCTACTAAATTTCTTCTACTAAAATTATGTTAAATGAGACAAAAAATTCTAATGCCGTAATAACATGGCAAAGGAATAGCACTTTAAAATTATTTTAGTACATAGCTTAATTTTTTTTATTCATTTACAAATAAAATCATTTTGTTTAAAAAAATATGATTTTTAATTGAATATAAAAATAATGTTTCCGCCCGGGATCGAACCGGGGGCCTTCTGCGTGTTAGGCAGATGTGATAACCGCTACACCACGGAAACGTTGAAATCATGTTTGATATGTGTGGTATACACTGCTTTTCCAAATTACTTTTTAGCGACTGATTTTTTATATCCGACAATTATTTTTTCGCAAAACATTCTTTCACGAACTTACAATAATATAGTGCAATACATAATTAAATTATTATAAGTATCTCTTTAATTTAATAACAAATAATTGAGCATAACCTCCCTATGGGAGAGGCCTATGTCCTGCAGTGGATTTTAATAGGTAATTCGTACATAAGTTTTTGAAAAACCCGTTGGTACGACAAGCCTGCTACCTGGGGATCGAATTAGGGCCACCTTAACCACGGCAATCGTACCTGTGAAAACAAGGCTATGACTTTCACAATGTACCAAAACAAATACTTTAAATATTTAATTAGCTAATTAGAAGAAAAAAAATGAATTAAATGCCTTAATTTTCATTTCTTTTTGGAATTCCACCACTTTTTTTTATTTAAATACGTATCGCAACGTCTTTTTACCACGCAAGGTCGTATTTGTCACAGATAAAATATTTCATTACACATTCTAAAAACAATTTAAAGAAACATTTTGTCTACTGAATATTATTTAATTTTGGGGACTGATTTTTGTTGTTCTGTGGCTTTTAGGCCTTTCAAATGTATTCATGAAAATTTATGAGTTATTTGCGTGTCTGCTAACCGTTTTCGCCGTGAAGACATCTGTCATAGTGGCTTAAATGGTAAACAGCTGGGGGTTAGTAGGTTAACTACTTTATTCGTAGGCCGCTTCACAATCTTGTTGACTACAATTGGCTGGAAAGGGTATTGAAAAATATAAATGATAATTTTATAATTGACTACGTGTGTAACTAGTAATCAAGATGCTTACAACGAAATATTGAGCCTATACCAACATACGAGAATATAATATCTGGAACTTATTTATTTTTCTTTATCACTCTAAATAAATAATCTATGTGAAAAATGAAGCGCCATGAAGAGACAGCAATCGCAAGTACAAATTATTAATATTTTCGTTAAATATTTTTGTTGGAAAATGTTAATACTCTTTCAAATGTTCGTTAAGATTCTAAAGGTGAAATGGCTTTCATTGTAATGTTTTAAAAAGTTAAATTATCAAAAAAAAAGGAACTTAGAACTAAGTTTGAGTAGGCGCCAATTCAAATAACAAACTTTGAGTTCGATAAATAAATATCTTCACGCCATTCCCAATACAGGGTTAGACAGAGGTCTAGTCTAGACAATTAAGTCTCTTCGACCCACCGAAGATATTTTAGGGACAACGTGACAGGTGGTGAACGATATAATTCGTACATAAGCTTTTGAAAAACCCTTTGGTACGAGCCTGTCACCTAGAGAACCAAACTCGGGTGTCTTGACACGAAATTCCGACCACCCAAAACCTCGGCTATCGTGACTTTTTGAGTTCTACTGGTATGTTTTAATAATCCAAAAGGGGGTTACTCGTATCATAATAGCCACACAATTGCTAAATAGCCGCGTTGCGATGATAGATGCAGACTCCTCGAAACTTAGACGCTGCTTGCCGTTTCTAGTTTGATCAAAATCAACCAGTCTGCTTAATTTTGACCTTAATTTTTTTCTAACTATCTATCAGAAATCTCAACATAGGTCCGTGAAGTTTGACACAAAAAGTGCCCTGAGCTACCGACTCCCTTCACTTTTCAAAATAATAATAATAATAATAAGTTTGCCATTTATTTTCTCTTACATTGCGTAGTTATTATGCTAGAAATTACAAGAATGCCAGACAAGGAACATAGTAGAACTATCCGCGTAAGAGAATGGTGCATGAAGTAGGTTTCCTTGAAAACCTGTATTACAAGTCACCATACCCCTCCTCGGCTAGTTTCTTAATTAGCTATAATAAAATTACGCTTAGAAGTGTAAGAAAGATCAAAATACGATAGCATTTGTTAACTTAAAGGAATACATGGGAGCCCATTTGCAATAGTATGTTTGTCTTGAGGAGTATGAGAATTGATGTGTTGTTTGTGTGCATGTAGGTGTGTTTGATGTTTGAGTATGTGTTAGTTGTAGCGTAGAGTTTAAGTTCATTCAGTTGGGTGTGTTTGTGTAGTGATGTGAGAAAGTGTTGATTATTATGTGTGTTGAGGAATTTCGCCAAATAAGTTATATATAGAGACGTTAGATTAATAGGAGTAATAATAAAACTTAATAGGAGAACTATAGAACGATGGAGTAAGTATATGGAGTAACTATTTGGGTGGTATCAGTAGATTTTCAGTTTCAGAATAGTCTAGGTTCTTGAGGTAATTTTTGACTAAAATTTTACAAGGTATTTTTTTTGTGGATATATGTTAAGTATTTTGTTAAGTTTATTGTATAAGTATGGGCCAAGAAAACAAAAGAACTTATGTGATAGTGTCGTGTTAAAGGTTTGAGCTTGACATACCTTGTCTTTTCGTCTTTATTCCTTCATAAGGTTCGGGTCATATTGCAGCTGGGCATGTTTTTGTATTACTATGTTTAATCTAAACGTTTGTCTAACAGTGAGTACATCCTATTCTTTGTAAAGTTCTACTGAAGGATAGTAATAGGGTAAACCTGCCCCAACCTTGGGAATAGCGCGTTGAGCCTTCTCCACCTCCAATAAATAAGTTTGCAGCCCCACCTCATGAAGTGATACAGTAGTCCACCACACACAATGCATAGTAGACCATTTTAGTAATTTTACGGTTTGCAGCGTGTCTTAAATTTTTAAAAATGTAGATTAGTTTTCCTTATCGTGTTACAAGCGTATCTATATGTGGTTTACAAGTTATGTGTTGGTCCATAATGATACCAAGGTATTTGATAGTGTCCGTTCTTAGTTGTTTGGTACAAGTACATATGGAGTTGAGGGTATCACAGGTGTGAGCGGTAATGGATAGGGATATTGGTGGTAGTAGGTCGACTCTATGAGCGAATGCCATATACTTGGTTTTATCTATATTAAGTGTAAGGCCATTATTTTGTAACTATTCACTAACTTTATTTAGGCATTTCTGGGCAGTATTAAAGGTTTCTTCCCAACTATTGCCAGTGAAAAACAGGTCTATATCGTTGGCGAAGGTAACTATTTGTCCTCTGGGGATTTGAAGTTGGCAGAGATCGTTAATAAAGACGGTAGTTATTTATACAGTTTGTCTCTCCGTTTTTATGTATGGTTTTGATTGGTGCTAGTTTAAAGGCATTAGGAAAAACTCCTGACGTCAGAGAAAGGTTGCAAATGTGGGTAATGGAAGAGGCGAGCAGGTGACTATATCATTTTATAATTTGACTACTGATCAGATCAATTCCAACTGCGCATTTATCCTTTAGGCCTTTTATAAGGGTGGATATTTCGTCGTTGTCTGTGGTGAGCATGACGAAGTATTTTAGTGATGATATAGATGATGCTTCTAGTGGTTTAAGCACATTTTGCTTAAAATTTAAAGAGGCAATTTGTTCCGCCAGTTTCCTTCTAACATCCGCAAAGAATTTATTAATATTATTAATACTCATTATGGGGTTGTCTGGTGAGATAAGACAAGCCGAGTAATCTACCGTCTTCTTAGTGCCACTGATTCTTTTGATAACTACCCAAAGTTTTTTTTATTGCCTTTTGCACTTTCAATCTCTTGCTTTTCGTATATCCTTTTAGCTTTTTTGACAATGTTATTGCAAAAATTCCTATAACGCTTATATGTGGTCTTAATAGTGTCATTCGTAGGGTTACGTTTGATTTTTTTATAAAGGTTATCCCTATTTCGCATGCATCGTAATAACCCGTTTGTAATCCATGGTTGAATGATCTTTTTTCTTTTTGAAGTTTCAGTTGGTTTATAATTATTTTTTAAGGCTTCAGCTAAGTTCATTACTAAAAATTCTGTTGCTAGGTTAACGTCGCTACATTCGAGAATATGACTGAAATTTATATCACGTATAGATTTTTCTAATTGTACAAAGTCGATGGTAAATTCAGTTTCATTACAACATTCCCGTCGATTTTTATAATTAAAACTAATGGCAACACTATCGTGATCAGTGATAGAGGATGGGAATATAAAACATATAGCGTCTAGTTTAGTTTTTATGATGATATGGTCTAAGCATGTCAGTCCGTGCGTAGGAGGGTTATAACCAGGTAGCATGCAGTGGCTAGCTAGCATGTTCAGATAATCACAGGAACGCTTATCTGTAGAGGATGGTGCAATGTCGATATATATATATCACCGCATGAGAAAATATTTTATAACACTTTAATTTTGAGAGAAGGAGGTCCATGGAGTTGATAAAATTAGTAGTGTTAATTTGGCTCGGTGTGCGGTATATACCTATGATACAACTTTCTGAATTGAATTTTAATAATACACAGTTTGCGTCAGAGATTTGGGGTTCTTCAAAAGTTACGTTCAGCTGTTTATTGTAGTAAATAACTACTCCTTCATTTTGTGTTAAGTGGAATGAGGTAGCTACATAATTATAGTTATTAACAGTAGGGATATACTTTGCGGAAGAAAGACAACATTCTGTTAGTACTAATATATCCCAGCATATTTCTGATCTTTGAAAATGTGGTAAGAGATTAGACATATTACAGACAATGAATGCTACGAATATTTTGCACCAGGAGATTGTATGTATAGTTACTTTTGGGTATATAATTTTTCACATCGTCGATGTTGCAAGTTATAGTTCTAGCCACCTGTATAGAGTCTAGGTCAGATTTTACAGCTTCTATATCTTGCATAGTGAAAAATTATTATACTGAAAAAATAAATAGAAATAGGATATTGGTCACTATATGCATGTGACCATTGAGTATGGTAGAGAGTAGCTGTACACATCGATCCGGTACGAACACAGTTGGCATAATATATTTTGGGCGTACTATAGTTTTCTTATTTTTGATGAGAGCTTTTTTTTAGTACAGTTCAATGTTTATTAGTTTCTTATATTTGTTCTGAATGTTCCAGTAACTCGTTTTTAGCAATAAAAATATATGTGTAAAATTTTATATATAGGTATGTGCTGTTTATATCCGTATGTGGTGTATTTACCATTAAATGTTACTATGATGCTTTATCAATTTCTTGCAATCAGTTTTCCTTTGTTTTGTTTTATTATTATTATTTTCATTTGGTATGCGTTATTATTTAGAAATTTGTTAATATTTTAAAATAGTCATATGTGTCAAATTGTGTGTGTGTGTTTTTCTTTTTTTTTTAAGTTCTTGTAGTTATAACTACTACCAGCCCAAGATGGACCATAGGCTGCGCTGAAAATCAGTGTTGCGGGGATACCCGTAATGTATGCTGAGCGTTGACCTTTTTGTTGTTTTCATTCAATTTTTAAATATCATGTATTTATATTTTATTGATTGTTATGGCGCAACAAATAAAGTATTTCTTTCTTTCTTATTCCTAGTTCCTCCTAATTGTTTAATTTGTGTGTATGCGGTGTTCATGAAATATGTGTTGATGTTCGTGTGTTTGCAAAGTAGACACCGGAAAGTTATTATTACATATTAAAAAATTTTTGTTTAATAACATAAAAGTTCAGCATAAATATGCTTTAAAAATCAATAAAATTGCATACTAAAAAGTAGTAACGATAAAGAATTTTTTGTTGAAGTTATTTTACAGAAATAACCGTATTTAAGAAATATCAGTCACAAGATGAGTTTATATAGATCAGATTCTTCATTAATGCGGATTGGTGTTGATTCTAGTTATTTCTTGACATAAACTCTTCCGTGTGAAGTCCAGGCAGCGAAAATCTTTTTATTCTTAATGTTTTCGCGGGCGACATAGAAAACTCGACTATAGTTACCCGTTAGGTATTCCGATATGTATACTGTACGTTGCTCGCCGGGTAGTTTAATAAGTTGTGTGTTAAGTTGTGTCTCTTTATTTTCACGTCGTGTTTTGGTGTAAGATTTGTACCTAAAAATCTGGTTTAAGGCGATATATGTTTACCTCACTTTCCAGGATTGGCGTTTCAAGACCAAAAGAAATTCCAAACGTAGGCAGAAACTGTTGCCCATTCAGATGGGGTTAAGCAGAACCACGGTGAAAAGGGTGTTAAATGAAGACTTAAGGCTTCGGGCATATCGAAGAAAAACAGAATATCGTTTGAATGCACGTTGAATGGACCTAAAACTGAAGAGATGCCGCTTTTTGTTGAAGCGGTACGCGGGAAAAAAATATCGGGAAATCCTTTTTTCGAATGAAAAAATTTTTACCGTAGAAGAGAGCTACAACAAACAAAATGATAAGGTGTACGCACACAGTAGTGGAGAAGCGAGCTACCGTATTCTGTGTGTCCAGCGAGGTCATTTTCCATCCTCGCTCATGGTTTAGTTGGGAGTTTCTTATTGGGGCTTAACAGAGGTACATTTTTGCGAGAAAGGTGTAAAAACGAATGCAGTTGTGTATCAAAATACAGTCCTGACGAACCTTGTGGAACCTTTTTCTCGTACCATGTTGAATAACAGGCACTGGGTATTTCAACAAGATTCGGCTCCAGCTCATAGAGCGAAGAGCACACAAGACTGGCTGACGGCGCGTGAAATCGACTTCTTCCGGCACGAAGTCTGACCCTCCTCCAGTCCAGATTTGAATCCGTTAGATTACAAGATATGGCAACACTTGGACGAAAAGGCGTGCTCAAAGCCTCATCCCAATTTGGAGTCACTCAAGATATCCTTGATTAAGGCAGTCGCCGCTATTTACATGGACCTCGTTCGTACTGCGATAGACGACTGGCCGCGCAGATTAAAGGCCTGTATTCAAAATCACGGAGGTCATTTTGATTAAACTTTAGTGTCTATGTTTTGTTAGAATCTATCAAATGTCTTAGAATCTATGTTTTGTTAAGTTCATTTTGGTATATAAATGGATACATAATGAATAAACTTGTTTCTATTATTTTATATTAAACATGTGACCGAATTTATGACCTGACTAGGTATATATACGTATTTAATATTTTCTTATTATTATTATTATCTTGTCGCCTGTGAGGTGATATGAGATGATGTGGTACGGGGCATACCACTTTTGGAAGTCTATTTCGGTTTCCTTTGTTCTACTGTGGATGTTGTTTTTGCGGATTATAGAATCCTTTCCGTAGTTCGTATTTCCGTAGTTGTTGCTCACTGAGCAATTCGATCGATCTTAAGCTCAGAGTTGCTCTGTGAGCAACAAACGTTCAACAAACGTTCAGCCTGCAGTGAAAGTCCACGTCACGGACCGACAATCATCGCGCTATGGTTACTTTAGTTTATTTATAATAAATATATCATAACTCTATATGGTATGAGTTCCGTAGAAAATGACGTTTAATGCAGACACAAAAATAGTCACTTATCAAATTTTATTTGTTAATTTTTAAAGCCGTAAAAAAGTTAAAAATTTGTTTCCGCCCGGGATCGAACCGGGGGCCTTCTGCGTGTTAGGCAGATGTGATAACCGCTACACCACGGAAACATTGACGTTGGCTATTAAATTTCTGTTTAAATGAAAAATCGAGTATTTATTATTTTGTTCTTGATTTCAACGCGTTTTTTGGAGTTTCAACTCTTCCCATCTGGTTTCGAGTGCTTTATAATACTCGTGGTCTTAAAGGGTATCATTGACGTCCGTTTGTTATACTTAGCTCCAGCTACTGCCTATTTTTTTATTACTTATTGGTCTGATTTACGATGAATGAGCTCACTGTGTCCTGAAGTTTTGCCGTGATTTGCTTTGTCTTGGGTTTAATTTCTTCAATTATCACTCTTGAAAGGGATTTGTGTTCTTTTGCGAGCATAAGCGGTTTATCAAATATAATATAATGGCGCGGGCATTCTGCAGACAGCAGACTTCCTGGAGTGTCTATTTTTACACTGTTATAATATTTTTTTTGTTAATTTTAATAATTATTTTCTTTACATTTTGTAAGAGAGTCATTTAAACTCAATTATAGACATGGTTATTAAATTTATGGTATAACTGACCAACCAACATACGTTTATTTATATAAGGCGTACAATATTTTAAAAACAGACAAAACAATTCACAGGTAAAAAAAACTTAAATCAATAAAGTTTCCACTTATCACTAATACATAAAAAGAGACAAAACTTTAAAAGAAGGCTACAAGGTAAAAAACAAAATTAATCTAAATGAGGGAAACAATGAAAAACCAAAATTAAATATTTCTCATAGACTTGTAAAAACTTTTAATCGATGCTCGTTGGGATATGAACAAACTTGTTAATAAATTCTGTGTATACCTGACTATATGCAGCTTAATAATAAAGAAGATAAATAATTTGCTGAAAGAGTAAAAAATATTGTTTCCGCCCGGGATCGAACCGGGGGCCTTCTGCGTGTTAGGCAGATGTGATAACCGCTACACCACGGAAACTATATGATAGAAGTGTGAAATAAACAACTAAAATTATTTGATTTCTTATTTACAGCCTATTATTTATCTGCTGCTTGATATAGATAAATTAAAAATATTACAATATAAATCACCTTTTTGATTTATAATGTAATAAATTGAATTTATTATAGATTGCATGATTATTCTACAGTCTCGTACTGCTCTGCAGTCCAGTAATCGCAGAATAATGGTGTTTATAATTTACGACAGATAACAACCACAAATTATTTTTTTTATTGTTCTATATCGATAATATCGGATTATTATTGAAAGTAAGAAGATAAAAGAATAAAATAAAATACAATATCTTCACGCAATTCCCAATACAGGGGTAGACCGTGCAGAAGGGGAGAGAAAAACAAGAATTAAAGTGTATGTACAGCGTACCAAAGAAAAAAAGTATCCAATTATTATTATAAACGTGATAGCGTTTAGTGATAGATTTGTTTGACATGTAAATAAATGTCACAATCAGTATTTATTTAGTAAGTATTTACTGTATAACAATCAACAATACAATGTTGTCAGTAAAGACAAACAAATAAATAAATCACAAACATCTTTGTAATAATGAAACATACTCGTATGTCAACATACTTGTAATTACGATAACTACAATTGTTGTAAATGTTTTGCGTTATGTGTCACTTGTTACTCCACTTCACACACTTTCGTGGTTGACATGCGCACACACCGGTTTTCGAGTTTGCGTTAGCTCTGACATCCCGTGTTCGATTCCCGGATGGGTCAATTAAAGAAACTACTTTTATATATTGCCTCGGGTTTGGGTGTTTGTGGTACGTTCGTTGTTTCTGAATCCATAACGCAAGTGTGTTGGCTATTTATATTAGCATGAGACCATTTAAGTAATTCTGTCTCTTATTGATATTTTGTTACAGATAACAAAATATCGAGTAAACTGAACATAAATACCTCAGGATATTTATATAATGTTGTTTAATTTTTTTGTTGTAGAGCCACGCAACAGCTTTTGTTGTTGCATAAATGGGCCGGCTCGACCGGGGAAGTACCACGACCTCACAGAATACCGGCGTGAAGTAGAAGTCTAACACACTTCTGCGTTTCGTCTGGTGAGTGCAGGTAACCGGTGGCCCGCACACCCCCTTCCCCCAATTCTGGGAGGGGTGGGGGGGGCACTCTAAGCGAGGCAACGCTTCTGCTATGCCTCTGGTATTGCGGATGTTCATGGGCGGCGGTAATCACCTACCATCGTGAGCCACCTGCTCGTTTGCCTCCTTTTTCTATATATATATAAGCGATAGCATCGGGTTAGATACATAAAGGTATCTGATTGCCGCAAGGAAAAAATAAGACGTTTTTTTAAATTAAGAAATAGTACAATAGTTTTGAATCTTGTTAAGCGCAATCATTTGTGTGATGAATGTATTTTTGCACGAGAATTATGGATGTTTATATGATTATTTATCTAAATAGTAATAGGCATCTAGTGTGTTATCACCATCCATTTACCGAGATACAGGGAATCCTAGTTAGGGATTCACGTATATGATTGCTCCTATATGAAAATAAAAACGATAGTTGTGAGATATCCGCGTTAAAGTAGAATAGAGTAATAGTAGATAATAGACTTATACCACTTGCTTTCCTCCCGGAGGTGTCGTATGAGTTGACTAAGGGAAAAGCCTTGAAAGTGCAACCGACTATCGACAGATGTTATAATGGTAATGTGTATGTTACCTTTTTTAATATCGGTGGAGAAAAATGCTTTATACATGAACGTTTCCTGACCGGGAGGCCATCGAAACGAATAGTGTCGGACTTGAATCGCAGAAGGACAAGCATATATAATGATATAAAAAATGAGATAAAAACCATCCACTAGATGGTGTGGGCCCAGGGGCCTTTACAGCTTTATCTATGGAGACTTGAAAGGACAGAGGCTCGTAAGTCAGAAATTGGGTTGCGATGATGGCTGCTGCTGCGAAACGCTGCGTTCCCTATAAACGAAAGAAGAACCTCCAACATGGGGGAGGGGCGATGAATTGATGACTAGAATTGATTGAAGCGTCTGAAGTGCAAGATATCTGGCGCTGCGATCGCCATCACTGCCGATTGCTACTAATGCTCCCGTTGGGGAGAGGCCTATATTACGCAGTGGTGACGTACAGATCATGCTAATAATGATGATAATGATCATAAAAAATATGGAGTAGTGATTTGATCTATCACTTGAATTTCTTAAGTAATGTTTTCCTATCGTGTTTTATTAACGGTTGCTCCTGTGGTGACATAGCGAGGCGTCGTCCAAAAAACAAAAGCTTTTTGTCTTTAGAATTTATCGTCAGCCGTAAAGTTAATGGAAGGAACAGGGAAAAACTTTTTACAGGTTCATCTCGTAAACTATGTTTGTTACTCCACTAAGTATTATTCTAAGTCGCGTAGCGTGAACGCATTAATAATAAAATGTGGCTTTGTTAAGTTTAATTATGATGAATAGTCGTAGTAGATCGCAACCACTTTGGAACTTAATATACCATTTTGCATCAGCATACCAAATGCAGATTATACCGTCAGTTCTTAATTAGCAGATTCCAGCGGCTGTCTGTCTTTTCCATACGCATTTAAAGAAGGAAAAGGCATGAGAGAGAGAGGTGATGAGATGATAGCTAGCAATTTTTGAGTAGGGACCGGAACCTAAAGGATCAATAGCTGGTCGAAGAATACGGAGGGATTTTATAAGATGAATCCTTTATCCAGAGGGTACTACATGGAAAGTGGACTTAGAAGATCCAGGACGGTTCCATTAAAATGAGATTGACATCAATATGACGGCTAGAGGATACCTGTTGATTACTTATGTGAAAACTGGCAGTGATCATAGAATGCTAAGAGTCATATTGGAGATTGACATTAAGCTTCAGCGGTCTCGTTTAATGAAGTCCGTCCATCTCGGGCACCTTAAAAATTCTATAAGCTTAAGAGAATTAGTTGGAATTGCAAAATCGCTTTTAAACTAGTAAACTATTGACGTGGCAGGCGCTAAATGGAGGCGCTGTGAATTTAATATTATTAATAGAAGCCAGACGTGAAATGAGGTTGCAGTTTTTAACTGATGCGTCAGCATATCTGAAACTGAATAGACATACGTAATCTTGATATGGTGCGTATTAAAGAAGTTGTAGAGCATAACTAAGTCTTTGTCAAAGATTTGTCTATCGGAAAGAGCTATTTCACAAAGTTAAAGAATACCGGGGACAAAGGGAAATGCAACTATAATTCAAAAGAAATTATTGCCTGCAACTGACAAAAAAAGTCACGATAGCGGTGTGTGGTCGGAATTTCGATTCAAGAGACCCGAGTTCGATCCCCAGGTGGCTGGCTCGTACCAATGAGTTTTTCAAAAACTTATGTACGAATTTCATCGTTGGCTTGGACATGAAGACGGCGACGGGCTCACCACCTGTCACGTTGTCCCGAAAATATCTTCGGTGGAAGGTGGGACTTAATTGTCTAGACTAGACCTCTGTCTACCCCTGTATTGGGAATTGCGTGAAGATATTTATTTATTTATAACTGACTCGGGGCTCATATACGGGCTGCATAACCCTCTCGATAAATACCTGACTAAATTTCAGAAGACCACTGACGGATAGTAGCGTCTAAGGTGCAAGCAATCTGGTATTGCGATTGTTTATTTGCTTGCCAAGCGTGAAGATTATGGCTGTCCCTCCCATACGCAACAGGCCTATGTCGTACAATGGACTTTAATAGGCCGTTATAATGATTTGATGGGATCTATAGCGCTTCTCAAAGTGTATATTATTTCATCAAAAGTTATAAAAATAAATACTCAAAGAATAGAAAATATTTAAAAAATTTCCTCAGTTACTTTTAATAACGTGCACCAAACATTAATTAACTTCAATGTTTACTCACAGTGGCAAATGAGAATAGACGCAACGGTTTTCATTCGCTAAAATGTTTTTTAAAATATTCAAAAAACGCCATGTTAATCCCTCTCTCCGTTCTCCAGCGATTTAATAAAATTAGACGGGGTCCCGGCGAGCTAAAAGCTCGTGTAATAACGTTACTTTCGTTTTTGGAGCGGGCGCGGGTAAATCAATTATGAGCCGTTTCGTCTAGTTTTGATGACAGGCTGTATGGCCTATCTTGTTTCAAAGGCTTTATTACGTTAGTCCGTCTTATTTGTACACGTTTTAATATTAAAAGCTTTTTAAAGTATGATATGCGTTTAATTATCACTATTTTGTCTTTGATCTAACTTATGGAGGGATAGGGATAGGGATGTAGGAATATTATTGAGCATGTTGGATGTTATTCTATCTGTTCATACTTTATGTACAAGACGTATATAAAAAATAAAAAGGTGGAAGTGCCGAATCGACTAGGGATAATCTCTTGATTAAAGTTTATCTTCTAAAGCAAACAAAATTTAAGTCAATATTTAAATTCCTCTTTCGTTCCCTTCTTATTGGACATTGCACAACTTCTAACTCAACTCTGATAACTTTACAACTACGACGTTGTAAAGTTATCAGAGTAACATTAATACGATAGATATGTAAAATCAATTTACTAATTTAATAAAATGCATTTTTGTGACAAGCATGTCTGCCATGCTGGTCTGTTCGCTGTTTAAATAGGAAATTAAAAAGATCAAGTGCCAGAGACGAAATTCAGTGGCGATGTTCGGATATAAAAAGTCACGATAGCCGGTGGTTGAGTGGTCGGAATTTCGAAACAAGAGACCCGAGTTCGATCCCCAGGCGGGCACGTATCAATGGGTTTTAAAACCTACGTACGAATTACATCGTTGGCTTGGACATAAAGACGGCGACGAGTTCCCCACCTGTCACGTTGTCCCGAATATATCTTCGGTGGAAGGTGGATCGAAGGGACTTAATTGTCTAGACTAGACCTCTGTCTACCCCTGTATTGGGAATTGCGTGAAGATATTTTATTTTATTTTTTATTTTTATGTTCGGATATAAGAGCAATTTTAAAGCTTGTAAACGACTAGCTTTTTCCCGCGATTTTATCCGCATAACCTGTTATACTGAGTTTCTTTAAAACCCGTTATGGCTCTGCTTAAATTCAAAATAAGTTAACAATTCAGTTATAACATACCTTCTTAATAGTATCAAAGTGTTCCGAATTGTATCATAAGTTCCGTAGATTACCAGCTTTAATTATATTATAATTATTTAATTAAATTTACAAACTTTAACCTTTTAAATATTTGTGTAGATATAATTTGTTTAAGAGGATTATAAAACTATTTTCTCCCAAAATATTAATCTATGGCAAGGAGTACACTATGAAAATAGATAACTAAATCTCTGTCTTGATACGGGCAACAGTGTATGGTACGTTTTACGTAGGCATAGGTATTTTTATTAGTAGATTTCTTTTCTACCTAGAAGTTGCCCCTGTTACTCTTGTACGTACCTTGAATTTACTGTTTTCTACAGTCTCCGTCCATTCCTCGGAAATGATAATGTTTTTGTGCAACATTTATTGATTTATTTGTTATTTATTGTCAGTGTCAGCTCCTTCCATTTGACCGTATCCAACGAAGAGCGGCTCGCATCGTCGACGACCATTTTCTATCTGATAGGCTAGATCCCCTGGAACTGCGAAGAGATTTTGCATCTCTTTACATTTTACACAAGATTTACTACGGAGAGTGCTCCGAGGAATTGTTCGGATTAATCCCAGCCGCTGAATTTCACCATCGAACCTTACGTCATAGTCAAAAATTTCATCATCACCGTCTTGATGCTTGGCATTCCACCACGCTTTCCGCGTTTTTAGCGGAATTTTCTGCCACGCACTTGTACTTTATGGAATGTGCTGCCGTCAGCGGTTTTTCCGGACCGATTCGACTTAGGGACCTTCAAGAAAAGAGCCTATACATTTCTCAAAGGCTGGCAACGCATCTGCTATGCCTCTGGCATAGCGGATGTTCATGGGCGGCGGTAATCACTTACCATCGTACCACGTGAGCCACCTGCTCGTTTGTCTCCCTTCCCTATAAAAAAATGGGAACAACAAAGGTATCATACACCCAATATATAGCACCCAAACCCGACAAAATATATAAAACGTGTTTCTACATTGACTCGATCGGGAATCGAATTCGGAAACTGGGCAATGATATATATCATAACAATAGTGGAATGGCGGGCCAGTATGGCAGTCCGCACTATAATCTATTAAGAAATTGAGACTTAAGTTCGATGCCCATTATTTTTTAGAAACTTAAAATGTATGTTTATTGTTTATGCAACCTACCGCTGTCTAATACTGTAATAATTCTTAGCCTTGAGGTTTTCTGGAAGAGATCGCGGCTCTTTAGCGGTAAGACCACCTTTTTGTATCTACCTCATATGTTTGTTCTTTTCTTTTGTAACCTTTCCTTTAATTTTCTTTTTTACGTAGTGAACAATAAAGCATAAATAAATAAAATAAATAAGACACGACAGTCTAGTGGTTAGGTGATCGGAATTCGAGGCTCATACCAATGGGTTTATTCAAAACTTTATACATAACTATTTTATAAGTTAAATGTATGTTTTATAATATCTTTCATAGTTTTGAAGAGTGAATTATACAGCATATTACAGCATATCATAATATGACTAGACTTAATAAATACTGAATAGGTTGACCCCAGAATCATAAACCTAACATTAAACGATTGTTTATGGTATTTACGTAATCGAGTGCGATCATGTCACGATAGCTGAGTGGTTTGGTGGCCAGAATTTCGAGTCAATAGACCCGAGTTAGATCTCCAGGTGGCAGGGTCGTACCAATGGGTTTTTCAAAAACTTTTGTACGAATTATTTTGTTGACATAACGACGGCGACGGGCTCAACACCAGTCACTTTGTCCCAAAACTTCTACGGTGAAGAAATTTTTTTCAATATATGTAATGTAATAAGAATCATTGACTTTGACATTAAATAGCATCAGGCATGCCACATGTCACTCTGTTCCAAATATACTGTCGTGAAATGGGGGTTTGCAATGATTAAACTTTCTAGAACGGTCAGAGTTCTAGAAGATCTTACTTTCGAGAATATTGCCACAAGCATGTTTTTGTGGTCATAAAATTTTTCATATATGTCCATGGTTTAAACCATATGTATATATACTTACTTAGGGACTGTTCGTGAAAAAGTTGAAGTATACTATACTATACTATAGCCTATAGTCTATGATATGATGTGAAGATAAGTATGGTTTATGTGCACTAACATATTATTATGTCTATAAAGAAGAATATTAAAATAGATCTCTCTTAAATATATTAATGTTAACCCTCTAAGGTTTAATATTAATAAACCGTAACAGGAAAGTTATCTTTGAATTATAATTAATGCTTGCGTAATAATACTTTGTTGGTGATTCCGAGCCAAAATTGTATTTATCTAAAGTCCCTCCATTATTACACGAAGTAGGCTTTCAATAGGCTCTAGACTAGACACCCTAGGCCGCGTAATTAGCATCCTGCCCCGTCTGAGAGATATTTGAATAACGCGGGGGTGAATTAGGCCGGTTACAAAATGATTTCTCATCTGAATTAATTAGTAGTTTATTTTTAAATTAGTAGAAGTTTAACATAATACTCAACGACTTATTTAATATTCCAAATCACCGAGAAAGTTTCTTAAAATCAACTTTTTTATTAAGGTTATTTTTCAATAGGCGTCGGTTAAAATTAAAGATAATTTCTTCTTTACTGAGCAAAGATTTAAAGTTTATATCATAATACTATGACTATGATTATAAACGACTGTGACTTTTATTTCATTTTAAATCATTTACCAAATTATTTATTAAAAATATGAATTTTAGTATATTTGTTTTTAACTAACATATAAGATATATATATTGATTTTTACTATAGTAAACACACATGTTACTACAGTAACAGATGTTACATAGTAAGAGGAACAAATGTATTATATTTTCAAATTTCGTCTTGATGAACTATTTTCTGATCTAACAATTTACTGAATGGAAAAGTTCTTGTGTTGCGTGAGAGTGAAATATTAGGGAATACGAAAATGTAACTCGATGCCGCGGTGTTGACTTTAAGTTTGGGTAACTTGAGAAATACATACTATTATCTAACCTGATTTGCTTGCGGCTTGTTGAATGACTGACCGTGGAAAGTGCAAAGATACCCAACCTATATTCAAATATACCAAATCTTTAGTGCGAAAAGTCAGTGAAAATCTACAATGTAGGCGTTGGTACAATATAGGATAAAAGTCTAGACACTACGCCTAGACTTTTATTAGTCAGTAACTAATTTTACGGATTTCATCGCGTTTTATTTAATTTTTACTTTCCGTCGTTTCTGGTGCTTTACAGCGCCCTCGGTCACTGTGATAATTATATTAACAAGCGAGAATTATATTACCAAATATTTGAAATTAATAACCCACTCGTGTGGCCGCAGCTTTATCCAACAACTCTGCGTACAGAGAGAGCGGCGTTAACGCTCCTCTGGACACGTTAATTGAAAGTGGATTGGAGGTGACAGTGTAGAACGGGTTTTTGATTCAAACCTTTTTTATCCATCGTAAGGGAGTTGTGTGTTCGCATTTTATGAAGCATTGTATTTTTTCGTTCGTTTCTATTATTTGTTCTTGTTCGGCGTTATGGCGAAGATTTTACAGCTACGTATATGTATGTGCAAAGAAATATATAGATTTTATCAGATATTGAACTAAGAATATTTGAGCATTAAAGTTGATTGGCGATAGTGGAAAGGATATTAAAAATGGGTTGTCTGGATGAAATCGCTTTATCTACTGATTTTTATACCAAAGAGTTAACCATGATGTAAAATTTTACTTTCTTTTTAAAAAAAACTTACTGTTTTTAATTTAAATTAACTTAATTTTATCTTAATATTTAACGTTTTATTTAAGATTTTCTAAAAAACAATGTACTTGTATTGGTCGCTAAGGCGGGGACAGATCATCTGTTACCATGTCCGACACGATCTCAGGAGAAATGTGGTTTAATATAGCTGAAATCCACTAGACTTCTGACCTCCCACTATTGACAAATGACTGAAGATCTATTTCTTATTATTAATTCTAATTTATATTGTATTTATTTTATTTATTATTTATCTTAAGAACAATAATCTATTAATTATTAAAGATTATGTAATTTGTCTTCCACTATTGAATATATAAAAAGACCGCTATAAAATCGCAACAATAACAAAAAAACCAAACAATGTTAAACATACTGTAATCTTAACTAAAACAAACAAATTTTCCGAAGTGTAAAAAATCTGTTTTCGTCTCAGGGCCGCTTATTTCTTATCCCACAGTACAAGGGTCTCAAAATCTCTCCTTGTTCTGTTCGCCGCCGTTCGCGCGGCAAAATGAGATATCAGTGGTTATTGAATGGCGATGCGTAGCTGTGACTGCGGTTTGAGATATTTTCTGCTATCCCTTTTTTCGTTTGCAACACAAAAGACCTCGTGTATTGAGGCTCGGGCTTGTGCAATGCCGATATTCGGTATTGTTCGCGGATTATAGATGATAAGTTTGTTTATGGAAGTGGTTTTTTGTTGAATATCTGTCGAGAATTGCTCGTTTTTACGTATTATCTATGTTTGTCTTATGTTGTGAGTGATGACGGTTATTGTTAATTATTCTAATACCGCATCTATTTTTGTGTAAAAGAAATAATGTGGTATTCACGTATAATAATATAATGCCTGGCAAGATTTATTTTAAATTAAACGGCGAATCGAAAATTGCATTAATCATCTGCAAACAAATTGGCTCTAATCTCTGAATTCGTACATTAAATAAATATGCAATACACATTTACAATTCTAAGCAATAAAGCAAATAACGCTCTGAGCGATTCTTTTACCGATATATCACATTTCATTGCTCTCCCTGAACCACCGCATTTCGGCTAGCTCTCTCTGCAATACAATTTATACAACAACAGCGTAGAGCCACGCATCAGCTTTTGTTGTTGCATGAATGGGCCGGCTCGACCGGGGAAGTACCACGACCTCACAGAATACCGGAGTGAAGTAGAAGTTTAACAAACTTCTGCGTTTCGTCTGGTAATCACTTACCATCACGTGAGCCACCTGCTCGTTTGCCTCCATTTTCTATAAAAAATACAGTTATACTATATAATACAATTTTATCTATAAGATGCAACACTTAATTCATAATATTTTCAACGGGCTGCAACAACGTTGACAACATGTCCTTTGTTAGAATTTTCGTACACTACTGAGCTCTCAACACTATCAGTGTCAGTCATTACTTTACAATAAGGTAACCTCACTCTTTTCTCTACGACACCCACACTAATTTTACCCTAATTAATTTTATTAACATTTACCTTCGCGTTCGTGGTCGTGTGAAACCGCACAAATATTATTTTAAAACTTAATAAAGAAGCAGAATTTTCTACCAGCGTTATGAAAAAAAGTAATCGAATACACGAAAACATTTTTCTTATGGCGTGTAAGAAAATATTAAGATAAATGTTCATGAGTCGATTGAGGTTAAGATTTTGATTTTCTGTACCGGTATAAATTAAAGTGAGAATTTGAGAAGCTTAATTGGGCTTGACACGGAAGTGTAAATCAAATGTATAACTGTAACAGTTAATAAATAAACCTAAACTTAAGATGTTGAATATTGATAATATTTAAGAATTCAGCAGTGGCACAGTTTGTTATATTTTATCAGATAAAAATTTAACTCTTATATATATTTATGATCGAGAGACGGCGATTTCATCATGCCGTATCTTTTACAATTTCCCAATTTTGTCGTATACAGGTTTTTTTTATAAAAAATTGAACAATTTCTCTTCTTATTTAATTGTATTATTCTAATCTGCAAAAAAAGTCACAATAGCTGAGTGGTTGGGTGTTTGGAATTGGAGTCCCGATCCCAAGAGCTTGTAAATATGTGTTTTTTTTACTTTGCTACTTACTTTGCTTTACTTTTTTTACGTAGCGTTTTTCATCGTAGCTACTTGACCGATTACTCGCTTCTTAATGTCTGATCTAAAAACCATCCTAAATTCTCCAATCAACTACTAAAAATAAGAATATTTATCAAATACTAAAAAAATGTGTAAGCTCATTAATACCATGGACATTAAAATGTTGTTAATCATTTATGTTTTTAAGAAGTCTAGCGAGTACGCAGTGTATACAATTTGTAAGCTGTCAAAAGCATCCTCACAATTGACGAGGGTCGATGGGGCTCGGTACTAAGCCCGATCATTTAGTTGACCTCTCTACGTCTAAAATCTATGTTAATTTAACCCCTATGAAATCAATCAAACTGTCCTTAAATTTTAATATTTAAAACTACTGAGGTTAATAAAATGTAAAGTAGCTATATATATAAAAACATCCATAGCAGGATTTAAAAAAGCCATATTCGTCACAAAATATTTGCCCCTTGGAGAATTTGAATTTGCGACCCTTCGTTTCGAAGACGGGATCACTACCAACTAACTTTTCAAATGGTCATTATTCACACCGCAGCTACATGCGATTCAGACCACGTGAAAGTTATTTGTTCTTGCTGATTTCAAACTTGCAATTCCCAATACAGGGGTAGACAGACGTCTAGTCTAGGAAATTAAGTCCCTTCGACCCACCTTCCACCGAAGATATTTTCGGGACACCGAGACAGGTGGTGAGCCCGTCGCCGTCTTTATGTCCAAGGCAACGATATCATTCGTACGTAAGTTTTTGTAAAACCCATTGGTACGAGCCTGCCACCTAGGGATCGAACTCTGATCTCATGACTCGAAATTCCGAACTCCGATCTGATCGTGATTTCAAACATGCTGATTTCAAAAGAGTTGTTGAACTGTATTTTCCAGCCACTCTCTTTCTAAGTAATAAACAAAATTTTTAAAATTTTTATTCTAATGGCAGCCTAACTTCTCCTATTAATTGCGACTCTGTCGGGGGTCACACCGCTGTAGCGGACTCGGGGGGTTTCATCATCCACGTGGTATAGTGAAGACTACAAAAAAGAATAGTGATATTTTCACAATTTAAAATAATATCAATTAGCGTACAAAAGAAGAAATGGATATTAATTAAAATACGGAATTACAATTTATAGAATCTCTCATTTCCACGTAAACGTATACTCTATGTATGTTATGTTTTCCCTATCTATACTTCTATATATGTATAGAAAACTTCAAGTTTATAGAAGGAACATAAATATTTTCAATTTCGTTTCTTATTAATTTTTTT